>JADLZK010011143.1:0-322888 GCA_015847255.1 Hyparrhenia diplandra | reverse complement strand
GTACTCCTAATCGGGAAGAAGAACAGCAAGAACAGCTCTAACGGCGGAACCACCTTACAGCTGGACAGTGAAGGTAACAGACTACAACAGGCCCGCGAGCAACAGGCCCAAGTCGCCGTCGCTCTTCAGGCATTTACCCCATCTTCAGTGCCTTCTTTTTGTTTTTGTTTTTCTGACGAAAAGTAGTAAGCAGAGACTGCATACTAATCTTTTTCTTTCACTGATGCGCGAGAATAATTATTTTTCATTCTATGAATCCGTAATAGCCTGGAGACCATAGTGAAAAAGAGAGTCATTATCAAAGATAAGCATATGTAGCAAAAATACGTGGATGAAAGCAGGTGCAGTTGATGAAAGCAGGTGCTGTGTTCGCCGACACAGCGATCAAACAGCAAGAGCACCTTTAATTTTTGGGGCACTGGCGCTCGGACGTCCGGACGGGAGAGCGCGCCCGACGGAGAGTGCGCCCCGACGCGCTGAGGCCCATTAATCAAACGAACCCATCCGAAAGCGCCAGCCCCCGCCGCCAAGGCCTGAAAGCTGGCCTCCTGCACTCGCCCTGCCACCCCCTGAGCCTCTCGCGATCCCTCAGCCCCGCGCCCATGCGCAGGGTCGTGCAGCGTGGACCCCACCCACACCGCCCTAGTCTCAATCTGCACCGGGAGTCCCTGCTCGCGACTCGCCTCGCGAGCTTAACATCTAGAAAGAAAAGAGGGGAGGGGAGGCAGATGCCCGACCGTGCCAAGAGGAGGAAGAAACATCAAAGGTGGGACATCTGAAAAGCAAAGATAGAGATGAAACTCGATCTATTTTTGAAACATCCATAACTCATGCGATATACCACTGAAAATCTCATGTTTGGTTTTTGGCACTGATGCAACCCTTTTTATGCTAATCCTCTACTCTGGGGTGTGCTTTTATGAGATAGGATAGCATGGATGGTGTGGAGCTACATGATCATGAACATGGACTATGGTGATGGATATGTGATGGATCATCAAGCTTCACTCGTGAAAAAGCAAAGACCGGAGATCAAGGCAAAAGGTATACTTGATAGGTTTTTGACTTTTGGTGATCAAGATCACTATAGAGAGGTGATCACATGTTGGATAGATAGCCGACTCATCAAGAGGGGAAAACCACGGGCTAATCCGCATTTCGCGCTCTACGCTCATTGTGACTCGTATATGCATTAGAATCTAGCGCACTCAATCTCGGCCTCTGAAAAATGGTTTTCAAATTGCTAACACTTTCGTGCTAGTGGAGATGTACATCGTGGTGTTGGCTACATGAGACAAGTGGCTAAAACTTGGATTGAAGAGAAGGCGACAATGACACGCACTGAAACTCGCTGGCGAAGCCGCTCGGGACGCCGCTTCGCTGCCGATGTTGTGCCGGACGCCAGGTTTCCAACCCGCGTGGCCCGATGCACGCTCGAGGGACGCTCGCCGCTACGAGATCGAAGGAGCCGTGCCGGACGCCCGACCGGGCGCGTGCTCGCACGCCGGACGCAGCCCGCTGAGCTCACGGCGAGGGAGGTCGCTACGGACGCGGTGGTGGCGCCGGACGCCGGTGGTCCCATCGGAGGACATTTGTGTCGCACTTCTACCCCGAAGCGCCTCATCCAAAGGCGGGTTGCCGACGTACTCAGGCGCTCATCCCCGTGGCCTCCCCGCCTCTTGTGCTTCTCCCTTGATGCGGGTGGCCCATGCCGCCTCCACTCTCGCGAGCATAGCTCAAGCCGGAGCTAGAGGGGATCCCTGCGACGCTCCGGGCGGGACAACACCGCCGCCAAGCTCCTCGCCCTATCGTTGATCCACGCAGGTGGAGTCGGCAACCGCCGTCGGGCGACTTACTTTACTCCGCCTACAAGATCACCGCTAGGCGTAAGAACCCGAGCTCGCTTCCCAAAAGTCATTTTGCTCAATGTTGAAGAAAACGAAGCTCCCTCCGTAGCACCAAAGATCACCGCCTCGGGGCCGCCAACCCCGAGATCTCGAAGAAGGACTTTAGGCGCTACAAAGGTGCTACCGCACCTCCGCCGGGTCCAAGACTACTCCCCGCAACCTCGTTTTCGGGACGACGATGACTCTCCGGCAGGATGGCAGCCGTGCTCGCCACCACTACTCCCACCGTACCTCTAGGGCGCATACACACCATTCATTTGTCGGCGTGGCTACTGATGGTGACGCCGCACCGCTGCCGCGTAGCCGGAGTTGGAGCATCGGGATACGGGTGCCGGCTGGGTTCCCGCAAGCACCAGCCGGGCCGGGCCCACATGCCGCCCAACGGGTGCTCGCGATCCCAGCCTCTGGGCCTCGTGGGTCCCAACATCGAACGGCCGGCCAGACATGGCGGAGAGTGCGCGAAGGAGGGGCGCTCGGCCACGCGCGTTCGACATTGCAACACGCGCCCCACCACGCACACCGGTGCAGCCTTCGCGGGCTTCAAGAGGCCCACCCACCACCGGGGGGCCGGCCGATGCATTCCCGGGGCGGCCACGCGGCTACTATGGTGGACCCCTACCTCTCAGCGGCCACGAGGCCACCGAGGAGTGGGACTTCCCAAGACCCACGCACCACCGGAGGTGTGCACGTGGGAGCCTTCTTCGGCTTCAAACATGGAGGCAGCCCGGAGGTGGCGGGTTTCAACCCCACACACCGTGCGACATGACGCATGCGTCTTATAGTTCAGCGCTTAGCCTCGCCGACGGCGCCGCCAATCCAAAAATCCAAAGTGATGCCGTGCCACCTGGCCGAGGAGGACCCCATGGCTTACATTAGGCGACCCGACAAGGCCTAAAGCTCCACAATTGCCGAGAGGCCAGCCCGCCAGCCACTCTTTGGCAAGGCGATTGAATCAGGCTGCGAGCCACCGGGCTGATCACCAGGCTTCCCCCCACGAAGTTCTAGGGCTGTAACACCAATTTTTGCCGATTTTAAAAATTTGCTAAAATTTTGAACTTTTTGAAAATCTTTGCTTTTGAATTGATGCCTTGCCAAGTTTTGAGCATATGTGACACCTCAACATTTTAGAAGCATAAAGAAGTTGGCCAAAACCTAAAAAAATCGTGAGAAGAAATAGAAAAAAGGGAGAAAAAAGAAAAGAGAAAAGAAAAACAGAGAAAAGGAGAAGGAGAAGAGAGGGATCGGGTCAGCTCACCCTCCCTCGCCCAACTCCAGCGCCCTCCCCTCCCTCCTCTCACCCTCCCACGGGCGAAAGGCCGCCCCATCACCGCACCGCACCGCCCCCTTTCCCTCCTCCCCTTCCCACCACTAACGAAGATGGGCCCTACGGCCGGGTTCTTTCCCCTCCCCGACGCGCCACCCGCAATTACGGCATGGGCCCCAATGGGGACTTCGCGGCTCCCGCCAGCATCTACCATGTCAATCGGCGAGGAAGGAGGGCACAAGGAACTCGCTGGACCTCCTCGGTAGTGCAACTGCCTATGTGGGTTTTGGCGCTGTCACTCACCTAATTAGGGGACTAATGAGATTTATCAAGATGACATGCAGGAAAATGAGAAAGGAGGTTGATGTACGTGTTGGAGGATCCCACATTTCACTTTGGAGGCACCCTCAACTCATCAAGGCCTATTTATTTTATGTTTTGAATTTTGAGTTTAGGAAAAGCCGTGATTACAAAAAAGGGATCCTAGCACATCTGTTCAAATGTCGAATCAAATGCTCAAATCCAGCCACACTTATCGCCTCAAATACCCAAAAAGCGATCGGCCAAATCTCATATCAAGAAACCTGTTTTGGGAAGCGCTGCAAAGGCCGCTGGTTGGGTTGCAGGGATTATTTAAACCCGACCGCTCCTCGAGGGGTATAAATACCCTTTACGCCTCCCAACGGTCACAGCTTCTTCCCCACTCGTTCATTTCGTGAAGAAGCAAACTCAGAGCTTTTCTCTTTCTCTCCTCCATTGTTGCTCCTCCCTCCCCTCAACCTAGATTTCGATTTCCACCATCAAATCTTGTGGGAAAGGGCAGCAAACCGATTGGAGACCGGATCTACATATTTACCATCTTGAAAGAGCATTTGGTTCGCGGCTTACCGGGCGTGCTAGGTTTGTTACTCTTGAGCTTGCTCCAAGCCGGCTAGACGCCGCCCTTGAGCTTATAACTTGTGTGGCAGCCTTGGGAGGTTTGTAACCTCGCTTCTAAATCAAGAAAATCACTCCCACATCTCTAGGGTTTGCCTCCTAGACTTGCGAATGAGGTAAAAGGCAAACCTTTGTGATGAGCTCATCCCTTTTGTGGGAACCTCAACAACGTGACTAAGCAAGCATTGGTGGCGAGCTGAACCACGGGATAAATCCTTGTGTCTCGTGTGCTATTTACTTTCTTGCATCTTTCATCATATTGTTGTTCTAGGGTTTGCTTAGATCTTTTCTTGTGCTAGCCCCCGCTTTATTTCCTGTTGCATATCTCGTGGTCTGCAGCTGCTCTCTCGAAAGTAGAACAAAGTTCACCTTGAGTTTCTCAACCTCAAGTTGGTGCTTGATTCATTTTATATCGAGCGCGGCAAGCAGCGCCTGAAGCGCGAGGCAGTGCCGCGGGCTACACTCTCACATCCCGCTGAAAGTTGAGTTTTGACAGGTCATGCCTATTCACCCCCCTCCCCCCCACTCTAGGCGCGCTAGAGATCCTACAACCCCCCCCGCCAAGCCATCACGCCGAGCAAGGCCAGCTCATCCCCATGTCGCCCTCGCCAAGCCAACGCCGACAGTACGCCGACGAATTCAAACACCACCGCCGCCTTGAAGCACACCATCGGTGTCGGGTGAAGGTGGGAACTCAACGCGCCCCTCGCGACGAGCTTTGACGAGGTCGGCCGGCCATCCCGGCCGGATTCCGGCGAGCTGCCGGGCGCCTCCGGTCGTGACCGACGACCGGGCCGCCGCCTCCCTCCGCGCCTCAGTACCGACGCCGGCCACCTTTCCCTCGCCATGCGGGCCTGATCAGCAGGCCCCGCCTGTCCGCCTGTTCGTCCCCCATCTCAATTAGTACCTTATGTATGAGCCTATGATTCATTTACTATATCTTGATCATAGTCTGAGCTTGCAGACTCCATGTAGCAGTTCTAGTTTTATATGTAGGCCTGCATTATTTTCTCACTTAAAATGATTAAAAAGGTCCACATGCAGCCTATCCTCTTGCTGTGGTTCACGTTTCACCATACTGTTAGCTTCCTGAGGATGCATTGCAAGATTGGTAGTAAACTGTATGTTAATTTGTGGCAAACTAAAAATAATATCATTTACTTTACAATTTGAGAAGCATGGCAATATCGGTCTTAGTCTTGTTTTTTCCTAACCTAGAACTTAATGTGGGCATAGTTGTTAGCATGGAACAAATTGGTCCCCTTTCCGATGGATCTAAGCTCCGCCACTGCGTGGAAGCAGTGGACTGCAAGGTTAAGGCGCTTCGTTGAGGTTTTGACTCCTTGTTTTTTCTTGTGAGTTGGTTGTTATGGAAGGAGAGAAACACCGTGACGTTCGATGGAGGGCCGAGGGCTGCTTTGGCAATTGACGACAAGATCAGCCTGTGGACAGCTGTAGGGTACAAGCATTTGGCGGCACTGGAGTCCGAGCGGCTAGTTAAGTCTCGTCGTTGCCCGAGTCGCAAAATGTGTTTAACATAGTTAGAGCATCACCAAGAGTTTGATAAATTTTACTTGGCAAAAATCGTGTCATTTGCCAACTCCTAAACTTATATGTCAAGTAAGAAAACAACCCATCTCTAAGAGTTTGACATAATTCACTTGCCAAAACTAAAAGTTGGTCCACAGGCGTTTTCTTCTTGGCAACTTTTTATTTTCCCCTTAATAGAAAAAAAAGGAAATTAATTTTGCACTGCAGGCCCTGCACTTTTCACTAATCAATCGAGCCCATATCTAGAAACTTTCCTCTAGCAAACTTAAATGAGGAACCTAAGAGAGAAACGAAATTGAATTTTCGCCTTCCTTCCTGTTCTCGTACAGCAATACCGGCATCGCGGCATCTGAGCGTCCGTCCGCATCCCGGCCGCCAGCCGCGTTAATTATTCTTAATGTTCTAATCATTGAATTGATTGGAAACCAAGCAATATAGAAAAAAAAAAGCTGGCGGATAGAAATGTATGTGCACTAACCGCAGCGACGTGAGGGAAAGTAGAATTAAAGAAGCATAGCAATGTATGTCCACTAACCGCAGCGACGTGAGGGAAAGTAGAATTAAAGAAGCAAAGGCATTCCAAAATGATCTATACATGCCGACAAACATCTATACTGTTTTTGAGTCGCAGTTATTGTGGCCGCACCCGAAGAAGGTGCCTCGCAGCCGCGCCCAAGCAGCGGGAAGAAGTCGCGGCGTGAGGAGGGCGGATGCGCTTGGAAAACAGCGCGCATATTTGCGCGAAAGAGCTGGTATTTGGCAACTTGGCAAAATTTGTCACCGTTTGCCAAACTATTGAGGGTGTTTTCAGCGTTTTTGCAAAAAATCAAGTATGTCAACCCAATTTGACAAAAACTGTTGGAGATGGTCTATAACCCGTGCGAGATGAGTGTGTGGGGTTCATGGTAAGCTATGGATTACTGTGGTGGGTGACCGGCTGTAACGAGGAACAAGCACGCACTCTCTCTCAAAAAAGGTTATGCCGCCTCGCACACGATATATACCACATCTCTGGCTGTTTCGTTTTGGACTCGCCACGACACCAGTGTCTCTGTCACATGCGGATCCTTTAGATATAACAGACGAGGCGGAAGGACACGGTCGCCCTGTGGGAATGCCTAGCCCCATGGTGGGCAATGCGCTTACCAGAAGACGCAAGCGTCGGATTTGTTTATTACCAGAAGACGCAGCGCTGGGTCGTCTCCTGCCGCCAGTTCCTCACTTTCCAATCCACATGGTCCATGGCACGATGCCGGCCTCTCACAGCCAAAAGCCTCCAGTCCGACGAGCTTGGCGACAAACCCATGCTTCTTCCACTATAAAAAACCCTCGCCCGTCTCAGCTTCTCGCTCTCTCATTCGCACCACCACCTGCCAGGATCCAGCGGTGAACTGATAGTGCTAGTGACCGGAGGCCCCGTGAGGAGCAGAGCAGAGCAACCACACAGGATACGGAGAACTGCGAAGCTCCTCAGGCCCGAATCATCAGCAACCAGTGTCACACGCCGCTGAGGCCTCGCCGTACAGACCGGTAACAATCCTCCGCCTTGCCAATTTATTTTCGACTATAAATTAAGACGGAAAAGAACGGGTGATGATTTCTGTGAGAAAACTGAGGTTTTAGCGTCGGAACATGGTGTGCGCTGGTGTCGGACGCACGCCCGGTTCCGGTCGCCGGAATAACTTTTTAACTACCGATTCTGTACCTCCTTTCCGTTGCTCCAGCGCATGACATCCTTGTTCAGTTGTTCCGTGATTCTTGGCTTCTTCCGACTTTGAAAAATCTTCCATGTTTCGGTTAACAGAGGGAGAGGGCTACGGACTACGGTGACACACCGTCGGCGATGAGCACTCCGGGAAGCAGGGCAATGATCATCGGCCTCACCGTCATGCTGCTTTCTGTCAGCGCTGCAATGCACCTCGGCGCGGACGGCTTCGCTTACCTCCTCTGCTTTGTGGGCGTCCTCGTCGGCGCCAGCCTTGCCGCCAGCGGCATCCGCGATGGTCGACGGCCCTGCGCCTGTCGTTCCGTGGTCTCCGGAGGTGCACAAGCTCTTGCGGCATTCGTGTGCCGCAACACCGCCACTGTGGGGATTGTCATGGCTTCCTGTGCCGCCACGGCGTCGCCGCTGTCGAGGAAGACCCGTGCTCTGCTTCGGCATGTTCACTGTGCTCCTGCTCGGGCTCACCCTCATCAACATCGGAGCTTGTCTTGAATAATCGCCTTAGATGCATCGATTATCGAATGGTTCTTGAATTGGCAACGTTACCCTGGAGCCCCTGAATTGACACTGACCGACAATTAGTCACCGCCCGCCGCGGCAGCTGTCCCTGTCATCGAGCCTAATTCGCTTGGGGTATTGCAAGTTGAAGAGCCACCACCACGCCGCACTGCTGTATGCTATATCTCCCTACCGCATGCTTGTTGCAGAATCCCTTCTTGTTGTGTTGTGCTTTTTATTGGAGTTAAAAGGTTGTTATACTGTACTGTACAAGTGTTTTTGTTGGAGCATTTGCCCCTCAACGTCATCCAAAAAAGGAGCCCTTAGGGTATGTTCAGTTCCCGTGGAATGCAAAATATTAATTACTTTGAAACGATGAAATGCAAAATGCCACTCAACTAAGCATCCATTACGACATATTATCTGAGCACTTCGTGTTGCTCTGTATATTTTGGCCATGAGTTGTGGAGAGAGCAGTGGCTAAGTTCAGAGACAATGCAGTTGTGTGCAGTTCACGAGTAATGTACTCGTACTCTACTCCTGTGTACTGGATGTCTGGATGGGAAGGAGACTTAGAGAGGATAGAATCACCGGAGGAGATGAGGCCAAGGTCGAGTATACGTTGCCGTTTGACTCTTGCTGGGGAAGAGCCACCGGCCAATTGGAATGTCAATCGTCGAAGGATGCGCGCAGAGCTAAGCAGGATGCAATGCAAGGGGAACCTCGATCGACTGCTTTGGTGCCGGACGCCAGGCGAAGAGTGTGTCGGGCAGCTAGACGGAGAGCGCACGTCGGTCGAGTGAGCGTGGAGCGCCGGTAGGTAATAAGTTGGGCCTGTAACGCTATTTTTGTTTGCTGGGCTATATCCCAAATCAGTTCATGCGTATCAGTCTATCAGATACTGTATCCAGCTTGATACGGATCCAGAGAAATCGTGGTACTGGTAGGATACGTATCCACGGTGTATCCATATCTGATACGTGTCGGATACGGACCCTCCATCGAGTATCCGCTCACTGCTTCGTGGGATATGCATGAGAATATTGCAGTCGATTTCACGATACGCAGGACGACGGAGCGTCGGAGCCCGTCCCCTCCTCCGGTTGGAATGCACAGGGCGCAGAATCCCCATCGCGTCTCCGGATCCGCTCTAGGATCCGACCGGGACCAGCCCAATCGCTCGGCGTATATCATATGCAGAATTGCAGATGCAGCAGCTCGCGCCTCCCCATCGTATTGTATACTACACAATCAGTACTTCACCTGCTTCTATGCTGTTTCACCTTTGCTCTGTCATGTGATGACTGATTGTCTAGTATATTGTACTACCGTACCGGGTGATCGTGATGGGCGATTTGGGGATCCCGCCGGTCAATAGAGCCATAGAGTGTTAGCACCGCTGGCGATGGCGGGCGCCAGAATCTTGCCCAGCGGACGATACTCGCCCGCCGACAGGCTGACGGGCGGTTCCTTTCTTAACTCAAGTTTACAGATAGTTGATTGATGAGATCATATCCCTTCTCTCCATCTTAAATACTCTCTATCACCTGGGCCTCACTCGCCCATCACCTCGCTTTGACAGATATTACAAACCCAATCTGGGCCTTTCGGTTTAGACGACTTGGACTTCTTCCGCGAGCCCCTCCTGGGCTGAGCCTCCGGGTCCCCCGGATGTGGAGTGGTAACATTCCCCCGGGCAAATGTGACGAGGCCTGCCCCTCGTGCCGGAGCAAATGGAAACAGCTCCCGCGAGCGCTTGATGGCGCCAGCATCCTCCCAAGTAGCCACTGCCGATCGTCAGTCGAGTCCGGACCACTTGATCATCAGCGCTGGGCCCACAGCACCGACGAGGGTAGGCGGCGCGTGGAAGAACAGCTTTCTGTGTACTTGCAGGGTACCGCCCGAGAGGTAGAGGGTACGATGAAGATGCCGGCTTCAATGTGGACACGTGGAAGACGGATGGACCGTAGAGGAAGCCGGGAGGTCGAAGCTTGTACGCCACCGCGCCGATCTTCTCCAAAGACCGTGTAGGGCCCGTAGTAGCGAAGGAGAGTTCGGCGGCGCGAGGCGCGAGTGAAGCTTGGATGTAGGGCTGCAGCTTGAGGTACACTTGATCACCCACCTCGAGACACGATCCGATCTTGTCCGCCGCCGCTTTCCAACGTTTGGGCGGCGCGACCGCCGCACCAGTCCCAAAGATGGTGGAGCGCAGCCAACATAGAGTCCGCCACAAGCTTCAAACGGTGTTAGGCCAAAGTGGCGAGGAGAGTGACCGAACAAGCACTCGAATGGAGAAAATCCCAGCTGAAGAATGCCAAACCGGTATTGTACCAAAAGATTCACCCGACTGAAATTTGATCCACTTTCTTGGGCAAGAGTGAACAAAGTGTAGGATCTGATGGAAGTAGAGGGGGGTGAATAGGCTTAACCCCGAAAATCGCCCCGTTAAAACTTTCAAGCACCGCCGATATCAAATAAGCGCTGCACCGCCACAGAAGGGGCGCACCGCCATGAATCGGCGGAGGATGTAAAACGCAGAAGTAGCACTTTCAGCCGTGAGCGCGGCACGCTGCCACCCTCGGGCGGCATGGCCAAGGGTCACTTCACGTGACTACGAATCCGCGTGCTTCCACTTGCTTGGATATGATTCACCTAGGTTCCCGCACACATGTATCTCACAAAACACAAGCTCTAGCCGGCGTGAAGCTTGCCACAAAGTAGATCGGGTCAAGCCCTTTCTCACAAGACAAATATGCAACAAAAGTAATGAGACAAGGTGACACAAGGATTTGACCCGTGGTTCACCGCGCCACACAAAGCCGGGCTACGCCCACGTTGTTGAGGTTGCCACACAAGGCTTAGCTTGCCCACCGGCTTGCTTTTTTTCCCTCGCTCACAAGTCTAGGGAGTTAACCCTAGAGATGTGGGGTAATGTATTGCTGTAGATCGAGGTTACAAACCTCCCAAGGCTGCCACACGAAGGGGGCAAGCTCAAGGGCGATGCCTAGCCGCCTAGGAGCAAGCTCCAAGAGTAAAGAACCCTAGGGTTCCGCCAAACGTGAACCAAATGCTCTTTGAGTGGGGAAGTCGAGATCCGGTCTCCAATCGAAGTTTGCAACTGCTTTCCCCAAGAATCCTGTGGGAAGTGAGAGATTGAGTGGGGAGCTCAAGGTGCTTCAATGGAGGTGAGAGAGAGAGAGCAAAAGGTGGTCTCCCCGGCCGTTTCGGCCGGGAGGAAGAAGAAAGTGAGCCAGTGACCGTTGGGGAGGGGTAGAATGGGTATTTATACCCCCACGAACCCAACGGGTACGATTAAGTGTGGCAATCGCCGCACCGACACGCGGCATCGCCGCTGTAGGGGGCGCTGCATCGCCAAGATCATTGCGCTGCATCGCCGCCAGCCACCGACAGCCAGGCGTGAAACACGGTGATTTGGCCGGGCCGGTCGCTTGGAGTTGTGTGTGGTGTCCGGATTTGATGTTTAGAGCACTTGGTCCACGTGATACCCGAGAATCCTATGATCCCTCTTAATAGTCCCAATTTCCTAAACTCAAGATTCAAAACATAAAGTAATTTAAACGCCTTGATCCGAAACACCATTGTCTAGCGTGATTTGGTACCTTTGGACCTGTTTACCAACTCCATATTTTAATCCCCTCGCATGTCATCTTCGTGAAATCTCATTAGTCCCCAATTCGGTGGTCATCAACGCCAAAACCCACTTAGAGCTTGATTGCACTTTACAATCTCCCCTTTTTGGTGATTGATGACAACCAAATTAGAGCTTACATAAGATGTAAAGTCAAACTTAGATTACGAAGATCATGGATGTAGAGCCCTTTACCCAAATATGTAAGTGAGATTTGAATTCTCAATATTGACATGAAAAGTCAATTTTCACATATTTTAGGTGTAGTAAGGCCTCCCCCAAATGTGTGTGGGAGATTTGAATTCTCATTTTGACATGGAAGTCACATCACACATTTAGAAGTGGTGGAAGACCTCCCCCCCCTACATCCATGATTGCCGTGGGGTGCTTAAATAGTGTCATACAAATATATCCGTGATGCATATGTCAAGATAATGAACTAAAAAGACAAATCGTATATAGTGTTGCTCAGGCAATGCGCGCTCGCCGCCGTGGTGCGGCAACCGCCGCGCCTATATCAAGATAGACAAAGACAAATGTAAAACATCAAACCACAAAGATATGTGACAAGATGAACAAACTAAACCAAAGAAGAAGATACATAAAAACGTAATTCAAGCAATCAAATGACCAAATCCGAGAAATAACAAGTCATAGGTGGCATTATTACATAAAATAGAGTTTCTCTCAAACTCACACCTAACAAGCTACTCTCAAAGAATCTAAACTCAAAAAGATCTCTTTGCCGCCATCCTCGAACCATCTCCGTGGCGATTTAAAAAGTTTGACCCCCTCATTTCTTCTAATTTTCTCCCCCTTTGGCCAAGCACCAAAAAGTTCATAGAAAAGAAAAGAAGAAGAGTGGAGTCACTCATCACCGGGTGTCCCCCGCTAGAAGCTGTGTCCTCGCCCCTCCCCGAGATAGTGGCACCGGCCTCGAAATTTGAAGCGGCGAGTGGAGCGCCGAGCCGGTATCTCGCGAGAGAAGGACCCAAGTATATCCGACAACTCCTGATCCGAAGCACTAGGTGGCCGAGCTCGGGAGGTCGCATCTTGGGTGGCCTAGGGATAGGAGGAGAACCGAAGTCCTTGCTTCTCCCTCGACACTCTTGAAGGCCTGCCTCACCTCCCCGCGTAGCTCATAGGTCCGCTGAGAAGCATATGAGCAATGTCCAAAGATTGCCTTGAGCCATTTCTTCATCTTCCCTTTGGACTTGCTCAGGCCTCCCGGGCCTAGAGCTAGATGGCTCCTCCAAGTCCTCTCTCCCACCGAGGTGCCTCCCGCCGATGATCTGACTCCGCCACCGGGTCTTCCCTCCATCTAAGCCATGGGTCTTCTCATATTGTAGACTGTGTGAAAGCAATCCTTGGGATAAATGTTCCTAAACCCTCTCAATCATAAACATGATGTAGGGAGCATATGGCGTATTCCTCCTAGCATCGCCCAAGGCATTTGCTAGTCGTCTCCAAATGAACTTTCCAACATTGAAAGTTTCATCATTCCCGAAATGAGCAAGCACATTCCTAGCATAGCCATTCACATCGTAGGCCGCCCCATCCTTTGGATCAATGGTACACCCGCAGAGGTTGTTCATCACATAGAAGAAGTCCTTCAACCCCTTCCTCTTGCCAAGCAATCCCCGATCAGCCCAAAGAATCCTCGATGGCCTTGGCTTCAATAGGGTCTATCTCATGGATATCTTGTACTCCCCGTGGTCGCCCCCAAGCCAAGTATCGTGATGCATGTGACAAAGTCAACTCGTAGTGCCTCCCTCGGCCGGTCATCCAAAGGGATAGTATCGTAAGGCCTGTCCCCAAAGAGTAGGTGGCATGAAACTCGACTAAGGATCTCTTCATTCCAATCATGCCGAATGACATGATGTCTGTCGACTCAAACTTCTCACATGCTTCTATGGCCTCATCAAATGCATCCTCCTCTCTATCTCTCATCCTCTCAAAGTCAATGTAGTGCATCGTGGTGATCTTGCTCTTTGTGGAGTGGAGAAGGACCTGTCGGGTAAAAGTTTGAATGAAAGGCTGCCCAAAACCTCTCATCAATGCCTTCCTGCTGCTCCTCTGCATAGACATTGATAGCTCTAGCATCAAGAACCTCCCTTTGCTTCTTCAAATAACTCACCACTGGGATTGGTGGGTCATTGATGTGTGCAAATCATCTCAAACACACCCTCAACCTGCTGCATGTAGGCTGTTATCAAATACTAGAGGGTGGTCCTGCCTTGTTCCCCCCCGCAGTACAATAGTGTACCCATACTGCCGTAGGCCGCTCCCTCCGTGAGCCGAGCCGCACCACCGCCTCCCTACCATGTTCGATTCTTTTTCCTCCTCGCCCCTTCTATCAATCACTTTGACCCTCTTCTTTCTCTTGCCATGGGGATCACTTCCGAGGTCCATCTATGTCAAAGATAGGATTATGGTAAGAAACTTTCGTAATAGTATGCATTGTCCAAACATATGTAGGAGAAAGATTAGAAAAGTGAAAATTGATGAGAAAAGCAAGTCAGTCGGTGGTGAAATCTGGGCTACGCGCGGCACTGCTTGCTGCGTAGGAGAGGCACGGCTTCGCCAGCGCATGCATGCACGTGCATCGGCAGGTGTCATGCACGCGGCACCGCCGCTTCCCCTTGCTTCGAATCATTGATTTTTACTTTTCAATCCCTTTCTAATACATCTATCTCGACCCAATATACATGTCTATTACAATTTCATAGTCCAAATTTTAAATTGTGAGAAATTTCCCATGGATTCAATATAGTTATGAACTCTAGTGAAAAATATTTCTTTGGTATTTTAAATCAATCGATTTCCCATCTTAATTTGATAAGTGCTTTGAGAGGTATACGCCGTTCAAATCAAGAAGAAATCAAGTAGGTTTCATGTTGGAGTTACCAACATCCTCTTCCTCTTAATCACTTAAATAATTAAAAACACGAAATCCATTGATTCCAATCCACCAAACCACTTTCCTAGTGTTCATACATTACTAATCAACACAAATCCACAAGAAACTTCTACAAAATCCATAGATCGGGCAAGAACTTCATGGTTAGGGTTAGGTTGTACCTTGTTGATTGAAGGGGAAAGAAGAGAAGCCGCTCGGGGAGAAGAGAGCAGGGGGCCGCCGAGACGGAGAAGATGGTCGGCGGGGGGCGGCCAAGACGGCGACGGCCGGCACGCTGGCAGGGAGCGCGTCCGCGGCGCGGCAATGACGGCGGGCGGCCTTTCCTTCACGCTTCGGAGAGAGAGAGAGGGGCGCGGTGTGTCGGGAGAGGAGAAGAGAAGAAACCGTTGGGCCGGGGTAGAAAAGGAAAGAGAAAAAATTTTGGCCCAAAAACGGTTCGACAGCAGCTTGACTGAAACCCTAGGCGCGGCACGCCGCTGCCTGCGCGCCTACGCTGCACCGCGCTGCGAGGGCACGCTGCATTGCCGCACCGACCGGCCGTCCCCCGCATATATATTGCCACTTCGACTTATTTCTCCTCAAACTTAGACACGAGACACCAAGATTCATTGCCGGGACAAATCATCAATACAGAACTATGGCATTGAATTTCGATTAGAATTTGAAATCTTTTGAAACACAATATGAAAGATTTCACAAACTTTTCCTATGTCGATCTAGTGTCTCAAACAGATTGCATGTGTGCTTGAATTCAAACCAAGTTACGAGAATCGAGAATATTTAGCTCACTACGCAAAGCACAAAACCTTGACTCATCGAGAGGCTTGGTGAAGATATCGGCTAGTTGCTTTTCGGTGCTCACATGGCGAATGCGATATCTCCTTTCAGTTCGTGGTCTCTCAAGAAGTGATGACGGATATCTATGTGTTTTGTTCTAGAGTGTGCTACCGGATTGTTTGCTAGTTTGATGGCACTCTCATTGTCACAAAGAAGAGGTATCTTTGTGAATTGACATCCGTAATCTTTTAAGGTTTGCTTCATCCAAAGTAGTTGAGCACAACATGCGCCGGCTGCAACATACTTCGGCCTCGGCGGTGGAAAGGGCTACACAATTTTGCTTCTTAGAGCTCCAAGACACTAAGGACCGCCCAAGGAATTGACATGTCCCCTAAGTGCTTTTTCTATCTACTTTGCAACCGGCATAGTCGAATCAATAGCCAAGTAGATTGAACTTGGAACCCTTGGGATACCACAAGCCAAGGTTAGGAGTGTGTACTAAGTATCTCAAGATTCTCTTAACAGCCACATAGTGACATTCCTTTGGATTAGCTTGAAAACGAGCACACATACACACACTAAGCATTATGTCTGGCCTAGATGCACAAAGGTAAAGTAGGGATCCAATCATGGAGCGATATACCTTCATGTCCACGGCTGAACCCTCCTCATCAAGATCAAGATGTCCATTGCTTGGCATTGGTGTTTTGATAGGCTTGGCCTTCACCATGTCAAACTTCTTTAGCATATCGTGGGTGTACTTTGTTTGGCTAATGAATGTCCCTTCCTCCATTTGCTTGACTTGAAACCCGAGGAAGTACTTCACTCACCCATCATGGACATCTCAAATCTCTTGGTCATTGTCCTACTAAATTGCTCAACATACACATTGTTAGTGCTACCAAATATTATGTCATCGACATATATTTGGCATACAAATAAATCATTGCTAACTTTGTGAGTGAAGAGAGTAGGGTCGGCTTTGCCTATCTCAAAGCCTTGTTTGAGCAAGAATTCCTTAAGGCATTCATACCATGCTCTAGGTGCTTGCTTAAGCCCATAGAGCGCCTTATGGAGCTTGTAGACGTGGTTGGGAAACTTGGGGTCTTCAAAACCGGTGGTTGCTCAACATATACTTCCTCTTGTAGTGGACCATTGAGGAATGCACTTTTGACATCCATTTGGTACAGCTTGAAGTCATGATGGGCAGCGAAGGCTAGAAGAATGCGAATTGCTTCTAGTCTTGCCACCGGTGCATAGGTTTCATCAAAGTCCAAGCCCTCTACTTGAGTGAAGCCTTGAGCCACCAATCTTGCCTTGTTTCTTGTCACCAACCCATCTTCATCTTGCTTGTTGCGGAAGACCCATTTGGTACCAATGATGTTAGTCTTGGGTCTTTCCACCAACTCCCAAACTTCATTTCTCTTGAAGTTGTTGAGCTCTTCTTGCATGGCCAACACCCAATCCGGATCCTTGAGAGCATCATCTACTTTCTCGCGGTTCCAAAGAAGAAACAAACGAGAAATGTTGGCGTAAAAGCGGCTAAATGAGATCGAAAGTGGTCACTCCCTTTTCGAGACTCCCAAGGATGTTGTCAACGGGATGATCCCGTTGAACCGTTTGTCGTAGTCGTGGGTGATCAACGCCTTCAGCTTGTTCTTCTTGATCTTCATCATATTCATCATTAGCTTCAAGTATTGGTGCAAGATCAAGTGGTTGAATGGGTGATGTAGGTGGATCAGTTGCTGCCGAGGTAGGTGGCGCGGCACCGCCGCCCGCTAGCGTTTGTCTTGCGGCACCGCCGCTGGCCGGGCACTTCCAAAGTGTGTGTGTGTGACTTGGTCTTTGAGTACGCGTCGTGAATCTTGTGCAAAGAACAACCGGTGGATCCTCCTCTTCATTTGCTTGATCTTCTTGAGGCCTTATGTCACCAATAGCTAGTTGCTTGATTGCCTCACAAGGTGGATCCTCCTTTCCTACAACACTTTGATCAACTTGCTCTACTTGAGAGTCGTTAGATTCATCAAATGTCACATCTATAGTGATCTCAACCCTACCCAAGGTTTGATTGAAAACACGATAGGCATGCTCATTTGATCCGTAACCAAGAAGAAAACCTTCATCAACTTTAGGTGCAAACTTAGAGGTTCGGGGCCTTTTGTTCAAAATGAAACACTTGCACCCAAACACCCTAAAGTATGACACCTTTGGCTTGTTACCGGTTAAGAGCTCATATGAAGTCTTCTTGAGTTTCTTGTGTAGATAGAGACGGTTGATGGCATGACAAGCGGTGTTGATAGCTTCGCACCAAAAAATGTCCAAGTCTTGTACTCATCAAGCATTGTCCTTGCCATCTCTATGAGTGTACGGTTCTTCCTCTCTACTACACCATTTTGTTGAGGGGTATATGCAAAATGAGAATTCATGCTTGATGCCCTCTTCATCAAGATACTCTTCAACTTGGGTGTTCTTGAATTCGGTCCCATTGTCACTTCTTATTCTCTTGACAGAAGATCAAATTCTCTTTGTGCCCTCTTGATGAATGTCTTCACCTTCTCTTGTACCTGGCACTTATCAAAGACAAAGAAAACCCAAGTGAAGCGGGAATAATCATAAACAATAACAAGTCCATATTTGTTACCCCCGATGCTAAGGTAGGCCACCGGTCCAAAGAGATCCATGTGTATCAACTCCAAGGGTTGAGTAGTGGTCATCAAGCTCTTTGGTGGGTGAGGTGCACCTACTTGCTTTCCGCTTGGCAAGGTCCACATATCCCGTCTTTGTCAAAGTCAATGTTTGTTAGTCCAATGATGTGGTTGTCTTTTATGCGGCTTGGCCAAGTTCCTCATGCCAACATGTGCTAGACTGGCGATGCCATAACCAGCCCATGCTAGATTTTGCCATTAGACAGGTATCAAGCTTAGCCTCACTTTTGTTGAAATCAACTAAGTAAAGCTTATTCTTGAGTTTTCCCTCAGAAGACAACAGAGGAATCCTTCCCTTGAAAGACTTCCACACCAACATCCGTAAAGAGACAATTGTAGCCTTTCTCACACAATTGTGAGACCGACAACAAGTTGTATCCCAACGAATCAACATGCAATACATCTGAAATATTATGCTCAGTTGTGATAGCAACGTTACCAAGACCGATCACACTTCTCACATCATCATTTCCAAACCTTATGTTATTCCTATCGTCATTGGTTTGGGAATATGATGAGAACATACTCCTTTCTCCGGTCATATGATTTGTACAGCCGCTGTCAAACACCCAACTTGACCCACCGGAGGAGTATGCCTGCAAAGCAAGTTTAGTTCACAAGTTTAGGTCCCCCAATATTCTTGGGACCTTTTACCTTTGTCACAAGAACTTTGGGAACCCATATAGAGGTGTTGCTATAAAGCTTCTTTTCACTGCCCAAGTACTTTGCAAACACCTCCCCCTTGCTGTTTGCCTTCACTTCAAAGCAAGGATTGGAGTTCAACTTGCTTGCTTTAGCCTTCCATTGATAGGAGTAGCTTCTTGGAGTAGCCCAGACAAGATTTTCTGACTTCTGGACCTTCTTCACAGCCTTTTGGACCCTCTTCTTGGGTCTATTCTGAGCTGAGGCAGTGTAGGTGACCTTCCCTTTAGTTGGGGGCGCATTGCCCGTCCCCTCCTCGGGTTCGGCATCGCGTGTGGCGATCAGTGCAGCTTCGGGTTGGCTTGTGTCCGCCAGCGTGCGTGTCTCTCTCAGTACCTACCGTGCCTTTGCTCAAGAATTTTACACATTCAACACCATTGATCATCTTTCGACCATTGGTCTTGTTTCCTTGTTTGTGTCCAAGTCCATCCTTGATTCTTGGATTTCTCCCATCAATGTAATTGGGCTTCTTTTAGAGCCTCAACTTTATTGCTCACTTTGTGGCTTTCTTTGTTTTCACCTTCTTTTCTCACCATAGCCGTGAGCCTAGTGATCTCTTTCTCCATTGCTTTCATGTTGGCAAGGTTAGTGGTATAAACATTCATATCAACATTATAGCATTTACCACAACCTTGACTAGTGGAGGGAGTAGAAGTATCCTTTGTGGTTGAGAGATGTGAGTTGCTCTCCCAAAGAAGGCTATATTGAGCTTCAAGCTCTTTGTGCTTGTTTTGCAAGTCACAATACTTCCCATTTAGGGCAACCATAGCTTTCTTTGTGAGAGCATGGTCTCCTTGCTCATTAGCTAGGCTCTTTTGCAAGGCAGCCACCTCACTCCTCTCAGCTACAAGAGCATCCTTGTTGTCAACATAGAGTTTTTCAAGTCTATCCAATTGACTATCTCTAGTTGCCAACTCCGCTTGGGTACTTTCTAAATCCGCCATTAGTTGAGCAAGAAAGCTTCTAGTTTTGGGATCTAGGTTCTTGGTGAGTCTAACATATTCTTCATCATCACTAGATTCATCTTCACTAGAGCTTTCACTAAGATCACTAAATTCATCACTAAGAGAGGGAGAGGGTTTGGATTTAGTTTTTACCTTCTCATGCTTGGCCATGAGACAAACATGAGTGGAGTCAAGGTCCTCATCCTCATCATCGGACATGTTGTTG
Source organism: Hyparrhenia diplandra (assembly GCA_015847255.1). Classification (NCBI taxonomy): domain Eukaryota; kingdom Viridiplantae; phylum Streptophyta; class Magnoliopsida; order Poales; family Poaceae; genus Hyparrhenia; species Hyparrhenia diplandra. The sequence goes on along the minus strand of JADLZK010011143.1, from coordinate 303,086 downwards.
AAGAGCTTGGGTGTAGAGGTTTCTTGCATGGCAAATGTTGCAATGTGAATCTCCTCTTCACTTGTCTCTTTGGTTGAGTCCCACTCATGACCGATGTGAGCTTCACCCATGTTCCTTCCCCTTCTCTTGTAGTCTTGCTTCTTATCTTTGCCATTGTCCTTCTTGTATTTGTTTTTCTTGTTCTCATGTGGACAATCGGCAACAAAGTGTTCGGTGCTGCCACAATTGAAGCAAGTTCTCTTTTTTCTTGTTTGGGAATCTTCGTTGCACCATTTTGTAGCCATTTGCCTTCATCCCCTTTCCATACTTCTTCATGAATAGGGCCATATCATCAATCTTCTCGTAATCAGCCCCATCATCTTCATCATCACTTGAGGAAGAGATTTCATCAATATTTTCTTGCATCTTCTTCACTTCCTTGTCTTGACTTATGGGTGCTTGCTTGCTGCCTTTTGTCTTGTGTGATGAGCATGACTTGCTTGTCTTGGATGCCTTTAGAGCAACATCCTTGATCTTGATGCCCTCAAGCTTGGCTTGCAACTCACCAAGCTTCTTTCTCTCATTTGCTTCTTCCATTTGCATATCATGAGTGATCAACCTTCCAAGCACATCATTGGGTGTAAAGTGCTCAAACTTCTTCTTGTCTCTAATCAAGGTTACCACGGTAGGATTCCTAGGTGTGTAGGCCTCTAGCATAACCTTGACAACCGTGTGTGGTCATCAAGATCCTCATCTCCAAATCCTCTAATCTTCCCAACGAGGACCATCAACCTATCAAACATCTCTTGAGCACCTTCTCCATCAATGATCACAAACCGGTTGAGCTTTGCTTTCAACATATCAATCTTTGCTTTCCTCACTTTGTCAACACCTTCATGTGCAAGCACCAAGGTGTCCCAAATCTTCTTGGCAATGTTGACATTCATCACCCTATTGTACTCATTTCCTTCTAGAGCACTTAGGAGTATGCTTGTAGCTTGGCCATTGATGTGGGCAGCAGCTAGCTCTTCATTTGTTGGCGCCTTTGGGTTCACCTGGTTGAAATCCACTACACACAACTTCCCAAAGACCGGGGTGAAGTGCTTCAAGGTAAGCCCTCATCAAGTGTTTCCATTTGGCATAGTTGGTCCCATCAAATTTGGACAACTTCCCCACGGGAACATTGATGTATGACTTCTTGTCGCGGTTAGTCAAATAAGAAGAATAATTGAAAGAGATGGCAGCAAACTTGTTGTTGTTGACGCTGCCCCCTCCTCCTTCTTGCTTTCCTTCTTCTTCTTGTTGTTGTAGGAGACATCATCATCTCCATCTTCGAGCTACTTGATAGCTCACTTGACTCCTTCTTCTTCTTCTTGCCTTTGCTTTTCTCTAGCTGCCCTTCTAGCAGCCCTTTGCCTCACGGATCATCTTTCTTTGCTCTTTTCTTTGGAGCTTCTCGGCGAGCTTCAAGCTAGCTTGCTCTTCTAGCTTCTTCCTTTCTCGCTCTTGTCTTCTTGCGGCTCGCCCGTGCTTGTCTAGCGGCCTTTCTCTCGGGATCGGTAGCGTCACCCTTGATGGTGCTCTCGCTAGCCGTACCAAGAGAAAGCTTCGCCTTCTTCGCCTCCTCGGCTCTTCCACCACGACGGTGGACTTGCCTCCCTGGCTCGATCCCCCCTTGTGCCTCCATACTTCACGCGGTGAAGCGTGTGCGAAGTATCCTAGCTCGATACCACTTGTAGGATCCGATGGAAGCCTAGAGGGGGGTGAATAGGCTTAACCCCTCGAAAATCGCCCCGTTAAAACTTTCAAGCACCGCCGGATAACAACAGCGCGGCACTGCCGCCAAGGCAAGCGGCACCGCCCCGCGAGAACTGGACAGAGTGATGTAAAAATGCAGAAGTAGCACTTCTTCGCGGTGAGCGGCACCGGCGCCGTCCCCGGGGCGGCATCGCCGGGTCACTTCACGTAAGTGACTACGGTGAATCTGTGTGCTTCCACTTGCTTGGATATGATTCACCTAGGTTCCTCGCACACATGTATCTCACAAAACACAAGCTCTAGCCGGGCAGAAGCTTGCCACAAAGTAGATCGGGTCGAAGCCCTTTCTCACAAGACAAATATGCAACAAAAGTAATGAGACAAGGTGACACAAGGATTTGACCCGTGGTTCACCGCGCCACACAAAGTGGGCTACGTCCACGTTGTTGAGGTTGCCACACAAGGCTTAGCTTGCCCACCGGCTTGCTTTTTCCCCTCGTTCACAAGTCTAGGGAGTTAACCCTAGAGATGTGGGGTAATGTATTGCTGTAGATCGAGGTTACAAACCTCCCAAGGCTGCCACACGAAGGAGGCAAGCTCAAGGGCGACGCCTAGCCGTCTAGGAGCAAGCTCAAGAGTAAAGAACCCTAGGGTTCCGGCCAAACGTGAACCAAATGCTCTTTTGAGTGGGGAAGTCGTAGATCCGGTCTCCAATCGAAGTTTGCAGTGTTTCCCTCAAGAATCCCAGGTGGGAAGTGAGAGATTGAGTGGGGAGCTCAAGGTGCTTCAATGGAGGTGAGAGAGAGAGCAAAAGGTGGTCTCCCCGGCCTGTTCTGGGAGGAGGAAGAAGAAAGTGAGCCGGTGACCGTTGGGGAGGGGTAGAATGGGTATTTATACCCCCACGAACCCAACGGTACGATTAAGTGTGGCATTTGCCAAGATCGACACATCGCTGCATCGCCCGCGTAGGGCGCCGCACCGCCAAGACCATTGCGCTGGCATCTTCCCGGCCCGACTGGTGCCAGGTGTGAAACACGGTGATTTGCCGGGCCGTCGTCGCTTGAGTTGTGTGTGGTGTCCGGATTTGATGTTTAGAGCACTTGGTCCACGGATACCCGAGAATCCTATGATCCCTCTTAATAGTCCGGCATTTCCTAAACTCAAGATTCAAAACATAAAGTAATTTAAACGCCTTTGATCCGGAAACACCATTGTCTAGCGTATTTGGTACCTTTGGACTGTTTACCAACTCCATATTTTAATCCCCGCATGTCATCTTCGTAAATCTCATTAGTCCCCTAATTCGGTGGTCATCAACGCCAAAACCCACTTAGAGCTTGATTGCACTTACACAAAGTATCTGAGGTAGGTCTCAAGGCACCGATTCACGCGCCGGTCTGGCCATCGGACTGAGGGTGGTACGAAGACCTCTTGCACAATATGGTGTCGACAATGCGGAAGAGCTCCTTCCGAGAAATTGCTAGTGAAGATTGGGTCCCGATCGAGACAATGTATGCGGGCATACCATGTATTCTCAGAGATGTTGTCGAGGAATATCTGCGCCACATGAGCGGCGTAAAGGGGTGGAGCAACGGTATAAAATGGGCAAACTTATTGAACTTGTCGACAACAACCAAGATACGATTAGCATTGCTCGATCTGGCGGATCCCTCCATGAAATCCATGGTGATTACTTGCCAAGATTGGGCTGGTACAGAAGTGGTGACAACCACCACCGATACTTAGCGCGATCGGGCTTTGCCCGCACACAAGTTGTACAAGATGCTACGAAGGCTTTGACCATTGCTTTCATACCTGTCGTGCAAACGACTTTGCGGACTCGACATAGGTCACGAGGAACCCTGAATGCCCTCCCGGGTCTTTGGAATGGAGAGCCTTGATGATACGCCCCAGACTCGGTCCTTTACTAGAATCAAGCCATGAGATAGTGAATAAGGTGGATGTCTTTGAGTTATCAACCGCAAAGCTCGTGCGGCAATTTCTTGGAGAAGGGGTCCGGATCATAGCCCGCAGCCACATCGGCCAACCAGGTTGGAGAAGCGTAAGAAATTGCTTGGCAAACTTCGGGGAGGAGCAGGGTGTCGGGAAAGTGCATCGGCCGCCAAGGTTGGAAGTACCGGTTTGTAGACAACTTTGAACCAAGACCAATGAGTTTGGTATATAACTTCATTTGCCATGGTGTATGTAGCCGCTGGTCTGTGATATGCATCAAACTACGCTGATCAGTGAATATGGTGAACTCATTGTGCTGAAGATAAGCACGCCATTTGTAGCAACCCGGATTTTGGAGAAGCCAAAAATATGAACTTTTTAAAATTTTTCCTGCAATGTGTGAAGCATGTAGTTGCTAGGTCAAACGGAAGTTGACCCACTAACAACACGTTGCATTCATGTAGAATTGATCGTAGGTGTTTGTTGGAGCTTTATAGTTGAGTTAGAGTTTTGTGTCGGAGTACATAAATCCGTAGCAATCTCTCTCTCTCTCTCTCTCTCCAAAATTTCTACTAATAATCTTGGAGTTCTTTCATGCCTCTTCGATCCTTATCAAATCGTCCTCAAATCCGTTTGGACCCTCTCTTGAAATCCTTGAAACAAATCATAATAGGGAAATCTTGTTCCTATTATTCTCAAACCCAGCTCACCATTCCTTCTCAAATATACTGTTGCCAAATATAGAAAACCCTTTCCTTAATCTCCTGACCACCAGGCCCTTTACACATGTACGTGTATGTACATACAATGTATATAAACATACGTATATGCTAATACCCAAATCGCAAGGACCAGAGCAGCCATGCAAGGCTCGAGACCAAATCTTCACCGTCACCTTTGGCTTTGATGAAAGGCCCAACCCGAGCATCAGCTCCATCGACCAACCGGCCCAACACGAGCATCAATCGCACAACCCAGCTCTTCAACTAGCCTCTCACGTGAGCAGCATAAGGATGGATCAGAGATCAGATCACCGCCGCCGCTCTCCCTCACGTACGCTCCTGTACGACCTGGACCCGCCGGTCAGCTGCCGAGGGGAAAAGCACACCAAACGCCGTTGGCCTCCGTTGCTTTTCCGTCGCAATGGTGTCGTCTTCTCCCACCGATGCGCTCCTCCTCACTTTTCCGTCCGCCGTTCCCTGCTTTCCGTCGGCGCCCAGCAGAGCCAACCGCCCCAGCCTGGGATGCCCTCGCGCTCGCGTTAGCAAACCCCACCGCGAGCGCTGGCAGACACTGCACGCTGACCGCGCGGACTGGCCCGTGCCGCCGTCCTTCTCGAAGTTTCTGCCCTCGCAACCCGCCCGCGCGTTGGATGTATGCCGCGTGTCCCGGCGGCACGCACGCCATGGATCACCGCCGCCCGTAGGACGCGCAACCCTAGCCTGCGGGCTATAAAACCCCAGTCCAAGCCCTCGACCTCGCCATTCCCTCCTGTCCGCCGCCACCCAGCGCCCCCTTCTGATCTCCCCCGCCGCGAGCCGCGACCCCGTCCTCGCCAAGCCGACGACGGCACACGCGTTTGCCGTCCTCGCCACCACCATGATGCCACCGAGCTCGCCCACCTCTTCGTCCGCGACGTCGAGCACAGGAACGCGCGGTGGCCACCTCGCCAAGCCAGCAAGCGCGGCGAGCATCCTCTCCACCGATGCTGCACCGTTTGGAGCCCTCGCGTCGCGACCTCGCCTCAGCCTCGCCCCGGTGCCGGTAAGGTGACGTCGAACCCCCGCGACGCGGAGCTGTGTGAGCGCCCGTCGGTGAATTGTCGTCCACCAGGACCTGCGCAAAGCCACCGGTGAGCCTCTCTGCAATCAAAGTTCCCACCTTTACCATGTCCATCATCGTCCTTGTCTGAGATCGGCCCTCGAGCCGATGTCTTCCGCTGTCGCAGGGAAGTCGGCCAGCCTGCAGCGCCTCCCTTGGGAGTTGGACATCACAGCCACCTCGTCGGCCCTCCCCGTCAAGCCCCAAGGCAAGCCGCTCCATCGCAGGCCCTTCGTCCACACCCAAGCAGGGCAGCACAGGCCACGATGACTCCATGAAGACCTGAACCGCGAGCCTGCTCAACGCTGCAACACGACGCACGTACAGCACCACGGCATCTGCACCAGTCACCACCGAGCGCCCTGCCTGCATCGAGCCCTTCCTGCACCAGGCGTTCTGCCTCCAGCAAGCCCTCGGTGAGCCCCAGAAGCCCAAAGTCCCCGCCTTTGCATGTTTGCCTGCCTGCCCGGCCTTCGAGCCGCATCACCAGAGCTGTGAGTGCACACACGCGCGAGCCGCGCGTCCCTGCCAGGCGCCGCTCTTTGTAGTTGTCTTTCCTGCCGCTTGGCCGGCCGTCCTGCCGCCGTTCTCTGCAGCCAACCTTGCACAGCACGACGCCTCTGCCGTCGGTGGCCATGCACAGCCGGCGCACGGCCGGAACGCTAGCCAGCACGCACACACACGTGCGGCCGTCGCTGTCCAAGCTCCACATGAACACAAGCCGAATCCTTTTGAAGCATTCGTCGAGCACCTAGCATGCGCCTTGCCTTGAACACGGACACTTGCACACACACATGAGAACGATCGAGCACAACCCTGTACGCATGGGCACAGACTCATGCTTGCCTTGCCGTTTGCACGTACCCATGTTTGCCGGCCGTGGAGACGCTGCTAGCCACCATGCTCGCTGCTGTGCACGCGTCTGCCATCGAGTACACGCCGCCGCCCCACTGCACAATCTACACGCCCGCACACACGAACACAGACCAAGGCGGTGCCTTTCACGGCAGCCCCGTCGTCGTGGCGGTGCGCCCTGCCGCCGGCAACTGGGCACACGCATGCCACTCACGTCCCACACGAACATAGCCAAGACCCGCCCCGCCGAAGCTTCGGGGTCCTCGGGAACACCGGCGCCACCCAGCGATGTGGTCGCCACGCCGCCACATCCGTTCACCTCACCGTGTCGCGGACGATCTAGCCACCTCCGGCCGCCTCGCTCGTCGGGGATGCGCCGCCGTCGGCGTCCTAGGTAACCTCGCGCGCCTAGTAGTGTTCCCAACCGAACCCAAAGCGCCCACTATGCCCTGGTCGTCGTGATCTGGATCTTGCCGGCGCCGTTGCTCTCGGAGCGCCGCCCGTGCCGCCTTTGTTTCCACCCACACTGGCCACCTCGCATGACGAGGTTGGGCCGTCGAGCTCATTTGTGACATGTCGAACCTCGTTGCCTAGCTAGATACAGAAAAAGGCCCAGCCTTGCCACGTCTCGCGGATGCCCGTGAGTTCGCCGCCACGCGCCTTCGCTGCGTACAGACCCCGCCATGTATGATGGTCACCATCGGCGCGTTTGCCACCTGCCTGCACTCTCAATTAGGGGAAAGCGCACTTCTGACCTTGGCAAGGGCTGTGGCCGCCTCGCCGTGGCTCGCCACCGCCACACGCCCTATCTAACACCACCCCCCGTCGCATGAGCCGGCCGTTCCCCGCCTCATGCCCCCACCTGAGCCTTGCTATGTCCGCCATGGATCTCCGGAGCCCTAGGAGGCCTTAGTTGTCCCACGAGACGCCGGAGCACGCAACTGCCGGAACTCGCCGTCGGTGAAGCTCCGTCGCGAGAGAAACAAAGGAAGAAAGGGGAGAGGAGAAGCCACCATGCTGTAGACCCAGTTTACATGAGCCGTAGGGGGGAGGTGGAGAAGTGAACATGGTCCACCGCGAGCTGTAACTGTGGTCTATGGACCAACGAGGCCAACCATCATGAACCAAACCCCGTGCACCTTGAGCCCAATAGAAACCCACACGGCCACGTAGACGGCCTACCTGTTCGACACGTGTCCGGGCCGGTTTGCCCAACCCGGCCCATATCCGCCCCCCGACTCGGCCCGCTAAGCCCGGTCCCCCGAGCCTAGTCGGGCGTTGGGTCGTTGGATCGACTACCCGCCCACCCGGTCGGTGCCACATGCTTCCTAGACCCGCCTATCATACACTACGGCCCGCCAGCGAGCGGCCGCCAAGACGCCGCCACTTGTCAGCCCGGTATATTCCCTCTCTTTTTCTTTTTTTTTCCAATATGAATTTCACCTTTGAAAATTCATAGAAAATCCACCCGACCTCAGAAAAATATGAAACCGACGCCCAGATTTTTCTAAAATCAAGCCCTACGTCATCAGCAAATGCACAAGTGCATTTGCCCCCTTTATTTTACACCTACCATTCAAGCTCTCCCTCTTTTATATATATGATTTATCCATATATGTTTTTAATCATGCCTTCGCGTTGACCCTTCTTTGTTGTCGCTATGGAAATGTGTTACTCCTTCGGTCTTTTAGCGTTAGCTTAGTTCTTGTGGTGTTTTTTTTTTTGGCTCTTTAAGTTGTCCTCGTCGAACTACGATTGTTAGCTCCTATTCTCGTCCCTTGGACGTGGTCATTGCGGACTCGATAATCGATGTCAATATCGACGCGGATCTTACCCGCACACGTCGAGACCTCCATGACCTAGTTTAGTGGGATGCGAATTAGGAGCCAACCTTCGTATTGCAACGGTGCCAACTCGCTTAGGGGAAGCTCATGGCCTTGCCATGGCCATTGGGTTTTCACCTTCTTTTTCGCGGTGTTTATCCTTACCTTCTCGTATGCACGTACCGCATTGACTTTAGCGTTCCGTCGGATCTAGCAGTGACAACCGCACTGCTACGAACCGTAGGAATAGCCTTGTGCTGTTAGATGCACGGTCGTGGTGCCCTACGAGTGGGATTGGATCGTTGGACCATGTCTCTTCTCTCCCAACCTTCGCCTGTTCTATGGCGAGTTGGTCGAAAGAGTGCGGATCCTGTTTCTTCTCGTCTCTTGTCTCAATCCCCGTCGATCTAGTAAGACGTTGATTGAGCTTTCGCTTGTATGGTATTTATTGCCATTTTGATTCCATTCTTTGATTCCCGTCGTTGCAATGACGAGCGGATCAGAGCGATGTGAATCCCGTGTTCTTCATTTGGTTCTTCGTGCCTAGCCACTCCTTTCGGTTCCCGTTAATCTAATGACGTTTGGATCGAAAGTTAGTGTGCAGTGGTGTTTGCTCAGGATGAGCTAGGGTCTATGCCATTTATCTGGAAGCCGTATAGGTTGACACAATCGACCCATGAAGTACGAGCTAGGCTACGACTCGAGCTCATACTTAGTAAACAACCACTCCTGTTTCTTTAGTCCAAGGATCGGATATCCGCCGAGAGGGCTCAACCATTCTCTTTTGTGTTCTGACGGTATCGTAGTCCTTTTGTGTCCTGTCGCCCTTTTTGTTGATTGATTGCTCTCTTGCCGCATGTAGTTTTGCGAGATAGCCGCTTTGAGGTTAGTGTTGGATGGATCGGAACCCGAAGGAGGAAGAGAGCATGGAGGACAACAGGACCATGGAGTGGAGTTGACCCGAGAGGAGTAGACCCCGGTGTACAACTACGCCAACAAACGAAGACTTGTACCACTACTTCCTCGACATCGCAGGTGTCATGGCAGCACTTTACTTTAGAGAATCCTATTAGACATTGCAAGTAGATATGCTAGCGCTTTACTTTTTCTCCTTTGCTAGTATATGATGCATGTGCCTGAGCCTTGAATGCCTTGATTGAAACCCTTTTACCCGAATACCCAGCTTCGCGCTCGCACACATATATTTTTTCCTGCTTGCTTGCACTTGCTCCATCATACTTCCTTATAACCTTAGTGTATGATGGTTGAGGAATTAATTGGTAAAATATGACGATAACTAGAGAACTGGTTAATATGGATAACTTGATAACTGGGAGTGTGCTGCGTGTGTCTTGGGTGTGTTGTGAGGGTCGAGTCGACTGGACAGGATCTACGACGAGTCGCGGAGACAAGTCTTGCCGAGGGGGTGCGACCTGGGCATCCCTATGTGAGAGTACCCGTATGCGGGTACATGGTGATTTTTCTATGGAGGTGCCATCCAGGGCACGAGGAGTAAGAAGATGTCCTGTCTGGTCATACCTAAGGACTGATGGATCGTTGGGACGGAATCGTGGGAACTTGGTACTCACCACTCGCCCCTAAATGGGAAGGGGACGGGTAGTCCAACTAGCTAGGACGTGCCATTACTGCTAGGTTTGTTAGGCGATTAGGGTCGACGGAGACGGAGGTACACGCCCGTTCCGTTCTAGTCAGCAGCACCACTTTGTGGGCCCGGTCTTTGCCTTCCCGCCTCGGCGTGCTGTGGTACTGGAACATCCTGTATCTGAGTGGTAGGATGGCATCGTACTAGTTAGAAGGCATCCGGAATCATCCTAGGTGCCCATGGGCATCGATGATGGTGATCTAGTGGTCTTGTGTACATGCTCTGCAGAGTTGTAAATCTATACGTATAGTCCTGCCTTCGGGCAAGGATCTAACTTTAGGCCTGGACCGCCTAAAGGTGTGCGCCGGCTTTTGAGCCTGGGATCGCCCTACGGGCGCGGCCGGCTTTCTAGTTGGGTTTACCCCATCGGCATATGCTTTCAAATAGTAGTGAGAGCTTCCTCCTTCGGTTTTCTTACGGCCGTGAGCCCGTTGTGGGCGTGGAGCCGCTTAGGTATGGGCAAAAGGAGAAGGAGTTGTCCTACCGCCGTGTGTGAGAGAGAGTGAGATGTGTGTGGTGTGTGGTGATGGTTTGGGAAGAACATGTGTGGATGAGATAGAATTAAAACTTGGTGAACTAATAATATTGATATTATTACTACTTGCTGCTTCGCATGCGCTAAGGATGCAAACCACATCCAAATATTAGGATCGCGGATCCCTTATTTTCTATTTTCCACCAAAGCTCATTCGGTGCCGACCTTGGCCTCGCATATCTCTAGCGGTGTGCATTACCGACTTGCGGTAATTAGAAGGATTAGGTGGTCTCGTTCCTACGCTCGAGTGTGGTTCAGAAGATGAAGATTGCTTCCGCTAATCTCTACGCCGACTCTGATGAAGCCATGAAGGAGGAGCCTTCACCTACCGACGTGCTACGCCCACTCGATGTCCCGAAAGTTATGCTTTTGCTAGGTTAACCTTTGTAATAGGTGTGTCCCCAAGAGTTGTATAATTATTGTAAATTTGTAAATTTTACGATGTATGACCGAGATATCATCTCGTAAATAATAATATGATGGGGTGATCTTGTGGGACTATCACATTATTATCTGAATCTGTGTATTTTCCCTTCGTGGAAAGTCGAGGTCATTACACCCACTACACCACAACACTTAATCGGCAACTGACTACAGTTGCTAAAACTTTTAATCGGCGTTGGACGGTGGGTTGCTAAAAGTTGGTCTCGGGACAGTATGCTGCTAAAAACCAATTCGGTGTTGGACCGTCCGTTGCTAAAATTATTCCTCTTTTGTGTTGGAGGGTCGGGTTGCTATAGATGAATAAACAGAGTCGAATTGTCGATCGCTAAACAAATTTTACATTGACGGGATGTATTTGGGCCCTTCCCGCTGTTATTTTAGCCAAAAACACCTAAACCCTAAGTTTCCCCCACATACCCACCCACGCTACCCTCACAGCCGCTTCATTCTTCCTGTTCCCGCACACACACGCCGGGCTCCTCCAAATCCCGCAAAAACACGCCGCCTCCGCCCACCTGGTCCGCCGCCGGCCGCCCACCCCTGCTCCGCCGCCGGCCGCCCACCCCTGGTCCGCCGCCGGCCGTCGTCCAGTGTCCGCTCCCGCCGGCCGCCGTCTCGTCCTCGACCCCGCCGGCCGCCCTCAGTCCCCGCCTGTCCAGGAGCCGCCGGCTCGTCCCCGACCCCGCCGGCCGTCGTCCAGACCCCTGCTGTCCAGTCCCCGCCGTCCAGACCCCTGCTGTCCAGTCCTCGCCGTCCAGTCCCCACCCGTGCCCGTCCTGAAGGTGCAGGAGCATTGCGCTGGCAGGTCCAGACTCCTGTCGTCGACGAAGAATACACAGGGATCAGCACAGGTATTCATTCCTCCTTTCCTCTTCTTTGCTGGTACTGTGTGCTAATTCCATTTGTTGCTGCACTGAGCTGCTAGTGGATTTGGTTTTGGTCACGATTTGACACATTTCTGAATGGATTTGTTATTGGCGGACTAGATCTGCAGCGTTGCCTGTTGCATGGCTATGCAGAGTTCAGATTTAGAAGCATTGCCTATTCTATGATCTTCTGCCGATGCTTTATAATGAACTCTGATAGGCTCATAGAGTATTGTAGCTGAAAGGGGCTAGACCTTGCCCCACACTGTATAATTAAATCAGATAATTATTATAGAGTATTGCTGTTGGGGTAGTGCTGCAACAGTTTTATAATCTGCTTCTATGCATTGATTTTGTACTGAGATGATAAACTGATGATGTAGATAGTATTATGTCGTCTGATCCCAGACAATTAATTACATTACAAAATAGAAATTTGTCTTTAATTACCATCACTTGGCTTTCTAAAATTTTTTTCTCATAAACAGGGAAAAGAAGGTCCTAATCTTGTGTCCGTCTTCTATTCAGGGAATGTCCAGCAGACTTGAACAAAGGTATCAGCAGTTCGATATTTGCAGATCCCTAAGCTTGGTGGCATGCATGACATTTTTTAAAAGAAGTATGGCAAAGATTTTGTTTCTGATGCAGTTAGTTTGCGCTCAGATACTCCTGTTAAGAACCTTGTAAGCATGGATGGTTCTTCCACTCAAAATCAACCAATTACTGAATTGTATATATTGCTTATGTCTGTTCTTTTCCACTCTAAACTTGCTCTTCTTAACTGATTGCATATATACTTAGGTTGCATTGTAGTGCGAGTGGCCTCACATGCTTCAGATTTTGCAATCTCTCTTGTGCATTTATGTTGTAATGGGGTTGGAGTGAGTTTGAGACTTGGGTTAACTCTGTATTGTGATCCACAGTCCATATCCGTAATACTGAATGTCCTTTGTTCCTTTTGCAACAGTTTTGGTTGCCTATTTGAATAGATGATAAAGCCATGGACTGGGCCAGCAGCTGATTATGTTTTCTTAATGCTGTGGATGCCGTAGAGGCTGCTGTTCAGCGCTACTCTGCAGATGTTACTACTAGGGCTATGTGTCTTGTCTCTCTTCTGAAAGCTTTCCTCCCGGTTTCATCAGAGTAAGTTATTGTTGAACTGGATCTTATCATGGTTGTTAAATAATTTTTACTGTAGTGAGACAACCTAACAAATGACTCAAATACTGTGACTTTGTGTGAAGTAGCAGATTTATGTACATTGACTCACATGGAGTTTGTTCTATACCAGCTATGCCTCTTTTTTTTTAGCAAAAAAAAAAAAAAAAAAAAAAAAAAGGAGCTGTACCCTCGAAGTAAATCTAGGAGCTGTAAATGTAGGAACATGCACATCGTTGTAGTTTCAAATTCATCGATGAAGTGATATTTGCGCAGGTGAGAAATCATAGCAGGATTCAGAAAACATCATGGACCCCTGGTATTGGTGGCTGTCTGTTTTACTGGCTATTGGCTACTAGTGCTATTTAATAAACCATTTTTTTAGATAGAGTAATGCTACACATACAAAGTATCCTATAAAAACTCTACCTACATGCTGAAGTGGACAACTACCACATTATGAAAGCTTCCATTGGTAATTTTCAGATCACCATGCATGGTTATGGTTATCCTTATCCATGTAAGCACATAAGTATTATGTGTTCAGATAACAAGTTTAGGCTTGTGCTAAGCTAGTGACTAATGACATATTTATCCTTATCCATGTCAGCACATAAGAATATTTTCATCTATAGTATATTATTGCCATGTATACTAGAAATAATTTTGCTGTGTAGTACCACTTCCTAGCTGCCTGCCTAGCAAGGGATTTAATAGAACAATTTATTCTATCCAGTTTAAATTCTCCTCTTCAATCTGTACACAGGTATCAATTGCTTCAAGTGGAAAGAGAGCACATTTCTGCATTTTGCTCTGCACATATGCATGATCAGCATGTCCCCACCATCAGTAGCTTTCCACAGTTTTGTTCAGTTCAGCCAGGTGACATGCAATTCAAATTTTTGGTAGACTTTGTGCTTTATTAACCTTCACACTCATATATATGATACAATGCTACTAACTTTTAGATACCATTGATACCCTGTGCATTAATAGAAACTGTAATGGCTTTGATGGAAATGTTCTTCTGTCCACAGTAGACATTAGATCACAACAATTCATTTGCCTTGTTATCCATTAATGTTTTGTATTGTTCTAGATTATTTCCGCTCCTACCACATGGGTGTTGTGTGATGCATTATCTTGGTTCAACATAATACTTATTTATTTATTGTGGTCGATCCATTATCTGAGTACAGAACCATATCACTGAGTGTATTTTTGATCTCTATGCCTTCTATTATCTGACTACTATGCGTAATTCTCATGTCTCACTGTTTCATGGCAGAACTGCAGATATCAAACACGCTGATTGATAGGAAAGTTTGCATACAAAATATCCAACGATGTAAGGGCTTTCATATGCAATGCTGTAATGTGAGGGCTTTCATAAGCACGCTGATCTCTATGCAGTTTCATGTACATATGCAGATGAAGTATTGGTTCAGAGGCTGTGGATGTGCAACCAACCAATTGGTCATGACCTAGGCTGTATTGTTGTGGATTTTGAGCTTTTGCCCAACGTTTGTTTGTTTTCATGGACATGTGCTATGCTAAACTTTAGATCAACAACTAGTATTAGCCTTTCTTTTGATCATTAGATACTTCAAACAAGGACTAGTTTGATGTTAAGTGACATAATGTATAATGTGCTCGTTTGATACATGAATCAATGTAATGTGATCGCTTTTGAATGTCATCACTTTTGTGTATGTGAATCAATGTATGGCTAATGTTTGATCATTAGCTATAATTTGAGACCAGCTTTTATTTATTTTTCTATTTACGCTTGAGTGCGATGGACCGCCGGTTGCTATAAGTTCAATATTGCAATGGACCATCCGTTGCTAAAAGCTCGACCGGTTATCCGTTGCTAAAGCTTTATCGTTGGATGGTCCGTGGCTAAAGAAGGGTCCGCCGCCGTATGCATTTAGCGCCGGCTTCATTAGCATCCGTAGGGGTTCGCTCGCCGTAAGTTTTAGCCACGGACGGCAAGAAGTCGCCAGACTCTATATATAGCAACGGACCGAAAGTCGCCGATTAAGGGTTGTGGTGTATTGACCATTGATCAATGGCCACATGAATAGCTAGGAATTCCTTTTCATACGTGAGAGACCGCGGGAACGAGGGGCCAAGAGCTTTACCGACGTAGGCCAATGGATGGCCATCTTGTAACAAAACCGCCTCGACACGAATTCACTTGCATCCGCTTTGGAGCCAAACGGTTTCGAAGTCTCGCGCAGGAAAGCACCGGTGCTATTACTAGTGCCCGCCGCTGCCTCAAAAGATTCAGTATGAGTTGCAGTCCAAATGAATAGAGACCCTTTTTGAGCAGATCCGTCAGAGGTCGAGCAATCACTGCATAATGCTGCACAAATTTACGGTAGTACCCCACGAGACCCAAGAAGCTCCTCAACTGCTTCACATCTTGAGGGATTGGCCAATCTTCAACTGACTTGATCTTGGTTGGATCTGTGGAAACCCCTTGATCACTGATGACATGCCCGAGGTAAGCTATGGACTGCTTGGCAAAACTGCACTTAGAGAGTTTAATGAGCCATTGGTCTTTGGACAACAGTTTGAACACTTGCTGAAGGTGCTTGATATGTTCCTCATAAGTGGAGCTGTACACCAAAATGTCATCAAAGAAGACAATGGCACAATGGCGGAGAAGGGGATGGAGAGTGGTGTTCATCGCTCCCTGGAAGGTATTTGGCGCCCCCGTGAGTCCAAATGACATTACGGTGTACTCAAACTGCCCCCAATGCGTTTGGAACGCTGTTTTGTGTTCTTCCCCAGGGGCCAATCGAATCTGGTTGAAGCTTGCACGCAGGTCAAGACAGGAAAACCACTTGGCACCAGAAAGTTCATCAAGAAGCTCGTCAATTACTGGTATTTGAAACTTGCTTTTCACCGTTAAGGCGTTGAGCTGCCTATAGTCGACACACATTCGCCAATCACCATCCTTCTTGCGCACCAAAAGAACTGGAGAAGAAAAGGCACTCTTGCTAGGCCTGATGAAACCTGACTGTAGCAGCTCAGTAACTTGTTTTTTAATCTCAGACTTGAGGACTGGGGAGTATCTATACGGTCTGGCAGCAACAGGTGACACTCCGGGAAGCAAGGGTATTGAATGATCACAAGCACGGCGAGGCGGCAACTCTGTCGGCTTGGAAAAGAGCGCCTTGAACTGATCAATGAGCTGCTGAATCTCAATAGGTTGGGCTGGAACCTCACCATTCAGGTCCTCCAACTCAACTTGAAAGAGCTGCACCAAGGAACAATTAGAGTCTGAAGGCAAAGTGCCCTGCAACACAACCTGATGAGGACCATAAGGTATCTGAATCCACTTTCTGGCCCAGTGAATCTTCATAGGCGACAAAAAATGTAACCAGTCCATGCCCACTATCATATCAAAACTGCCTAGAGGAATCAACTTGAGTGTTGAGTGAAAAGTAAAGCCTTGGACAGACCATTCAGCACACTCAATTTGAGAATCACAGGAGACAGTACTGCCATTTTCTATTTGGACCGAGGATGGCGATGACAGGGGCTTGACACCTGACAGCAGAGAGGCAAACTTTGTGTGCAGGAATGAGTTGGTGCTTCCAGAGTCAATTAGGATACTCACAGGACGCCCTTGAATGGTGCCACTGAACTGCAACGTCCTAGGATGGACTGAAGGGGACTCGGCAGTAGCTTCTCGCATGTAAAAGACATTATCCTGCACTTGTTGGATCTCTTTAGGAGCTTGCTGTTGCTCTTCTTCATCATCCTCAAAGAACTCTTGACACATGTTCCAGACTTCCTGAAGGGCATGAACCTGAATGTTGGGGGCACACTTGTGGCCCTGATGCCATTTCTCACCGCAGCGCATGCAAAGTCCTCTAGCCTTGCGGTAGTTACGGAGGGACTGCAGACGATCATCGAGAGGAACGCCGCGGCGCTGATCCGGACGATGAGCATCAGCTTGAGGCTTGTCATCCACTTGAGCTTGGCCAGGTGGAAGCCGAGGAGGGACAGCAGACAGTGGTGCACCCCCCCTGAATGGAGGTGCTCTGACAGGGAAGTTATCTGTCCTCCAATAATCCTTGCGCCGCAGCGGCTCCACTGCTTCTTCCTGTTTCAAAGCCAAAGAAATAGCAGCATCCAAACTCTCTAGGCTATGAACGAGAACAACAGAACGGATATCATCTCTGAGCCCGTCAATGAAACGAGTGACATAGGATAGGTTATCGGGGTTTGGGGTGTAAGAAGAGAGTTGCTCGATGAGGTCAACGAATTTGTCGACATATTCCTGAACTGAGGATGTTTGTTTGATTTGGAACAGCTGGCGTAATAGGTACTCATGCTGATCACGACAGAAACGCTCTCGGATCATCGCACAGAAAGTTGGCCAATCAGCGGAGGACAATTTGTGGACTACAGATTGCAACCAACGCTTAGCGGTGCCAGTAAAATGAGCCGTGGGCGACACCGCACCCGCATAGCATGGTCGACAAAATACATGTCAAAGTGGGAATCAGCTTGAGTAATCCAGAGTTGAGGGGTGGTACCATCGAATTGTGGGAATTGAATCTTAGGGAGATTGCCAAGCTAGGGAAGCTGGTGGTGAGGTGAATCAGTGGCGTATGGTGTGGAATAAGGAGGGTAGGGTGGGATTCGTTGGCTATGAATCTATGGTGGGGGCTGGTGGTAGGATTTGGGATCGGAGGACGGGGGATCGGGAACAAAGGAATTGAACCGAAGGAGGGAGGGTGGGATGAGCGACCAAACGTACCATTGGTCGGGATTGGAACTAGGGTCGTGGACACCCATAGTTCCTCACCCGTGTAGTCGAATCTTCATGGTGCCCACTGGGCCAGTCGGACTGCAAGCCGGTAGATGGGCGCGCGGCGGCTGACTTCAGATGTGCTCGCGGATCAGCGTATGGCGGCACCTGGTAGCCAAGAGTGGGAGCCGGATCCGGTTGAGCGGAGAACCCGCGAAGTCGCGGGCGGAGATCCTCGATGTGGGCTTCGCTCTCCGGTTACCCGGCCTGAAGTCCTCCCCGCCGACTCGGCGCCCCCACCCGATCGTCGCGTCGTCCCGGTTCGGGCGAACGACCAGCTCGACGCCGAGTACACGCTGCTCGAGGTCGTTGAGTCGCTCCCTCGGCGGCCTCCCCCGGTTGTATCCGCCATGATGGCGGCGAAAATGGGTCGGGCGGAGAAGCGCTCCAGGTGCCCAAAGCGAGTATCGACGGCGGACTCCCACTCCTGATGCATCGCCTCCACGTTGTCGATGCGCCGCTCCACGTCTCCAAGGCGAGCATCAACAGCAGACTCCCGCTCACGGTACGACACCGCGGCCGTCGGCCGACGCGCCGCCCCAGCCGACCCCTCAGCCCGCTGAGCGACGGTCGAGTGCGTCCATCTTCTCGAGCATTTCATCGAGCGCCTGGCGGGTATTGGGCTCCATCACCCCCTTGGCTCGCTGGTGGCGGGTATAGTGGGTATGTGGCGCCGGCGCTTGCTCCAGCGCGCGACGGGGGCCGAGGTTCGTTGGCTCCGATACCAGGATGTTAGCACCGCCGGCGATGGCGGCGCCGGAATCTCGCTCAGCGACGATACTCGCCCGCCGGACAGGCTGACGGCGGTTCCTTTCTTAACTCTCAAGTTTACGAATAGTTGATTGATGAGATCGTATCCCTTCTCCCCATCCTAAATACTCTCTCTAGCACCTGGGCCTCACTCGCTACCGGGCCTCGCTTGACAGATATTACAAACCCAATCTGGGCCTTTCAGTTTAGACGACTTGGACTTCTTCCGCGAGCCCCTCCTGGGCTGAGCCTCCGGGTCCCCTGGATGTGGAGTGGTAACATAGAGGTAGGGGTGGTAATGGATCAGACCCTTTTTTTCTTTCACAATCCAACTTAGCCATTTTCATTATTAGTTTAAAATTATATACTTTTGCGGCCCGATCTTAATAGGACCCGATCCTTAAATTTGCTAGGCCAAATTAGAGAGCCCTTTATCACCCCTACATAGAGGCCGTACGCGCGTCGCCTTCACGGGTCAGCCTCTCGCCTTGCTCCGGGTATTCTCTGTCACGAATGGGGAACCAAACCTTGGGACGATGAGAGATTGGGGCAGTGGACTGCGCGCAGGTGCCGCCCCGCGCGCTGCCACCCAATGTGCCAATATCTCGAATGGAACTGTTAGGGGCATTTGCGGTTGCCAGAAGCACATATGCAGTGGCCCTCAACTGAACAGGATTTGAACCTCGCGACTACTCTCTCCAGCTAGCAACTCATGGCCAAAAATATATACCGAGCAACACAAAGTGCTCTGATAATAATATCTCGTAATCCATGCTTAGTTGAGTACCATTTCATTGAACAAATCTAGGACATTTGCAAATAGGTGCTCAAAGTATGACGTTCAAGTTGCAGACATGGGTGCATTTGACCAAACAATCATAGATAATAATACTGCTGACTTACATCGTGGTTCAAAACAAACAGTATTGCCTATTGCAATATTCATGGCAAGTTGGAAGGAACAACACTTACACTCCAGTGGCACAACTTCATTACTCCAACAAAAGCACATACCAGGCGACGTGGTGGTGGCTTTAAAACACCTGCAATACCCAGCCCAGAAGTAAGCTCGGGAACAGGGGCAGTGGCAGTAGTTAACTTCCGATCAGAGTAACAATTCAGGGCTTTAAGAGAACGGTGTGCTTAACTACCGATTATTCACCACGAACTCCAATGTTGATGAGAGAGACCGCGAGCAGGTGCCATGTGTTTGGCACCTGAGCGCGCTCCTACATCCACCTAGCTTCACCCTTGTAGCAAAATCGGTTTCCTCTTAGTTTACACCTTATTAGCTCCACCGTTCCAGCCGGTGCCATGTGTTAGTGTTCTAACTTGTACCATTCCAACGGCAGCTCGCTAAGGAATGCTTGCAAGTCGTGTATGAACTTTCTTGGTTCTCTTAATGAAGTACGAGCAAAGCTCGCTTTCAAAAACAAAGACCGCGAGCAGGAGCAGAGCCGACGTGGCAAAACAGAGAACCGGCTCTGCCTCGCCGGCGACCATCGTAACGGCACAAGAAGCCATGAACAGCCCCACGGGCGGCGGTGTTGTGGCGCCGCGAACGCTGCGAGAGCACGTGCACTGGCGAAACGACGCATGGAAGGTGGGCGCCATGTGGTGGGTCATGTGTACACCGGCAGCGATGAGGTTGGCGGCGACGAGAACTCCCGTGAAGCACAGGAGTAAGCCGAAGCCGCCAGCGCAGGAGTGCATGCCCGCGCTGACAAAAGGCAGCATCATGGTGAAACCGATGGCCATAGCCCTGATTCCCGAGTGCTCATCGGGCGGAGGCGTGGCCCCGTGAGGCGTAGTCCCTCCCCTGTTTAATTGACAAGCAACAAAACAACAAGAGCTTTGCCTTTTCAGGCTCGTAGGAATCATGGAACATGGTGATATCATACAACAACAAAAAAAAGGAAAAAAAATCGATATGTACGTAGAAAAGAACCGCTCTTTTCCGGCCAAAATTAGAGTGGAATAAAAATGGGTATGAGTCGGGAAGGAACGTGAACGGAGACGAAGGCGCCGCTGCGGGAGCGAGGACGAAACGCTGCTACAGAGGACTCCGGATGTGGGCGGCCCGGCGGTGAGCCGGTGAGAGGAGATGCACGAGAGCTAGGGAAAAGAGAGGAAGCCAACCGCAAACGCAACCCACTCAATATAAGTTTTTGAAATGCATTATTAAAAATTAATCTTAACGTTTACTCAGACGGCCCTTTGTTTGTTATTGTGTTTTGAGAGATAAAAAAACAACAAGAGTCTAGAAATGTAATAGAAAATGGGTTATGTGCAAAAATCTTACAGAGATCAAAATAAGCTTCTTTTTTTTTTTAAAAAAAAACAGTTGTTTAAGATTGGAGCTTGTAAAAACTTAGGGCAGGCTTGGTAGATCTACTAAAACTATTCTGGTTTCCAAGGAATCTTATGTACTATTGTAGAGAATCTTTTTCCTTGTCTCTTACAAAAATGAACTAGAAACCAATAAAACTAACAGTCTTTTTGGTAGATTTTCACTCCTTGATTCCAAGCTCTAGCTTCTTGATTCTTCGGTAGAGTGATTTTAGTTGATTATGGTTGTAGAGCAGGTGAGAATTGATTCCAGAGTGATTTTGATAAAGATTGCTTAGGAATAGTGAGGAGCAAGATTTTTAGCTCCTAGCTCTTATTGTAAATGGAGAATTGGCTCTTGTATGCTCTCCATCAAAATCTTGGCACAGTTTTGATGTTTAGATGAGGGGGAATTATTCTTAGAGAGAAACCGCTCTGAAGAGGTGTACCGAACGGCCCTTGAAAAGATTGGTTTCGTCGGCTCTCCTGCTCTTCTATAGACTGTGGTGATTGAATAAGGTTGCCTTCTCGAACATGCCTTAATTGGCATTTCGTATAAGCCAATTCCTATAATCCGTACAAGTCAAAATGTCCTAAATCTATACTATAAAAGAGCGAAGGAATTGGATGTCACATGTTGCAATCTCATCCGTTGAATTCGACTGATGATCCCATCCGATGGTTCTCATGTACGTACCGACCTTAGGTTACAGGGTGTTTCCTACACTACGCCACAGGCAACTCACGCACACAGATCGGGCCTCCGAACCGGCAC
Source organism: Hyparrhenia diplandra (assembly GCA_015847255.1). Classification (NCBI taxonomy): domain Eukaryota; kingdom Viridiplantae; phylum Streptophyta; class Magnoliopsida; order Poales; family Poaceae; genus Hyparrhenia; species Hyparrhenia diplandra. The sequence continues at coordinate 281,547 of JADLZK010011143.1, read as the reverse complement.
GGAGGATCCCGATACGGCGCTGATAGTGCCGCGCGAGACTGGCCTCCCTCCTCATTGTCCCGCGATCGGCGACTCCTCCCGCTTCCGCAAACTCCCGTCCCGAGTATATCAAAGAAAAAACTGCCGTCCAGAGGCCTTCTCCCTCCCCTGCCCGCGACGCCACCACGCGAGAGGACACGCCAGCGGAGGTGCGCGACTCATCTGGCCACGTACAGCCGCCGCCGACGGCCACTGCGCACGTCGAGACCCTGGCGACAACAGCGGCCAGCGGCAAAGCGGGCCTCCGCCGCTAGGGTAGGCGCCCAAGCCCTGGCCGGGCGGTGTTGAACAAGGTGTGCGAACAGATCGACAACGTGATCTGCGAGGACGTAGCCGATCACACCGCCACCTTCGTCGTTCGCCCGTCGCAAGAAAGTCTAGCACGCCGAGACGAGAAGAACATCCGCAGCGCCTTCCTCGTAGTCTACCAAGGCCCGCGATCTCCTCAAAAAGTTCAGGATGATGGTCGATGCTCTCTCTTTTCTCTGAATCGTGACAAATCATAATTCACGGGCATTATGACCATCGCCATCGTTTCTCTGATGTCAACTCCCGACTTGATTAATACTCTGCATGCCATCGCAGGTGCAGCACCAAGTGGAGCCGTGGAGGTGTAAGGTCGCCGGCGATTAGCGCACATACACAAGCTAGCGAGTGCCATGCAGTCCTCCAAAGAGAAATACGCGCAACGGCGTGGTCTTCTAAAAAAAAAAAATGCAGTCCCCCAAAGCCAAAGAGTACATCCTTTGTAGCTACTGCTCTGTTTTTGTTTATATATTTGATCAATTTCACTCCATCCATTCCACCTATTCTTTTTATTTTTTATTAATTTATATTTATATCAAATATGAACATCAATTCAACCGATGTCATCCTAAACTTTCTGTATTCACTTTGTCTAAATTCTATATATAGTATGGACCACGATATGGATTACACTTCTTTTGGTCATGGTCCGGGCACTGTAGTAGTCAATAATGAAAGGAAAACTGACTACAAGCATTATAGTATTTCTGTGAAATAAAAATCTCCTTCAAACTACCTTTTTTTTACCTCGGTATTTCAAATTAAATTATTGTTATATGAACTACCCCGTTCAAAAATCTTGATCAGCAGGTAATGTGATATATAAAAAAAATCTTATAACGGTACACAAATTTAGAAAACCCTCTATAATGCCAGTCTCAATTCATTGCATGGCATCAGTCATCAATCCTATGGAAAGCTTATAATATTGGTCATATAAATATAGTACATCTTTATATTTCCAAGTTAGATTTCACATTTTTTAAATTTTTTGAGGTAGCTTCTCTCTCTAAAATATCCATATCATACGTATTACTAGGGAAAGGGCTGATGGAAGGAACATTGCTATATATCTTTTGATTATATATATGGCATGAATTCTTGCATTCTTGTTTTGAATAAATTCGTATAACTTTATATTTTGGAAATTAACTATTTCTTTTACATTTTTGAAAGCTAGCTAATTGGTATTATGTATATATGTTGTGGCCAATTAAATGGAAAATGAAGAAACTTATGACATGTAGGGCTTACACATAGCTTGTTAAAACTTCAATGAGATATTTACAATGAACTGATGTTGTCATAGATTTGTGACAATGGTTGATTAGAATACTATGACCATTTGTAGTTAGTCACAGTATAGAATCATTTATTTTACGACGATTTCTACTAGCTCTTAATGATTACAACAAAAAACATAGTAAAACAGACAGTAGCAACAAATTTAGTTGTCCTCATGAGAAAAAACATTGTAGAAGGTCATATCTCTTGTACTGATAGGATTTGTATAAAGTGTATTGAGCTCAAGGAGGTAAATGTGTTTGGACATACTTGCATTTTGGAGTGGACACTGTGTAAAATTCCTCATTTTCCATCGATGTTGTGTTTGTGTGATTATATCTCAGATGACAATTCTAAGCTACTACTTCGTTTGAAGAAGCAAGAAACTTGATTGGATGCCGTGGAAGATGAGAAATCAAATTCTTTGATCACTGAGTTTATTTCCCAGATGATTGACGTCTGTCATCTATATACTTCATAATAGTCTAGCCAAATGTTTCATAGTGAATCATCATGCTTAAAAAAATTTTGGTGGAAAGCTCTATCTATTTGCCTTACACACCGCCATTCTCATTTTGAAGATCTATGATATCAGGTTGGTATGGACTTAATTAGGGTGATTGACTAATCTTAATATTTCATTTTATTTTAAAATAAATATAAGAAAAGAAAACGAATGGAATAGAGTCATGAACTCAACACTTCTCCCTATTTAAAAATCGTTTTTAGACACGTGCGTGTCGCACGTGCATTTCCACTAGTTTGACTAAAAGAGTAACAACATCTATGATATCTAATGATATCAATCTGATGTTCTAAATCTTGATGTTTTTTTTCTAAAAAAATTGTCAAAATTTTTTTAAGTTTAACTTTAGACAACTTTATAAATCTATTTATGAGGAGAAACAGAGAGAGTACAGAAATAAACGGTCAAAATAATAACTGCACTTTTTTTCCGAGTTTAACAACATTTTATTGGCAGATTGATAGACACTCCTCGACGTCAAATTGCAAGGGCAGAAGAGTAGAGTGTGTCCGACAGGGTCCAACTGTCCAAGACAGCGATAAACAAGAACTGAAGCTAAACTGTGCTCTGTGCATAGCAATGCAGACCTTTTGGATGAGTAGCCGGCGCCGCGTTGCAATCTGAAAGCAACGGGCGGCACGCGTGCATGCAATCTTGGTCCACCTAACGGCCGCCTCCGCCGCGCCCGCTTCCCGTCGGATGGGGCGGACTCGGCTTGGTTGCGCACTTGCGTGTCGGTGTCGAAATGGAAACTGGCCAAGAGCCCTCTACAAACAATTTTTTTGACCTAAAGGCAGGGAAGCCCCTTGCCTGTATTTTTGATATTTTTATATACATGAAAAGGTTTATGTACATTTTTAGGGCTTCTAGGCCCAAAACAGAAAAAAAAAAAAAAGTTACATGAGGCTATCTCTCCAGGCACTAAGGAGGAGTTTCCTGTTGGGTTTGACTTTGATGCAAACCAAACCAAGTTCATCTAAGAATCTTTTTTTCCAAACCACAATGTTTGATTGTTGCTGATCAAAGATAATACCATTTCTTGTTGTCCGTTTACCCAACAGGCTGTGATGAAGACTTCTCTGAAGATTGGACTGCCAAATCTCATTCTAGCATTTAAAATCATATCCAAAGGATCTAGGTTTAAGTCCCAGTCAATAGATAAAAGTGACCAGCAGTTCTTGCTGAAGGGACAATCGAAGAACAAATGTAAATTAGTTTCTTCCCCGAGCTAGGTTAGACAGAACGCATTTGTAATCCTGTAAAACCATGTTCTTTCTTTTGAGTAAGTTTCTTCTATTCAGTCTATCCCTGAGCAATAACCAAAAGAAGAACTTGTGTGATCCCAAGTTAGCTGCTTTCCACGACCACTTGAAAAGTGGAGAGACTGGATTATGCCCAATCGTAATCTTATAAGCTTTCTTGCTATTGTACTTGCCTGATCCCCAAGTGTAGCTCCAGGTATCATTGATCTTTTCATCCCAACCGATGTTGTGAATTGTGTTTTCGAGTTCCACTAGTTGTTCAGCAGCCTCTTGAGATAATGGCAAGTTAAAAATTCTATCCACATCATTGTCGAGGTAGTAGCTTAAAGAGCTTTTACCTTTCTTTGCATAAGAGAATAATTGGGGATATTTGTCTTTGATAGGCCGGTCGGACCAACAAATCGACCCAAAACATAACTGAATCACCATTGCTAGGCGAGCATTTGGCCATGTCACTGTATTTCTCAAAGAGTTTTAGAACTTGTTTTCCACCGGAAGGACCCGGTGGGGCTTCTAGCTTGACGGGGGGGTCTGTTTGTTGATGTACAGTTTTTCCCAAGTTAATTGAACCCAGGGCACATCAGCCTTGTTATAGAATTTATCTAAAAACTTCATTAATAGGTCATCATTTTGTATTTGAATATCAATGATGTTGAGGCCTCCTTCAATCTTGGGTTTACAAGCTTCTTCCCATGCAACAAGACAAGTACCTTTCCTCATTAATGTCACCCTTGCTCCACAAGCAATGTTTTCTCGTAGATATCTATTTGTTTGATGACTTGTGGGGGAATCTTAATGCTGCACATGTAGGAGGGCAAGGCAGAAAGAATTGAGTTAGCCATAGTTAGTCTGCCATGATATGAAAGCAATTTACTGACCCCTGACAACCTTCTTTCAATTCTTGTGAGGAGAGGAGAGAATTCATCAATGGTTGGGCTCGTGGTACCCGGGTAAACCCGAATAGGTGAATGACATAGTGCCAAGTTGACAACCGAAGGTATTTGCCAAATGAGTAGCTCTAGTAGAGTCCATGTTGATTGGTACCAAGAAGGATTTTCCAAAATTAACATGAAGACCAGTAGAGTCAGAGAAAGGTCTAAGTAAGCATTTCAGGTTGAAGAGGGTTCTAGCATCACCTGGGAGGATGAGCAGGGTATCATCTGCATATTGCACTATAGGAAAATCACCACCAAAATTATCACAAATAGGGTGTTTCAAAATGCCATTATGCCAAGCCTTGTTGATGATGCTCTGTAGAAGGTCAGCTGCTAAAGCAAAAGGAAGAGGTGATAAGGGGTCCCCCTGCCTTACCCCTCTTTTACAAAGAAAGCTTCTTCCAGGAATACCTTTAAGAATGACTGAGGAGGAGCCAGAGCCTAGGAGTTTTTTTATCCAACCAAGCCACTTGTCATTGAAACCCTTAAATTTTAGGATTTGCAATAAAGCTTCATGTTCCAGTTTATCAAAGGCTTTCTCAAAATCCAGTTGGAGAATAACCACCTCATTTTTAGAATGGTGACATAGATGTAGGAATTGAAAGGACCATGCCAGGCAATCTTGAATAGTCCTACTTTTAATAAAACCATATTGGTTGGCATGAATCAATTGCATAATCACTCCTTGCAGTCATTGTGACAGAATTTTTGTGATGCATTTCAGAGAATAGTTAAGCAGAGAAATGGGTCTATAGTCATTGACCTGTTCAGGGTTATCTTTCTTAGGAATCAAATCAATTACTGATGAGTTGATACTGCTAATATCAATATTATGGTTGCCAAAGGCTCAAATAATCGACAAAATCAGTTTTGATAATGCTCCAAGTTTTTTTTTTGATGAAGAGCCCATTGAGGCCATCTGGTCCAGGTGCATGACTGTTTGGAAGGGATCTCACTACATTTTCAATCTCTATGTCACTGAATTCAGCATCAAGTTCTTCTAGATTGTGCTTTGAATGAGGAGTTCTTCTAGGTTGTAAAGCATACCTGTGAATTCTGAGATACCAAGTCTGTCCCCTCGTAGGCAGTCCATAATAAATATGCTTTAAAGCCATGATCATTAATCACCAATCCATCATCATTAATCAAAGACACAATAAAATTCTTCTTGTGACAAATGGTTGCCATGGTGTGGAAGTACTTGGTGTTCTCATCTCCTAGTTGAACCCATACCCATCTCAATTGTCTTTCTCTTTCTCTCCTGCTTCCGGAAATTTTCTTGGAATTTAGTAGGTTATCAAGATGCCACTTAACTAGTGATCTGAAAGAGGTTTCATAGGTTGATAATCTCCTCTGCTCTTCCAATCCATCAAGCAAGAGAAGAACCCACTTGCTATTGTATATCAGCTTGTTTAGATTTGAAATTTTCCTGCTCCAAGCTTTAAGTCCAACTCTGACTTGCCTGCATTTTTCAGAGAGAGTCTTAGCAGCATTGGCAAAAAAGGGGGTGTTGTTCCAATGAAGATTGACAGTGTCAATAAAACCAGGGTGCTCAGCCCAGAAGTTTTCAAATCTAAATATGTTCGATTTAGGTATACTACTACCAATATGGAGAACATATGGAATATGACCAGATGTCTATTTTGTCAAAGCCTGAACATGAGTTGCAGGAAAAGAGTGAGTCCAGTCTTCTAATGTGAATACCCAGTCAAGTTTTACAAGTAGAGGATCCTCTTCCATGTTACTCCAAGTATAGCTCCTGACATTAAAAGGAATCTCAACAAGGTCAAGGTCAGAGATCATCTCATTAAACATGTTCATTTCACTAGTGTCACCACCAGACTTGTTTCTGTTATCAGGATTTCTAATCATGTTGAAATCTCCACCCAAAATCTAGTTATCAAAGGTGGATGTGTCTAGGTTCATAAGCCAAGTAACAAAGGTCTGTTTCTGGGAGGAGCAAGCAGGAGCATATATGTTTGTAACCTTCTTTCGTCAAAAAAAAAAAGAATTAAAACCTTCGATGGCGCCTTCTTTGACACTGACAGGTCGCTACTCCAACCACGCCAACAAAATTTGCAACTTATGTGGGCTGTGCCAAGATTGAAACAGATAATCATCTCTTTTTTCGACTGTGATCTCTACACATATTTTACCCCAAGACCAAGATGGTGCACAGTCATCTAAATTTTTCTTCTCCTTCGCCTTGCCAATTTTTCTTCGACTCTAAATTTGGGCGGAAAAGAACAGATGATTTCTGTGGAAAAACTGAATTTTTAGTCATGTGAACATGGCGCGCGGTGTGCCGGTTGGGGTCTCGGGGACGACTGGCCGGTTGTGGCCACCGGAATAACTTCTTTAACTGATTGCCCGATTTTGTACTTCCCTTTCCGTTGCACGAACGCATAACATTCATGTTCCATGGTTCCTGTTAACAGAGGACTACGGTGCCATATGGCCGGCGATGAGCACTCCGGGAGGTAGGGCAATGACCATCGGCCTCGTCATCATGCTGCTTCCCTGTCGATGCGGGCATGCACCTTGGTGGCTTCAGCTTACTCCTCTCGCTTTATGGGGGTCCTCGTTGGCGCCAACCTCATCGCCGCCCGGCATCGGCATGGTCGACGGACCTGCGCCCAATCCCATCGTTCAGGTGGTTTCAGAGGTGCACGAGCTTTACAACGTTCGTGCGTCGCAACACTGCCGCCCGTAGGGCTCATCATGGCCTCCTGTGCCTTCACGGTGGTCTCCGGCGAGGAAGGCCCGGTGCTCTGCTTCGGCATGTTCGCTCTGCTCCTGCTCGGGCTCATCCTCATCAACATCGGAGCTTGTGGTAAATAATCGCTTTTCAGTTCATGGATGCATTGATTCTCGATTGGTTCCTGAATAATCTCTCTTCACTCACTGCTGCCGCCGCAGATGCAACTGGCCTTATCATCGTGCCTAATTCCTGAATTGGGCTGGGGTATTGCAGGTAGAGATCAGTGATTGAAGTGCCACTAGTGTATCTCTCTACCGTGTGTGATCTGTTTTAAACTTAGTAATATTGCTTGCTGTATCTCTTGTGTACTTTTGTTGGAGTAAAAAAGTTGTCCCACTAGTGTATAAGTGTTTTCTTTGTTTTTTTTTTTTTTTTGAATGACACAGTGTTTTTCTTTCCTTGTTGACATGCATAAGGCAATATATACATGGATTAAGAGACGTAAATGTAAGTATGTCAATGAGCATTTGGTCAAATGCAGTCATGCCTGTAACTTTGGCATCATGTTTTGAGTATCTGTTTACAAATGTCCTAGATTTGTGGAATGAAATGGTACTCAACTAAGCATGGACTAGGAGATATCTTAGCAATGAGCTCTGAACCGGAGAGACTATTGACCTGGCCCGCTGCATATGTACTCCTCGCAACTGCTAATGCTCATGGCAGTTTCACTGCAGCTGTGTTTGTCAATCTATCATGCTACGTGCAACTCGAAGGCAACACACAAAGCGATAAAGGTCGATTTGGCAAGTGATTAATTCACAAATGTAAGTTAGCCTGTTCGGCTACACTCATCTGCTAGCTGCTGTTGCTGCAAGTGTGAGAGAGCAATGGTGGATGGAAAACCAAACAGGTGTAGCTGCAGCTTAAAGGCAGCCGAACTAGCTAGGATTGATGAAAAGATCTACGTTGATTTGAGGCTTTTGATCGAGTTTTGACTAACAGCTGTAATCATTGGCTCAGCACAGGTCTGCTCCTTTCCATCATCTATCGACCCATGCCGACCCATGCCTGCAGACTGCAGTGCATAGTACAGCATTTTTGTTTCTGTTTTATTCAGACAAAAGGAAATCATGATGTTGACCTGTTCCTGCTTATGCTCCCATTTTTAAGTTTGGGAAGGCCCTGTGAATATACCTAAACTGTAGCCAGTTCAGGGGCGGCGGAGTCAGAATTTGGACATAGATTAACGCTTAAATCGATAACAATTATACATGATTAAATGTGTACACGGCAGTAGCAAAGTTAATTTATTTTAAATCAAAAGAAAGCTAAAAAAATAGAAAATAATTATGATAATAATATGAATAAAGGAGATTTTTTTTTTTTAGAATGACACAGTACAACGCAGACGGTCACAACACGCACGCACACTCACCCCTATGAACACACGTACGCAAACCCTACCCCTATGAGCAACTCCGAAGGACTGAGCACCCGGCAGATCTGGAGATTCTCGAAGTCACTATTGGCGCTTCGTCGTCGACGGAACGTCGTTTACCACTTGATGCATAACGCCAGTAAATCCTGGGAAAATCCCAGGAAAAGGTGCGAGCACCAGGATTTGAACCCTGATGGGAAGCGTCCCACTGGACCGTCCTACCATTGAACTACAAGCCAATTCGCATGAATAAAGGAGATGAAGAAGATAATTGTAAGACTAATTACCTCTCAAGAGAAGTCTAATGGAGTTTGTTAGGGCCACATCGTTTACATGGGCCGGTGCATCTCCATCTTGCTACATGGTTCCTGCCGCTGGATTGGTTGTTTGTTTCCTGCCGCTTGATCAGAAACGAAGGGCATGGGATGTAAGTACGTCCCTGAACGTGTAGTCGTCCCTGAGTTAGAGGAGTCGGTTCCCCACCCAGGAGACAAGCCCGGCAGACCCAGCCGGGAATCCGACCCTGCCCTGCCCCCGGCTGACCCAACCGGAATCCAGAGACCCCTATAAAACCTTCCCTCCTTCCATTCGCATTCGCAGCACCACCCGTTCTTCCCCGTGAGTGGAGCAGCCACACGATACAAGCGGGGAGAGAACTGAAAAGATCCTCAAGCTCCGAGTCATCAGCAACCAGCATCGCGCTACCTTTGCTCTCCGCCGCCGAGAAACGGTGACGTTCCTTCCCTGGCTTGCCATTTTTTTTTTATCAACATTTAAATTCTGGGCGGGAAAGAATGGACAATTTCTGTGAAAAACTGAGCTTCTACACCGTGTGACAGTGAACACGTTGTGGTAGCCGTGCGCCCGTGCCGGACGACCGGCTGTCGGAATAACTTCTTTAACCGATTCCGTACTCCCTTCCGTTGCACGAGCGCATGACAGTTTGTTTGTCTTTTTTCAATAATTTCGTTTGCCTTTTTATGTGCCGGTTAACAGAGAACTACAGTGCCACGTCGGCGACGATGAGTACTCCGGGAAGCAGGGCGACGACCATCGGCCTCACCGTCATGCTGCTTTCTGTCGGCGGTGCAATGCACCTCGGCTCGGACGGCTTCGGCGTACTCATCTGCCGTGGGCGTCCTAGTTGGCGCCAGCCTCGTCGCCGTCGGCGTCCCACATGGTCGACGGCCCAGCGCCCATAGTTCCAATGACCAGTGCACGAGCTCGCAGCGCGCTTCGTGCGCCGCAACACGCCTATGTGGGGCTCGTCATGGCTTCATGTACCGTCGCGGCGCTCCCCGGCGAGGAAGACCCAGTGGTCTGCTTTGGCATGTTCGGTCTGCTCCTGCTCGGGCTCACATTGGTCAACATCGGAGCTCGTGGTGAATAATGGCTTTTCAGCTCTTGGATGCTGATTCTCCATTGATTTCTGATCCTCAGTGTTACCCTCAAGCCCCTGAGTTGCCACTTCTTACTGGCAATCAGTCAGCCCCCACGCTGCCTCTGCCCCAGTTTGTATCCCTGTGCTGTGTACTTGCTGCAGAATCTCTTTGATGTCGTGTCGTGTGGATTTGTTGGTGTAATAAAGCTGTCTTACTGTTGTGTAAGCGTTTTTTCATTCCTATATATATACTCCATCCGTTCCAAAAAAACATGCAATTCTAGCACAAATGTCATGGTTTAGTATCTCAAGTTGGCTCACGGTGCAATGGCAAAGGCCATTGGTTGGGGGCTCCCACCCGTGGGTTCAAATCTCGGGTGCGACACTTTTATCCCGGATTTATTTCAGGGATTTTCCGCGCTGTGCATTAAGTGGTAGGCGGCGTCCCCGATCGATAGCGAGGCGCCGATGGTGACTTCGAACTTCAAGATTTGCCGGCTCAGTCCTTCGAAGGTGCTCATAGGGGTAGGGTTTGCGTCACGTGTGTTCATAGGGGTGAGTGTGCGTGCGTGTTGAGCGTCTGCGTTATACTTGTAATCTCAAAAAAAAATTATAGATAAAAAAATTATCAATATTTATGTAATCAAATAAATATTTTTAGATTTATTACGAGATGTAGTTTTTAACAAATTAACTTGAAATCATAAATATGAATAGTATTTAGTAAAAATTTGGTTAAACATACATCACTTTTGTGGGCCGCAGAACCTATAGTTGCGTGTTTTTCGAACGAAGGGAGTACTTGCCATGCATATTGCAATACTATTTCATTTGAACGACGATGTAAGTAAGTAGTAGTGTACTACTGTCTATGCATTTCAGCATTTGGTCAAAGGCAAGTTGTTGATAGAAGAAAAGAAATTAATTAGTAATCACTTAATTAAAATAGTCGTCAGCCACTGTTGTTTGAATTTGAAACTGAATGTCTGAAGGGCAGCGTTTTTATCAAACTTTGAAGCTTATTTAAAATGGATCTCACCTATAACCCAATACACAAATTTGATGCTGTTCGCAAATGTAGTAATATGGGTTGAAGATAAAAATGATTGTTTGTAGCAATGATACAGTAATTGGACACTAAATACATGATCAATGTAGCTGTGTCAGTAGCTCTGAAACTGAGAGTTTCAGTTAAACTGTCTGAATTGAATCTGAACTTGAGTTTCAGTTAAACTGACAGAACTTTGGAGCATCTCTATCTCTAAAACTGTGGGGACTCAAACCTTGTTCCTTGAAGCAATTGAGATTTTCAGAACAAATTTTGGAGCCAGGCGTTGAGATTTTCAGACCGGTTGACTGGGTGTGGCGGCACCTTTAATGTCAAAATGTATTTATATCTCTTTCCTTGTGTTGGCTGCTGCAGTCAGTTTTGTATGTTACTGACATAGCAATTACAATATAGGTCTAGGTATCTAATGGAAGAACATGGATAATTGTTTTGTTGCTGCAATTGCAAAGCTAATGCATGAAAATTTGCATCTGTATATTTTGCTGGTCGAACATGATACAAAACTGAATTTTTATTTTTTGTATGCAGGATTGAGAAACAAGCTGATGCATGTGTTCCCGATGAGCCTGAGACATTTTAAATCTTTCGTCTCTTGGAGATTGAGCTCTGGTTGGTTCAGCTGCTGCCATTAATGTATTTGTTGTCTCATCGCATTCACAATTCAGGATTGAGGACAAGTTGATACATTTGTTAGGTTCAACATGCAAAATCATTTTACTGGATAAAATTTAGGTTGTACTTGATGTGTCGTAGCCTACTAAACACCTTAGGTTTTTACGAAACCTTATATGTTAGTAGTAGGAAGCTATTTCTCTCTCTACTAGAATAAACTAGAGAATGATAAAACTTATAAAAATGGCTTCATCGCCTCCAGCTTCTCTGTGACGTTGTGCTTGCTTAAGTGCATAAGGAGAAGCCTTCTCAGGCCTTGATTCAATTTTTGTATAATGTTCTTCTCTAGAAACTTAAATAAAACACTTACGAAATCCTTGTTCTTTTAGACTGAAGAAGCATGGATATTAGCAAATTGGGAAGGGCATCACGTGCATGCAGTCCTGGTCCGTGGTTTGCCGTCCACTGCCCCAGTGGTCCGTGACAGGGAAATCCCACTGCTAGCTCCTTCCGTCAGACAAAATCTCTCTGCGCGTCGCGACGTGACGGGCTGGTTGGCTGCTCTCAGGGGTGCCGATGCTCGGATATGGGTGCCGTGCAGCTGCAGCATTTGACTGCAGTGCAGGTGCAGCATTTGACTGCACTGCACGCCTCTGGACTGACCCGTGGAACATGGATGGCCAGCTTTTGCAGGAGACGGTCGAGACTAGTTCAGGCAGATTGGTGTAGTCAATTGTTGCAGAGAGCTGCGGTGCGGTCAATTTGCCTGCGCCTTTCCTTTAATTTCAGTTTTGTTTAGCTTGCTCCTAGTCTTTTGTTTTCTGTCTCCCTGTTTGTTTTGGAACTATGTTCCTTTTAATATAATTCCCTGCAGGGGCCTCGGCCCTTCAATTTCATCAAAAAAAAAAAAAAAAAAATGCGCCACACCAACTAACAGAGACGTGCTATTAATCACCGTGCAAATACAGTACCTACTGTAGTGAGAGACGACTTGTGATTGGATGGCGCGCAGCATATGCAAACACCGTGTTTTGTAGTGGTTGTAATCGATAGACAGAATGAATCAAGCTATATACTTTTCCATTGAAAGATCTCAGTATATATGTTTAGTTGGCAAATTTTTTTGACTCTCTCTCCATCACATCAATATCACATCAATTTTTGGACACATAAATGGAGTAGTAAATATAGGTAAAAAAAGTAACTAATTGCACAGTTTGGTTGTAAATCGGGAGACGAATCTTTCGAGTCTAGTTAATCCATTATTGGACAATATTTACCACAAAAACAAAACGAAACGTGCTACAAAATGTCCAAATTCTAACTTTCTGACATTTGCCAACGAACTAGGGTGTGTTTAGCACCCAAAATTCCTTCCCAAATTCCACTATGCAAAAAGAAGATTCTCCATCACATCAAAATGCCGGCACATGTATCGAGTACTAAATGTAGGTAAAAAAATAAAATAATTACACAGTTTAAATGTATATTACGAGACGATTCTTTTGAGCCTAGTTACCCCATGGTAGGATAATATTTACCACTAACAAACGAAACGTGCTACAGTATACGATGTGACATGCATGTCCCATCCGTCCAAAATTTTGGCCAAAATTTTAGGTGCTAAACACACCCCTAAACAAGGCCAAGATGAATGGACGCCGTGGAAGTAGGAGATGTCCGTTCAAGAACGCGGAAACGCGGTCGTGCAGCGATATCCCTTCCGACGATGTCGGTTTCTACACTGCGACGGTTCCTATGGGGGTGGAGTAGGCCGTACCAAACAACCGTAGTTATAGGGAGATATTACATTGATCGTTGGATTAGATTTTGTAAGGTGTCCTAAGATTAATCCATGCCGCTAATCTAGTTGGATGTGATCTCTCTAGTCCTATCTCCTCATGTACAGATTGCTCCTTAACAATATGGCCACGACTGGCACGAAGGAGACAGCGAGGCCGAGAGCAGTAACATGTCCCCAAATGCCTGCATTGCATGCACGGCGCGCGGACGCACTCACAGGTCCACGCCGTGGAAAGAGAAGAGGCCAGACGTTCACATCGCATCACATCAGTCATCAGAGGGCTGAAGCGGCCACAAAAAAAAAAAAAAAAAAAGTGCGCGCGAAACGCACCAGTATACTACTCCCGCAAAGTACGTACTCGTCTGATTGACTGCCGTGTGCCGTCGAACATGAACATGTAAATATGGCCGCGTGGGGGACAGGGCACATCAGTGGTCCGTGGAGCCCATTGCAGCGGCACCGCACCGTGCCCATCAGGCCGCTACCCTACCTGCACGGGCAGCACGGCACACGCGCTCGCTCGCGCTGAGACGCAGCGAACAAGCAACCAATCGACCACACCACGCGCTTCACGACGACACCAGTAACGAATTGATTTTGCGAGACACCCCAAATATTATCCGTGGCGGGCACTTTTTCATTTACCGTGACGGGCTTTTTGGCCCGCCACGCCAAAATCGATTTCCGTGCACTAGTACCGGATTGCTTTTTTGTGGCGGGCGATTTTCATTTTGCGTGGCGGACACGGCTGCCCGTCACCAACGAAAGGTCACGGTTAATCGTGGCGCTTTCACGTGGCGGGCGGCCGTGCCGCCACGCATAACGCGTGACGGCCGTGGCGGGCGGTATAACTCGCCCGCCACGCATAATATTGTAACCGTGACGGGCGAGTTATGCCGCCCGCCACGGTTCTTTACCTGCATGCGTGGCGGGCGCCTTATGTTGCCCGCCACGGCTTGATTTTTTTTTAAAAAAATAAAATGCCAATATTCACACACACACATATATATATATATATAGCTATCAATCCATACACACATATATATAAGAAAGACAGGTACTCAAATATATATCATACATATATATACATCGATTAAGACGTATCTATATATACAAGTTTCACCGATCGATCCATTCATTCATATCCAACAAAAAGTACGAGCTAATTACAAGATCCATACAAAAAAATGCGAGCTATATGGCGACCGGATGAAGATAGTCCTTAAGATCTAGCATGGTGTCTCATCTCCTTAGCGGCGCAAACTCGGAAACAGCCCCAACTCACTTTGTCCACATTAAAGTAAGGCTGGCCTTCATGAACTACTTGGTCTAGAACAAACTTGCATATGTCTCATCTGCGTGGCGCTTGAACCGCATCTCGTCGGTTGCATTTTGTACTATCCCGTACCACTTGTTTTTTGAGTCCTTGAGCTGTCGGTAGCTGGATGAGTACTTTTTGCAGGCCCTGAGGTACTCACAGACGAAGAAACCACACAAGTTTGTTCCAAATGGTTGTTTGAGGCACTGAACACAATAAACCAGTGTTATTAGTAATATCGAAGCAATAGCTAGGTAGTCGTACTAAGAAAAATTAGGTTTCATATACGTACCGGGAAATCTCGCCTGATTTTGAGTGTATTTCCATTGCGCTCCTTACACTTCTCGGACCTTCGATCCCAGCTGTCCGGATCCTTCAAGTACTGCTTGTAAGAGCTGTACGAAATGCACTATATTGTCAACGATGATATTCGACTCTAGTAATTGAATAAGGAGTTCATCGATCACTTACAATTTCAAGACTTGTTCAAAGTGTCGGTAGCCGTGCGGGTTTGAGCCTCTTAGTGAGTCAAAGACAACGGCCCTCCCGTCCTGAGGAAAGATCATGAAACAAATCCAATGTCCTACGGTTCCTATTCCGTATTGGTGAGCCGCCGAAATACATTGATACCCCTTTGGCTTGACCTTTTTCATTCTTTGCTATTACGCACTCGATAATTCCAACGTCTTATCTCGAATTTGCTTTTTCGGATCTTCTCTCTTTCCGTCTCCGTCAAGTCCACCATATCTGGATGGTCCTTTCTTAGATTAAATCCGATGATCCGTCTCTCATTAATGTGCGATGGAGAGAGGTAAATAATACCATTCTTTAACCGGCTGCATCGGCCATCAACCTACAAGGACATGTGGTTGTGGCATAGGTACCTTTGAAACAAAGAATCTAGATACGGATGCAAGGGACATGTGGAAGTAAAATTGCGCTTACATAGCAAACAAGGTGACTTGGAGCAACGTCAAGGTCTGTCGGCGAAATAGTCTCGACATGTCTTCGAAATCAACGGCGGCTGGACATCGGTGTGGTAGTGGAAGCACTCCTTACGAAGAAGGACACCGAAGCTATGCAATCTACGCTTTGTGCACTCTATATACCATGCATGGAACTTCCGAAGTCTCCCAATGCTCGGCATCGATGAGCTTTGGGCCTTAGGTATCATGAACTTCCCAAACTCGAACGAGCCGGGGCATTAAATCCGAGACAAACCCGACATAAGGTGGGGATTTTGGCCCCGCAAAAGCGGCGGTACAAATGTGTATAGTGCTAAATAATCCCAAAAAATTGTGGTCAAAGAGGACAAGTTGATGGTTCCAATGTGGCTTGGACAATCAAGACAAGTAACTAACTACAATATGATGATATACAGTAACTAACTACAATATGATGCATAGGTACGAGAGGTAAAGAACTATTTACGTGACGGTGTAATATATTAATTTGATGTATACAAGAAAAATACTATGCTATTGGACAAATTATAGCTTTAGTTCTTAACCATAAGAGTGCATTTCGGTGGTGGTATTTAAAAAGTACGAGAATAAAGTCTAAATGAATATATGGCCTGAAACATGGTGGAATAGACAGAGATCCAATGCAAGGAATAAGGATTTCCTAAATGGACTCAAATCTAATTGAATCTATTTGCATTTTGAATCGGGACTCAAAATTAATTGAATCTATTTCATTTATAATCGAGAAGAGGACTGGCTGACAAAATAGAAACCATCAACACAAGAATGTAAGATAAGAAATGCAAGGAATAAGCTCAGTTTGCATCACGAGAGACATTAAGCATCATGGGCGTGACATTTATATGCTAAGTATCCGGTTTAAGCATCACGGGCGGCTAAGTATCAAGTTTAAGCATCACAGTTCGCATCACGGGGCGGGCTATTGCGGCATCACGGGCGGGCACAATTCAAAAATCAACTTTCAATTGGGCAACATTTGAACAATGCATCACAGAATTAACCCGGCAAAATAATCTCGGATTTTTGACGGTGCATCACGTAATCAACTATCACCGAATTTACCAAGGCACCACGGGCATCAAATTTCAAACCTCGGCCAGATCAACGGTGGAGATGGTGGGGGCGGTGAGGACGGTGAGGAGCAAACCGGGCACCAGCCACGAGCACCACGTACCCGCAGGGTCCCGGCGGGGACGGTGAGGAGCAAACCGGCGGCGGCGTTAGGGTTCCATCGGCCCAAGCTCGCGGGACGGAGGAGGAGGAGGAGGAGGGCGGGGCGGAGGACGGAGGCGCGCGACGGAGGAGGAGGAGGAGGACGGGGCGGGGGCCGGTGGCGGCGACGGTGGTGAGGGCGGTGCGAGGGGCGGTGGCGGTGACGGTGGCGGCGCCGCCGCGCGCCGCGCCCGGCCGGCCCTAGCTAGCGGTAGTTGAAGTGGCGCCTGGCGCGCGGGGACGGCGAGGTCGGCCGCGCGGAGAGGAGCACAACGGCGGCGGATCTGGGGCACGGCGGCGGTGGTGGCGGTGGGGGAAAAAATCCGGCGACCCTTCCGGGGTCGAAATCGGCGGCCAGAAGGACTTGGCGTTTCGGGAAGCCCGGGCGCCGCTTTTATACTTGGGCGATTTTGCGTGGCGGGCGCCCCAACCCGCCCCCCCACGGTTAATATTAACCATGACGGCGCGATTTATGGCGCCCGCCACGCAAAAATACTTTTCGAGAAAATTTTTGAAAAATATTTGAAATTAGAACAATTTGATTTTAAATGGGAAAACATTCGAAAAATGGTTATAAATTGAGAATAAATTCTTAAAATGTTCTGATACCTTTGTATTCAAATTTTTTTTTGAAACTAGGTCGTTTAGTGGTCCATTTAACCAAGGTTTGACTAGGTCAAACTTTTGACTTTTAAAAGCTCTAGTTTTTCAAGCCCTAGACGTCCTCGATTCGAAAAGTCATGAATACCACTTTTGTTAAGCTCTCCAAGATCTACATTTGGTATTAGGGTCAACTTTTCATTTTTGAAACTTTTTACGCCTCGAAATTTAAAATTTCAATTTTTACACATTCGGACGACATTTGAAGCCCCGACGGCCAAGATTCAAAAAGTCATGAATACGAAAAGTTCATAACTCATCAAGACCTACATTTCATATATAGGTCATTTTTGCATACGAGAAAGTGTTACGAACGTGTAGCTCAAAAATCACTAGTCTCCCCGTAGTTCCCGAAAGTCTATGTGAGATATATGATTTTTGGACTCTTGTTTTTCGACACTTTCTTATGTGCAAAAATGTCCTATGCACCAAGTGTACATCTTGATGAGTTCTATCAATTGTGTATTCAAAGTTTTTTGAAACTAGGTCGTTTAGTGGTCCGTTTGACCAAGGTTTGACCAGTCAAACTTGTGACTTTTTGAAGCTCTAGTTTTTGAAGCCCTAGACGTCCTCGATTCGAAAAAGTCATGAATACCTCTTTTGTTAAGCTCTCCAAGATCTACGTTTGGTATTAGGGTCAACTTTTTCGATTTTTCGAACTTTTCACGCCTCGAAATTTGAAATTTGAATTTTTACACATTCGGACGACATTTCGATGCCCTGTGACGGCCAAGATTCAAAAAGTCATGAATACGGAAAGTTCATAACTCATGAAGATCTACATTTCATATATAGGTCATTTTTGCATACGAGATAGTGTTACGAACGTGTAGTTCAAAAATCACTAGTCTCCCCCTCAGTAGTTCCCGAAACTCGTGTGAGATATATGATTTTAGGACTACTTGTTTTCTGTCACTTTCTTATATGCAAAATGTCCTATACACCAAGTGTACATCTTGATGAGTTCTATCAATCTGTGTATTCAAAGTTTTTTTTGAAACTAGGTCGTTTAGTGGTCCGTTTGACCAAGGTTTGACCAGTCAAACTTGTGACTTTTTGAAGCTCTAGTTTTTCGAAGCCCTAGACGTCCTCGATTCGAAAAAGTCATGAATACCTCTTTTGTTAAGCTCTCCAAGATCTACGTTTGGTATTAGGGTCAACTTTTCGGTTTTGAACTTTTCACGCCTCAAAATTTAAAATTTGAATTTTTACACATTCGGACGACATTTCGATGCCCCGCACGGCCAAGATTCAAAAGTCATGAATACTGAAAGTTCATAACTCATCAAGATCTGCATTTCATATATAGGTCATTTTTGCATACGAGATAGTGTTACGAACGTGTAGTTCAAAAAATCTACGTGTGTGAGATATATGATTCGAAAAAATTGTTTACATCGGAATAATTACAAATCATTTTTACACATCATTTTGGTGCTTTGGTGCATTGGTGGTCTTCTTCTCGCCATCGGGGCGGGTCCATAGTATCATTTTAGTCTTGTCGGGATTGATTCTGTCCTCAAGTGCCTTAATCTTTTTTGGAAAATCTGTAAAGAGCCGGAACTCATCATAGTTGTTGTATGTTTCGGGACTCGGACCCCATTAGCTCCACGATCCGTTTGCTTTCCCGCCACAACAATATGTCTATTTATGTTCTCCGCGTTCATGTAGTAGGCTACTTGTGCGACATCGGATGCAAGCACCCACGATCATCTTTGTACCGGACACTTTTGAAGTTTCACGGTGGTTAGCCCATAATCGTCCACTAGAATCGCCTGTGGCTTGACCCGATGGCAACAGCGGTTACCGTAGGTTACCGCCATAGTCAAGTTCCCATATTTCTTTGACTTGTGCGAAGCATGTCATCTTCTCCCCAGTCACGCTGTTCCTGCCCTCATATCGAACACCGCTATTCTGTGATGCACTCTTCTTGTCCTTCTCTTTTGTATGGAACCTGTACCCGTTGACGTCATACCCTTGCCACGTGGTGATCTGCATGGACGGGCCTGACACAAGCTTCTTCACTGTCTCTGCATCATCTCCTTGGGGAATGTTCTGCTTTTGGAGGAAACTGTTCTTGTGTTCCTTCTCTGCCCAATCCTTCGAACAGTTCTTGCGCTTCCTACTTGCACGGCGGAGCTCTTTAAGGTGCTTTTCAACGTATGTGTCCATGATCACCAATTGATGAAGGATGCTGTAGTGAGCTTCTAGCACTTTTTCCCTAGGTATGTCGGTGCGTGCTTTTCGGCCCGCGCACCCCATCCCCGAGGTTCTTCCTTCATGTTGATGCACTGGAAGCCCAATAGCCCTCCCATCTTTTATGTACTTCATACACCAGTTCACGGCCTCCTGGCTTGTGTATGCCTCGATCATAGAGCCCTCTGGGTAAGCGCGGTTATGATTGAATCGATTGAGGGTAGACATTAGTCGCTCAGTGGTCCACATCGCTTGTAGGTACACGGGTCCCAGCTGTTCTATCTGATCAACCATGTGCATCATCAGGTGTGGCATAATGTCAAAGAACGACGGTGGGAAACACATCTCTATCTGGCACATTGTTTCCGCGATGAACTCTTTCGGCCCAGAGCGGTCTCTGCTGGCAATTACCTTCGGGTGATTTGGTTAAAGAAGTGACAACCTTGTGACCACCATCTTCACGTATTTTGGACCGAATAGCTTTGATCACAATTGGAAGAAACACCGTCAGCATGATGTGAGCATCGTGCGCGTTGAAGTTTGTCATTGTGAGGTCTTTCATGGATACCAGACTCTTGATGTTGGAAGAGAAACCGGTCGGTACCTTGATACCCCGAATCAACCGACACATAGCCAACTTCTCATCTCTCGTTAGGTTGTAGGCGCGCACTGGGAGTTCGACTTTACCGTTCGGAAGCCGTATAGCGTGAATTTCGGTCGGATGCCCATGTTAACAAGATCTTGACGTGACTTCACACCATCCTTTGTCTTCAACTTGATATCCATCGGAGACCCGATCGTGCTTTTCGAAGACATTTTTCCCAAGGTGCATCGATGATCGATCGCATGGGGTGTATGCGAGATCTTCCAAGACTTTAGATACTTGAAGAAAATTGACTTCTTCTTGAAAGGAATGGCGGGGAGGCGCTTCTTCCTCCAATTTATCCCTCTTTAAACTTCATTGTCTTGGAGGTGCCGTCTTCCCGATCATCTTTCTTCTTCTTCTTCTTTCCAAACTCTCACTCCAAGTCCTTCACCATGTCAAACACCTTCGGACCATAACTAGTCGGTGCCGGCCGAGGTTTCGACTTCGCCCTTGTTGTCAAAGTATATATTCATTTTTCCATCTCTCGTACCTATGCTTCTGCTGAGAGGAAGCGTCTGTATTCCATGTACACGGTTTTGGTGGATCCCTTCGGGTAAGTGGAGCGGGTTTCTTCGATGCAAGCTACACAGGGCGGTCTTCCCTTTAATCTGCCCCGATAATGAAAACGGGCCGGGGTAATCGGTGATGGTGACAAAGATGATGGCACGAAGAGTGAACTTACGCTGCGATGCGCGCATCAACCATTCGACCCCATCATCAAATAGTACCGCATCTCCTCCATGAACGGCTCCGGGAACACATCTATATCGTTCTTGCTGCCGGTCGAAAATGAGCATGGTGAGCAAAACATACCTCCGCTTTTGACAAAGATGTGGAGGTAGATTGTACATGGTGAGGGCGACCGCCACGCGTCTTTGTGTGTCTGCTCGGATCACCGAATGGGTTCATTCCGTCGGTACTCAATGCAAACCGAATGTTCTGGGCTCCTCTGCAAAGTCGGGGTAGGCGGCGTCGAAGTCTTGCCACGCTTAGCATCCGAAGGGTGCCGTAGCTTCCGTCATCCTTTACACGATCGCTAGATGCATGCCGTCATGTGCTTAGCATCCTCGGGGTTCCCATAGAGAGCCCGCAGCGTCGATGACCTGGAAGGTACCACATTGACGGCTGGCGTTTCCTCTGCGTGTAACCTTCCTCTTCCTCGTCCCGTTGACATGATCTTCTTCGCGGCCGCGACCGGTTTTCTTCGCCCCCTTCTTCTTTTTTTCGCCCGGTCCCGCTTCCTCATCGAGGTCATTGTCCACGCGACATCCGGCATTCCGCTTGTATCGACTAGCGCCACAAAGGCGGACAACTGGTCAAATTCTCGTCTTGACGCCCGATATAGGATACGATGGTTAGGGCAGGCATCGAACTTCTTGAGTTTCATCGCCATCGGGCCGGATCAACTTCTTAGCACGATACGTACTAGCGAAACCTTGTTAGGCGTTGGATACGTGGTAGCCGGGTAACTTACGAGCTCATTGAAGCTAGTGTCGGACCAGCCATGACGAGACTTCAACATCAGCAAATTCAGGTTAAAACTCAGCGCCGTGCAACCCTTCGGACTGTCTTTGTAAAGCGGATCAATTGCTGCCTGCTTCATCTCTTTGAAGTTCTCCAACCCTCTCGGGCACCCAAACAAAATATCGTCCTCATCAAGTCGGTTCACCAAATCTTCAAAAACCCGGACATCCTCGGGGGCGCGTCATAGGATTCTCCCCTCGCCATCCCCTCCACCACCACCACCACCGTCATCGCCGCCGCCGCCGACGCGTCGGCCGTATTTTCGAATATATCGATGGAATTGGATCGGCCGGTGGACTTCCCGGTAATTTGGATCGGCCGGGGACTTCCTGCATCGGATCGACCGGTGGATCGAAGGGGTGGAACTTCTTCGCCATGAAAAGTCCGGACCAAATAGTCATTGACGAAGCCATGCATGATTAGGTGAGATCGCACCATGGTGTCGATGAACGCTTTCGATTCTTGCGGCGGCGCAAGGACGGATAATCGGCTCTGTTGAATTATCTCATTTGTATTCGCTCGAGCAACAAACTTCTTCACCTCATCGTAGTATTCGGCCCTCAACCCTCTTTATCTCATACATCCGAGTGGGCTCGGCCTCTCCATCCTGTCTCCTTGCTCTTCAAAAAGCTAAGTGCCGTTACATAGTACTCAAACCGAAAAAAAAAGAAGAAGAGAGGATGAGAGCGAGAGAAAGGCGATTTTCTCTCTCCTCCATAGATCTAGATCTAGAAGGGGATGAAAAAGAGCAAAAGTAAGATAAAAAAAAAGGACTTTACGGACCAATTAGTGTCTTTTCCTCCCCCAAATCAAAGCCAAAAAGTCCCAAATCAAACATTTTGTCAAAATTTGGGTCAAAACCTCCCCCACAAGTTGGAAGAGGAAGATCCGTGGAGAAGATGAAGGGGCGGCCGTCCGAAATTTATAGGCGTCGGGGATTTTACGTGGCGGGCGCCTTAATTTGCCCGCCACGCAAAATACCGAGGGCGCGTGGCGGCGGCGCAACGCGCGCCCGCCACGCTTAATACATTTTGCGTGGCGGGCACGCGTTGCGGGCGCCCGCCACGGTTAATGTCCTCTTTGCGTGGCGGGCATTGTTAAGGCGCCGCCCGCGTGAAAGGGCTGCCCGCCCGGCGCGCCAAAGCCCGATCTTTTACGTGGCGGGTGGAATTGTGCCCGCCACGGAAAAGATCGGGCCCGTGCTCGCAAAATCGAATCGGTACTAGTGGTGGAGGGTGTGTGAAAAATGCCCGTCATGGTTAATAGATGCCGCCCGCCACGGAAAATATATTTTACCGTGGCGGGCAACATTAAAAAGCCCTGTTTCGCGGAAAAATCACTAAGGCGGACCTCTCTGCGATTCACGAATCGTAGTTCTTAGTACTAAATAAGCGCAGACGTGCCAGTATACATTCGTATACAAAATAAAGTAAATGTGCAATAAACACAAATAACCCAGATTCGAGGAAACATCACTTTATTCATTCTTTGGAGAATTACAAAGTACAATTTCCCACTTTAATATATTTGCGCCGAGCTCCATCGACAATCGAGGATTGTGTAGTTTTTGGTTCCCGGGGCCTTTAGAGGCCACCAGTTAATTAGATCCGCGACGTTGGGCCACAGAACACCTCCGATTAAGCTATGCCGATGGTCGTCATTGTCGTCTCCAAATATATAAAGAGTTGTCTACAAATATATGCATAAGCACAAGTAAAATGAAAATGGTGCCAGAGCCTCGTCGGTCTCTAGCAAAGATATCCGGCCTCGTCATGCGGATCCCATAGTGAAGTCAAGGGTGTTTGGCCTCGTCGGTCGCGAACAAGTATTTCCGGCCTCGTCGGTCGCGGAAGGAAATGTCCCAGCCTCGTCGGTCGGGGAAGAAGGATGACTTCATATGGATCACCGGCCTTGGCAGTGCGGAAAATGATAGGTGAATGTGAGACTTGTGCTCATGATATACTTAGGAGATTTCTCCTTCAGGTTTTGAGACGCATATACTTGGCGCTCATGTAAACTTGTGAGATGTGTATACTCGGCGCTAGCTCTCGCCAAGCCTACAGGAAGTTGTGCCAATAAAATTCACGGGCATATTATGCTAAGCCCCGGGTGAATCGTGCATTGCGCCACGATATTAATCTTGTAACTTAGTCGTGTATTGTGCCACGATATTTGTTAGTCAACCGTGTGTTGTGCCACGGCGTTGTACCTCGATCGTGCATTGCACCACGATTTGAATAACTTAACCATGCATTGCACCATGCATGGTATTAATCTATTAACTCAATCGTGCATCGTGCCACGGCGTTTATCATTTTACCTAGCATGACACATAGGCGCGCATTATGTTTGGTCGTCCATAATGATATTTTGGGGCCGGACATCGGCGGTCGGAGTAGATCGTGTCAAACTTCGGCAGCTCGGTTGACTTATTGGTGATGGAACTTGATCATAAATTTTCCTCTCACATCAATGTATATCAACTAGTAGAGGGCGCGCGCACCTGCGCGTGCAGTGGTGAAAACATGTAGGGTAACTATGTTAATTTAGACATGAGCTAAAACAGAAATAGTTATATTGCGTTGGGTACTACACCGGTGTTCATAAAGGACTGTTGTTCGTTAATTATACAGAGTGGGTACATAAGGACATAAGATTAGTTGGGAGCACTCCGGCGCTGCGATGGTGTTCGATTGATGTCCAAAAGTCCTGGGCAGTGCTGATTCAACTTCATATAGTTTGAGGAAGGAGGGAAGTTGAGGTTTTTTCCTTCGTTGATGGAGATGGAAAAGGATCTATTCTGCGGATGAGCCGTCTTCGCTGGTACTGGACGTGTCCATTGAAGATTCTAAAGTGACATCTGCACACACATGAACCATGTTAGATTTCTTCTAAGGGTTACTGGCCAAACATACTCAGAGTAGATTGAGCAGTGCTTCTGTTCCTATACATTAGGGAACAAACTCATGATTCTTTCAAAAAAGCATGCAGGCTTGCGATAATTTTGTTGGGATGCACTTTATGTTATGCTTACTGATCTCCAAGTTACGTCCTTTACATTAAAAAAACTCACTATTTGGATTTAGATAAGACAATTTAAAATTCAACTGACTGAGAAGTTGCAACTGAAGGCATATAAATTACTGTGATATTGATTTGATAATCTCTACTAACCAGTGATGCACATCTTAGATAAATGAAATTGGGGCACATTACATGTCAGTAGTAAAAATGATTGAAATAAAAAAACTTTAGAAGAAATCTATATTTAGCAGACAATACGTACACAAGCGGCATGATTTAGACCATGGACCAACTGCTTGGCACACTTAAACACCGGAGAGAGCATTCTGCATCATTTTTGGAAAACAGTCATGCAGCTTATATCTCTATTCTTTATCATCAAGCATTTACAGCTAAAAAGACCTTGTATTCTATCCCTGTTTATGCAAAGACCAAGCAGATATAGATGCAAGGCCGTAAAAAATTTGATTTGCAATCCAGAATTATATTTTTATGAATTTGATAGGTCAGGAGTTGTAGCCGGAGTCGAAAATAGCTTGATCATGTTCCAGAATTAAATTTTTATGAACAGTTCAGGGAAAAATTAGTATTATTATTATCAATGCCCAACTGGAAGCTAACGAAGTTAAAGGAAAAATTGATTTGCTTGAAAACTTTCATGTACAATCAGGGAACCTGAACCAGGTAAATAAGGTATGATAAAAGCATTTTACCTTTTTGAACTGTAGAAGTGGTAGGTTGTCATCAATTCAATTAACTAACCTGTGGAAAGGACAACGGAAGAAGCTGAGATATTAGGATCTGACCGATTTCAAAATCCATTTGTTGAATGAGTGCAATTAGAGAAGATCTGAATTTGCTGTTTAGACATACCCAAGACATAGTGACCTTTCCTCACTTAACTAAACAAAAGGGCTGGAAGGTATTGCTTTTTCCTAGAACCATTGGGAAGAGGTATCATTTGCAAATGGCAGCACAATGATTGTTGTTTTTTATTACTTTTCTTTGTTCGAAATCGCTAAAATAAAGGACTAAATCAAACACCTGTGAGGAATTTTGGAGGCACAGAACATCTACGGCAAGTTGTACAGAACTAAGAACTGAGTAGAAGACATTATATCATCACTAACTGAAAGGTTTAAAGAAGTGAATACATGGACATACCACACGGGCAGGAAATAAGGAGGATGGGCTTACCAAGAAACTATTGCACAATCAGGCCTGATAGTTTATGTATGAACAGCAGGTCAACCTGGGAGATAAAAGACAAAGCAAAGGAAAGGGGGATTTCAGGTTAAGACCATCATAGGGAGTTATTCACTCTCAGTAAGCAACCAAAATTTGAAAGCTGAGGCCATCATATGAATAATGTACTCTACTATTATTTACCTACCAAGTTTTAGTGACTGTGAGTTGGATGGCATGAATGTCTTTGCACAAACAGTATATTATGCACTTATGCAGGCTAATTATTAGTTCTTTGGGTGGAAGACAACTGGTTTTTTGTCTGATATTATCTGCTATTTCAATTCGAATAAGTAATCACTCATAGTGAATGGTTTAAGTCAGGTTCAATCTTTGAAGTGCATAACTGTCCATATTTAAAAAAAAAAAATTGAGACACGTATTGGCCTAAAAGTCCCTATGTGAGGCCATTGGGAGACCTGTAGTCTGTGATAATAAGATAGAAGCGTCCATACACATAAGAAAGGGTTGTTGTGTGGCCAAAAAATTTAAAAATTGGCTTTGTAGGAAAATCAAGACGCTAGATGAAAACAAATGGCAGTAAAGACAAGATAATATACATGCAGCTCAGTTTCAGGTTCTTCAATTTAAAACAAATGGAACAAATGGCTTATAATTAGTTCAGCTATAACATGCAACTAAACAATTCAGCACCAGTCAGTTGAAATAAAAATTAGAAGGTTCACCTGTTTCTTGGTTAGGCTCATCAACAATCCCATGCTTGTTCTCTAAACATCAACAGCTCTTTGTGATATAGCTAACATCAATCCTAAAGAAATGAGCCATATTATAGGACGCATAGGCCGATATATGCTGAATCGGAGGTTACACAGAATGCATATCTAGGTCGAAGATACTTAAAACAAGATTGACTCTTTGTAGATATTCTATCACCTTCAGGAAAAAAAGCCCATGCTTTGGAACCCAAGAAGCCATAATTATTTACTCTTCAAAAATCTAAAGCGTTAAAGCTGATAAGGAATGGACAATAGCTAGAAAATGAAATGAACAGGAAGAAGGACCCAACAATCAACAGCAAACAGGGAAACACCTAATGCTATTGTAGGTAGGACATCTTTGGTTTTAGAAGAAATACCACAGAATATAGTTGGAATCGACATAGAAGGCAATCGGGTAGCAATATACTGTATGTAATGAAAACATTAAAAATATGGCCATACATTTTGAAGCTGATCTTGTAATCACAAGGAAATGAATGGCCCAGACAATAGCATTAGACAAATATTTGACGAAACATAAAGTCACTAAACAATCCTGGGAGCCCTTGGGGACAAAGCATCCACAAAACAGTACACATACCTTTGTGCCTCATTCAGTCCTGCTGCTATTCCATTGGAGCTTTTAAAAATTTCAGGTCACATAAAAACCGTACTCAAAACTCAAAGGAACAGAAGAACCAAAAATGATTGCACACAGCTTACAAACCGAACAATGTAATCATTGGGAACAGGGCATACGCTCAGAAAATTAGCAGCATAATGTGACGTCACAGGCAATGATCATAGAGTGAGAAACAAATGGCAACGATCAGATTAGACAAAGGAACAAATCAACAGAGGTAACGACATTAGAATCTCAGATTTTCTAATAAAGAACGAATTCCAGCCACGTATCGTGTTATTGAATAGACAAGAAACAACAGGTGTCAAATGGTCCAAATCTTCTTTGCAGAAGGAAACATAACCTTTGATCTTAGGAATAAGGTGGAAATAGAGGGAAAATCTACGGTTCCAAGTGTTATAGTCCAATAGACAACAAACAACAGGTGTCAAATGGCTCAAATCTTTTTTTTTGCTACCGTGGCATAGCTGCCTGTTCAGGAACATGTTCCCAACTGAAAGAAGTAAAAGAGCATTCGTCATCAGAGGCTGCAAACTGCATTTAGAACAGGTACGATGAAATGTAGCATAACAAAAGCAACCGATCCACCGTTGCCTCATAACATAACCAATGATCATTGCCTCGGTTGTCAACATGATACAAAGATGTAAGAGGGGAAATCAACATCGGTGACAAGCATGGCTGAACTATCTAAACTATTGATGCAGTCATCACAACGTTGGCCCATTCCCTCAAATGGGAACATAACTGTTTACACCCAAAAGTGGCCTAAGGCAAAATATGGCGCAAGAGGTCAAGCCAAGACCAAACCTGGGCTAGCCAGGTTTCGGGGCTGTCCGAATCGTATCTTACTCGGTTTGTTTCCAAACGAGTTTAGGTCGGTTTTTGTTGTTTGGAAACGTCTTGGGACGCTTTCCTAAAAGGATAAGACCACCCTCCCCTATATATTGAAGGGGTTCATGGCCGATTTGATCCCATCTACATCCAATCGACAAACACATCTACTACCGTCTTGCTTGTAGGTCATCCTCTCTCCTTCTTCTTCGCCGCCGATGCCATGAACGGAAGATCGACGACAACAACGCCCTAGAGCGGTCAGGCCGGCTAGGGCAGCCCATAGCTGCTGCGCGCCCTCACGGGGTCCGTCCCGGGCGTGTGGGGTTTCGGGTTTCAAGAGACTTCGCCGGCGTGTCTTGCGTACCGCGCTCCCGACGAGGCTCCTCCGACGACGTGTCTTGCGTATCGCGCTCATCGTTGGAGGCACAAGGTCCAGGTGTGGATATCCCTAGGCGCTTGCCGATCCCCGATTTCGGCTTGCCCTACATAGAGCGATCTAGCTCTTCTTATTTTTGGTGTGTTACCGGTTTTTATCGTCAACACACTTTTTGACGACTCCGCTGGGGAACGATTGCTTCAACTCTACTTTGCAGCCGAATCTCTCTACCCTAGCCATAATCTTAATTGATCTATTAATTATTTGGTGCGATCGCCATTGCATCTAGCCTCGTGGTCGGTTGCAAATTTGTTCTTCCAAAGCAAATCCGACGACGAATCAGGTCCCTCAAGACCGATTGTGTTTGTCGTGATTACAAGCTTGCAGGTAAACGTCAAATCGGCTTCAGCTCATCCAAATTGCTAAAGCCGTATATTGCCTTCGGTTGCTACTAGCTGCTGTGTTGTGCATCGGATTATTATATTCTACATATATACACAAGCATACACGTTAGCTCATCACGTGGAGTTTGGAAGCTACCGTCACGCTTGCATCCGAGGGAGAAGAAAATAAATCTACTATACCGCTTTGCTACCCCGAGGTGAAGCGCCAAATGGGGATCGAGTTGCACATCTTGCTACTGCACGTGAATTAATATATATCTCTGAACATACATGGAGTACCGAGGTGATCCATCACAATATTATTACTCCACGCCCGAGGTAAAGCTTGCAAATTCATATGATAGTTCTAATAATTATTTTGCGTAATATTAATTCTCATGATGATGTTGCTAGTTATCATAGTACTAGATATGTTCCATCGGCTACTTATGATAGTGTTCCTTCAGATCATAATTATGTATATCATGATAAAGAGCCAATGTATGCTGAAAATTTAATGAGTTTTAATTCTTCTAGCAACATGTCACATATGCGTTCATCGGCTATAAGTTCACAACGTGACATGCCGATTTATGATAAAAATAAATTGCTCTCCAAAATCAACATCTTATGCGGTATTGATACTCATGATTCGGCTACGCCGTAATAACCATAGCCGAATCAATAAAAATTCAACGCCCTATGATAGTGATTATTCTTGTAATTCGGCTTCATTTAATTCTAGCCGAATTAATGAAAATCCAACAAGATACAGGGAAGATGTTGATTATCATTTAGCTGTATTTGACTTCCTCAAAGCAAACTTTGCTAATCAACAGTCAGTCATGCCGTAAAAATCCACTGATCTTCTAAATGGAGAGTGCCCGCATATACCGGACCTTATATGCTATATTATGATTACTTGGAGTATCCTAATGATTGGCGGGTACCTAAATTTCATATATTCTCGTGGAGAAAGTGGTAGGACTGCCATGGAGCATATTGATGTATATCTCTCACAATTGGGTTACACAAGAAGAAGACTACATGAAGATACGGAATTTTCCTTTATCTCTCACCGGTATTGCCTTTGCATGGTTTACATCTTTACCCAAAAATTCAGTTTGGTCATGGTCTATACTAGAGAAGTTGTTCTATGAATTCTTTGGGAGAAACAACGAAAAAGGCCAATCAAAATTAGGACAATGGTTGAGGCGGGATGGCTAATCGATTATCAAAAGGCATACCTCACTACGAGAAAAGTGTGAGAAAAATCGAAGCATACTACTCCGACACCCACGTTGAATCGGTCAAAACCGACTTGTGATAAACCGATTGCCTCTCATAATCAAACCAAATTGGTCTCTTCGGCACTCAAAGCCGATACAACCAATTTAGAAGATTCGTTTTTCTATAATGTGCGTGAAGGCACTTAGCGCGGTTGAGATTGCAATGAGAGAAAAGAATCAAAAAGTGCTAGAGAGGGCCGGTTCTATGGTGAAAAAACCTATCCGACCAACTTGCAAGAAGACACCTTCGATGGCTGAAATTCTAGAGAAAAATAATCCGGCCATCTTAATTCGACCGGGGCAAGCCGATTCCATTGTTGGAAAAAATGTTATAATCGGGCGAGCCTAGAGAGCCTAAGAAGAGAAAGCAAATCTCGGATCGCGAGGTGGTGCTACAAAAAATCTAATGATAATCGGAAAGCCTCAAGATCACCATCAAGTCTTACGGGCTCGGGGCAAGCTCATGTTCCCATTCATAAGCGTAGGTCAACCACTAGTGTCATTATCCAAAAGGGATTGCTGGAATCAATTCTTAGAACTAGTGGGCGTAAAAAATTAGCAAGACCGATTGCTCAAATCGGTCAAGCTATTCATAAGCGTAAATTGCAAAGACATATATAAAGGTGGAGTATTGGTTCCTCGCCCATTAATGTGTCAAGATCTTCACCAAAAGAGGGTGTGTGCTAATGAAACTCGCGAGTTGGGCAGCAATACTTACCTCGTAGCCGATTGAGCCATAGCCAATCGTGCTTCGATAAGAAAAGAGCCAACTAAGTCGGCCTAGGCCAACTACCTTACTTGAGATGACTAAGCCGACCCCACGAGCAACCGAAATGGCTAAGGTTGCTGCCATTAAGCATGAATCGGCATTGACGACTTCCGAGTCGGCTAAGTCGATTCCTATTGTTGTAGATTTTTCCACGTGCGTTTTAGCAAGTTTCGCCACTACTATGGTGGGTGTCAAGATGCAAGAAGAGCCCGAGGAGGAAATTAGTGGCGCCGAGAGAGAGCACACAAACTCTTTTCAAAGGTATTGCTAACGGTGAGATCATCGAGAGCGTAACCTTGGTTGCTACATCTTTCATCACTAAGGTACAAAATTGCATCGGCCTACATGTTGTCTTCAATTGGAAGGCCGATGATAATGTTTTGTCAAAGTTAAAGCTTTTTCTAATGCTTAATGTGAATTATACATATATGTGGATTGCTTTACTTACTTTAAATTCAATTCATACTTGGTCCCAAATGAGATATAAGTTTTGCAATTACTTTGGATTCTATGATTCGGGGCTAAGATTGAAGAATATTGCTCATGCCGATGTTTGTTATACATTTAATTCGCATGAAAGATGATTGTAAAGGTGCGGCGAATGGATTGGTGTTAAATTTAATCTCTTCGTTTGTTGTAAGCATTGAAGCCCCGATTCTACAAGAAAATCGGCTTACAAATTTAATGCTCACCTTTGGTTCTATCTCATTTGTGATCATGTCTTTAACATGTTGTTTGAAAGTAAATTTATTAGGCATATTGATCACAATGCTTTGCCATCAATTCAGAACTTGGAAGAGCTTATATATTGCAAGTTGTGTAATTCATTTGATCATAAGACTCATAATTGCAATGTATTTCATCATGAGATCCAATCGACATCGATAATGACCGATTGAGGTTTTCTAAGGCTCAACAAGTGGACCGATTAGATTCAATCGGGCCTAATGGTAAACAGGTTTTGAATCGGCCTACACTACTAGACAATTCACTTGAAGCCCAAAGCTCCAACGCTCAAGAGAGAGATGGAAGACCCTCAAGTGAAGACATGATTGTTGTCCATGAAATTAAAATTGAAAATGCTTCAAAGGATAACAAAGTTGCTCCAATGTTAGAAGACACCGGGGGCAAATCAAATCTCTCCGTCTCCACCAAAAGCCGATTGATTCCATTGAGCAAGGGGAATCGGCCGGAGGTCCTTCTTGGGAGCATGTCCATCAAGGTGAAGAAAAGGAAGATGCTCATAAAGTTAATGGAGGAAAGGAACATGGCAAGGAAAAAGGCAATAGAAGGCCAAAGCTTAGCTTCGAGGAGCTCTTAGCCAAATATACAAAGATAGGGGAAGCGAATCGATTGAAGAAAACCCAAGCATCAAAGTTGCCTCCAAAGCATAATCCTCAAAAAACGACATTGGCAAAGGAAGGTGAATGTTCCATCATATTTCAAGCCACAACATGTGAAGTATGCAGCTCAAACACTTGAAAGAGTCATCTTACATAGACCGATTTGATCAAAATCGGTCCGAGCTATGCCAAAGGGAAGGTGGTAAAGCAAGTTTACCGCGTGAAGTATGATGGACGAAAAAAGATAAAATCAGATTTGAATGTTACCATTGAAAAGCCGGTAACATTGTTGAAAAATCTGGCTATTAATGGTAAACAAGTTGAAAATTCATCTATTAATATTGTAGGTACTAAATCTGAACAAAGGAAAGTAAAAGTACCTAAGACCAAGAGAGAATTGCTGCTGTCCACAACAGACTCAACCGATATGCTCAATCGGTTTACCAAGATGGCGAGAAAAGGAATTGCGTAAGCTCGGTGCGTAGAAGCTAAAAGAAAGGGGCCTAACATGGGTTCCAAAAAGAAGCATTGAAGTTAAAAGGGATGATGATCGGGCAAGTGGTGCATCACAAACAAATAATAAAAGGAAAAGATTCAAAACACAATCGCCAAGTTGGAGGTTTGCACCAAATTATCAAAATCATTGGTCATGGCATCATCCATTTTCTCTCGCCTGTGCATATGTGGAATTCACCTCATGGTATGCATGGTTATCCCTCATATTCTTATGTTGATCCTTGGTACGGGTCTTTATATTATGGAGGGTTGCCAAATTATTATGCTCATCGATGATCGTGAGCCGAAATAAATATTTCGGCCATGCTCATTCATGTGGATGAGTTCATATGGCCGATACTTTGTTATCGCCTTTAGCATGCAAATTAGCCGATGAATGTTTGCAACCATCGCGCTATTGGAAAAGCCCCTTTGGAATATTATATTCGGGTTGATTATGTTAGAAGCTATGGGGGTTGAACATGTTGAAGCATTTGGTGATTCATTACTTGTGGTGCAACAAGTTTCCGGTGAATGTCAATGTCTAGATGGATCACTACGTGCTCGCCGATATGTGCCTTGATTTAATTGGTAAATTTACCGAATTTAAGATTCGCATATTCCAAGAGAAGAAAATCATAAGGCCAATTTTTATGCTCAATGTGCTTCCGGTTGTATCAAGGAAGGTGATCAATTGCATGTGAAGTACGTGCAAAGAGCAAACTTGCTTGCTCAACGTGCATCCGCTTTTTGAGGTAAGAGATAATTACTTTCATTTACAACAATTGCCGATGCATGAAAGTTTGTTTGTTTCGATTCTAGTAAAAATTTCGGTTCAACCAAAGTTAATTGGACAAACCGATGTTATTAATGATTTGGGACAGCAATGTAAAGTTCTTTTAAATCGGTCTATTTCTGTTTTGGACAATGGTAGCACCGATTTAGAGGATTGGAGAACTCCTCTCTTGTCTTTTTGCAGGATCCTAGTACCAAAGTTGACAAGAATATTCGGGCGGCTTGCTTTCAAGTACACATTGCGTAATGATGAGCTTTATAGGAGGACCGCCGAAGACTTGTTGCTAAAGTGTCTAGGGGGCTGATCAAGCATGAGTGGCAATGGGAGAAGTTCATGAAGGCATTTGTGGTACGATCAATCGGCTCAAGATGAAGTGGTTGTTGAGACGGGCTAGTTTCTATTGGCCTACTATGATGGCCGATTGCTTTCGCTACTACGAGAGGTTGTGAAGAGTGTCGGGTTTGGAAATATTTAGCTAGTGCCGGGCTGCTATGCTTCATCCTATCATCAAACCGTGGCCTTTCCGTGGTTGGGGCTTGGATTTCATTGACGTATTCATCCTCCATCTTCGAAGGGGCATAAGTTCATCTTGGTTGCTACCGACTACTTCACTAAATGGTCGGAAGCGGTTCCATTGAAGAACATGACACACAAGGAGGAAGTAAAGGATTTTGCCGAATCATATAAGATCAAGATGCTCAATTCATCTCCATATTATGCTCAAGCCAATGGTCAAGCGAATCGACTAACAAGACTTTGATCAAGCTTATTAAGAAGAAAATAATAGAACATCCAAGCGTGGTGGCATGAGGTCTTGTCGAAGCTTTGTGGGCTCATCGCATATCGAGGCATGGTGCAACTAAAGTTACTCCTTATGAGTTGGTGTATGGCCAAGAGTCGGTGTTACCCGTTGAGGTAAATTTGGATGCATATAGATTTGCTAAACAAAATGATTTATCTCCTACTATGTATCATGATTTGATGATGGACAACATCGATGAGGTAACCGACAAGCGAATACAAGCTCTAAAGGAGATTGAAAAGGACAAAGCCCGTGTTGCAAGAGCCTACAACAAGAAAGTCAAGAGCAAATCGTTCTAAATCGGTGACTTAGTTTGGCAAACTATATTACCGATAGGGTCGAAGAGCAATCAATTTGGCAAGTGGTCACCCAATTGGAAAGGTCCTTTCAAGGTGGTCAAGGTGGTATTTGGGGACTCTTATGTGCTTGAGTCAACAAGTGATGGAAAACGCCAAGATAAGGCGATCAACGGAGGTATTTGAAAAAGTATTTCCCTAGTGTTTGGCAAGAGGCCTAGTGCTCTCCAAACAATGGCCGATGCATGCATCGCCCTTAGAACAAAAAATGGTCGATATCCAATATCGCCCTTAGTCACCGTAACAACCGATACGATGGGCGTTCGTGTTGTTTGAAGTTACAAATGTTTTCGTGATCATGCATCTCTCACCGAAAATAGGGGCCATATGTTTACACCCAAAAGTGGCCTAAGGCAAAATATGGCGCAAGAGGTCAAGCCAAGACCAAACCTGGGCTAGCCAGGTTTCGGGTCGTCCGAATAAATATCTTACTTCGGTTTGTTTCCAAACGAGTTTAGGTCGGTTTTTGTTGTTTGGAAACGCCTTGGGACGCTTTCCTAAAAGGATAAGACCACCCTCCCTATATATTGAAGGGTTCATGGCCGATTTGATCCCATCTACATCCAATCGACAAACACATCTACTACCGTCTTGCTTGTAGGTCATCCTCTCTCCTTCTTCGCCGATGCCATGAACGGAAGATCGACGACAACAACGCCCTAGAGCGGTCGGTCGGCTAGGGCAGCCCATAAGCTGCCGCGCGCCCTCACGGGTCCGTCCCCGGCGTGTGGGGTTTTGGGTTTCAAGAGACTTCGCCGGCGTGTCTTATGCATCAAGCGCTCCCGACGAGGCTCCTCCGACGACGCGCAGTCTTGCGTATCGCGCCATTGTTGGAGGCACAAGGTCCGTGTGTGGATATCCCTAGGCGCTTGCCGATCCCCGATTTCGGCTTGCCCTACGTAGAGCGATCTAGCTCTTCTTATTTTTGGTGTGTTACCGGTTTTTATCGTCAACAATAACAAAGTAATCATCACTGCACATGACCAATAATAACCCAAAATTCAGCAGCACTGTAATTGAGAGAGCATCAATTTTTTTATGACACTATGGAACTATATAAACATCACTGACATAGTCATGCACTCAGATATATGGCATACATAAATGCCTGCTCGCAACATCCAACCGAACTTTGATTAAAAAAACATCCAACCGAACTGACCACGTCACATCATATTTGGAGCAGTATGTATATAGATTGCTAAGAGAAAAGGGGAAGAACAATAAACGTGGGTTGAAACTGAACTTGCCAGCAGGGATAGGGAAGGGGAGAGACCAGGAGAGGGAGGCGGTGTTGTGGGGGAGAGTACTGTGCAAACCCTAGGCAACGTAGGGCCACAAATGAGCACCGTGGAGCAGGACGCGGGGGAGGGGGGCACCGCCAGAGGCCTTCCCGCCGCGCCGCCGAACGATGACCGCAGGCCGACGGGGACGTCCGACGGAGCCGGCGCGCACCGCCGGCCGAACCGCCAGCGTGAGGAGACAGAGAGGGAGGAAGCGGAGATGGGAGGCGGAGGTGGAGGCGCCCAGCCGCTGAAGCCCGCCCCCGCCGCGCCCGGGCCGCCCCGTCAAGGCCAAGAGAGGATGAGGAGAGGAGTGAGAAGTTTCGGCAAGATTTTTTTTGCCACCGCCACGCGAGGGAGAGGGCTGATTATATATGGGCTGATCTCTAATAACGAGAAAGTCTCCGATTCCGTGTTTTTTTGGTCAAGCGAGAAGAGGACCAATGGGAGAGGAGGAACGGTGGAGGGGGCCCGGGATCCTACGTGGATAGGGGCAAAACGCAGGGAGGGTCAGCACTTTGAATATGTTAAACTTGCATGATAGGGGGCTTAGACTAACTGCACTGGGACCTGTAAACAAACATTACCCTCCAGCTGGACTCCCCCGTCACTCATTTACAGGAAAAAAGGACTACATGGAAATGACCCGGGAAGAGGACTCCGCCCAGCATATATGCCGCCTGCCAGGACGTACTTTCCCGGAACAGGCTGTCGCACGCGGAGAGAAAAGGAGAGGGAGTTGAGAGCATGCACGGTGGACCCCACTATTGCAAGTGACTAAAAAATGTTATAACTCATAAACTAAAAGTCCAAATTAAATTTCGATCACACCATTAAATTTGTTTCAATAAATTCTTCAAAACTGTGATCACATGGATATATTTAGATAAAATTTTCGGTGGGCCCCACTGGTAGTAGTTGGTATAGAGTAGAGATATAAAAAGGACGTATGGGTGTGGAAGAAAGACCGTAAAAAAGGAGAGAATCTTGACGACTGTAGGATGATATAGGAAATAAATAGAAAAACACAAAAGTTAGGATAGTCCTTGGATTTGAGCTTTCTTATAGTAGTACAGGTCATGCACGTACAGGCCCGTTGAGGGTTTTTTTTGAAGTTGGGCCGCGCCATGGGTCGCTGGACCCGCCTTGGTTTGCTATTAAATGCATGTCATACTACTCTTGCCGTCGGCCACTGTGGCCCTGTTTGATCCCTCTAGAGCCAGAGCCAGAGCTAGTTCAGCGCTGGAAAACTAAACTTCCCAAAAAAACGCTGTTTGGATAGGAGGGCTAGTTTAATAATAAATACGGTTATCTAATCATTTGATCCATTTAACCATATCTCTATCCGATTTGGTGTGGCACCTCTGGTGTGGCCTCCTTCCACTCACAAATGACACAAATAAATTGTTTATACAAAGCAAACATCCAAATTACAATAAAAATTTATTTTGTCCATACAAATTAAACGTCTCACTCGAAATTACAAGTCCTCAATCAAGCTGAACAAAAAAACAATTTGCCGTACATGCGCCGGCCGGCGACTGCACTCCTACCGCTGCCTGCACCAGCCAAAAATCTACGACAAGCCATCATGGTCCTGTCCAGGGATGATGGAGGACGAAACAGAGCAACACCAAAAGAAAAACAGATCATGCTCCGCGTAGTACATAGCATCGAGCGGACCTAGGAAAGGCCCCAATTCTCAATCAGCAAGGAGGGAACTCTCACCTCCTCGTCCGGAAGACGGCGCGGCGGCGGCGGCGCCATGGAGCGAACAAAGGTCGCTGGCGTAGGAACTGGTCGGGCGTAGAGAAGGAACCGACGGGATCCCGTGCGGTAGGATAGAGGTGATTTGGGTGGGCCCCAGCTAAACTAGCCCAAATTTTTTTTTTTTTGAAATTACACAGTGACAACGCAGACACTCTCACAACACGCACGCACACTCACCCCTATGAACACACGCACGCAAACCCCTACCCCTATGAGCACCTCCGGCTGACCGGGCAGCCGGCAAATCTGGAGATTCTCGAAGTCACCATAGGCGCCTCGTCGTCGACCGGAACGCCGCTTACCACTTAATGTATAACGCCGGTAAATCCTTGGGAAAATCCCGGAGAAAGGTGCAAGCACCGGGATTTGAACCCCCAGTGGGTAGCGTCCCACCATCGCCCTACCATTGGACTACAAGCCAATTCGCCCTAAACCAGCCCAAATAAACACCTCATTAGGGGATAGTTTTTTGGGTGGGCTAGTTGCAAAAAACTAGCTCTAGCCCTAGCCCAAACTAGCTCTAGCTAGCCCCTGGATCCAAACAGGGCCACTTGGACCACCGATGTGTCATGGGTCCGCTTGGCGAGGAACCACGTCCTAAGCTGTCATGGAGCTTGTGCATGCCGTTGGATGAGAAAACTTGCAACCACGTTGTTGTCGGGCTGCCGCTTGTTCTACCGCGCTCGCCACAAGCCGAGTTAGGCCTCATTCGGTTGCTCAAGTTTAGTTCCTAGCCCTGAACCAATCCAGGCCAGGTTCCGGTGCATCCAGCAGGATCCACTCATTCCTGGTTCTCTTGCAATCCTAGATACTATTCATTCCACCTCTTTAAAAAATGGCATTCGGTTTGACCAGGAATCAAGCCATGGATTTGCACGGCTGGCATGCTCACCAGCTCAAAGACGTACACATGTGCACATAATGACTGTGACTTAACATCAGGCCCAAAGTGCTAATATCATGTTTAAACATGAAAATGGTTCCTAGATCCAAAACATA
Source organism: Hyparrhenia diplandra (assembly GCA_015847255.1). Classification (NCBI taxonomy): domain Eukaryota; kingdom Viridiplantae; phylum Streptophyta; class Magnoliopsida; order Poales; family Poaceae; genus Hyparrhenia; species Hyparrhenia diplandra. Next base: position 242,516 of record JADLZK010011143.1, on the reverse strand, counting down.
AATTACAATAACACCCAAAGTGCACAAGTCCAAAGCATAATTGTGTAACCAGTTTGAAAACATAAATATTCTATATTGTCAAAATCGGCGCCGAGTATCTTGGACTACAACCATAGTTTTTTAGTCACCAACTCTATCTTGGACTACAACCATAGTTTTGCAGTCACCACCTCTTCCCTGATGGATCCTTGGCAACCTGAATGTTTGGAAAAAACAAAGTTCTGCAGTTAGCATTTTGCCTAAACACATACAGAGTATCTTGGACTAAAATATGCCATCATACTCAAAGGCTATAAATTTTATACTGAAAGGGATGAGCATGTGCAATGTTAGTTTCAGCTTCTAACAACATGGAAAAGTATCCTGTTAGTTTCAGTTGTTATTCAATTTCCTTCGCAAGCTTTTATGCAGCCTCTAGGATCTCCATTTTCTCAGAGAGACCACACAATGCAAGGACAAAACAGCATGATAAATCAACACAAGGCTACTGTTATTTGTATATATTGTCAATGCAACAAATAACTATATATTGACAATGACACCCAGATAACTCGCTACTCGTATCATTTCAAATATGCAGTCTACTGATCATGACCCACACAATAACACCCAGATTTTTACAATATTTCTATATATTGTCAAAGCAACAAATAACTTGGTGAGCCCACACATCAGCTACTATGCAATTACAGGTTGATAATTGCAGGTTGGCAGCCAAAAATCGTTACTTTGAATTGCATTATTACATATACAAGTCAAAAGAAGGATGTCAGGTTAGTCCATGATCTGTCCAGGCTATACTACAAAATTATAGAATCACTACTAGATAAGGCTTCAGTGGGACAATACTAGATTTCATATAGTGAAAGTGCTAAAAACCGAAAGTGTCATCTCAGCCATTACATATCCTAGCCCCAAGAACCAAGACCCTAGCTGCAATAGCGATTTAGCAAATTCCTATTTCACACCCAATCCAACCAAAATCACAAGCAATCCTGCAACTCCTATTTCGCTATTTCACACCTAAACCTGTATGCTCCATATTGCAGGGGACGGAAATCACAAGCAATTCAACCAAAGTACTACAAAGACTAACCTAGCTACAGCATGTACGATTTAGAATTTGATGATAAACCTGAACATGCAGCATTCAGAGGCGTAGAATTCATTCAGAAATACTCCGTATAATAGATCCAGACAGTTTAGAGTCACTACTCCTATAAACACACGGGAGAGGCCACTCCGCCAGCCTGGTGTCCGTCCCTAGGACAAGCCGAGGACATGACGGGGCAGTAGCCCGCGAGCGTCGAGAGCGGCGCCGACTCCGCCACGGACCCGAATTCGAACACCATCACGCCCGCAGCCTGCCGCTGCCGACGCACCTCCCCTGCTGGTCCGGGCGAAGTCACGCTTCCCTCCCCTCCCAAGAACCAAGAACCTTAAACCTAGAGGAGAGGAGAAGGACGCAACGCTTACCGGAGAGAAGGCGGGGGGGAGCGTGGACGCCGGATGAAAGGAGGTCGCCGCCGCCGTGTCGGGCCGCCGCGCCATCTCCTCGCTTTTCGCACCGCCACCCGCCGCCCTCGCCAGCCGAGCGCCTCACGCGTAGTCGCGTCGCCCGCACGGATCTCACGTGTAGTCGCTGCCGCCGCACGGATTGGAGCCTGAAGGTCGGAGGTGGGGATTACATCCGGCCAGAACGGGTGTGGAAGGCCAAACCGGGCCAGTTTTTCATTCCGGCCGACCGAAACGAACGATGCATCCGGGCCGACCACATTTGGAAACGGGCCATTTCATTCCGGCCGGAATAGAGGCTGTTCCGGGGCATTCCGGGCCGAATCGAACGAGGCCTTATCAGGCAACCATTGGAATGCACGCTGCACTGACAAGGGGGAATACACCTGTTGTGGGGCGCCGTCGTCGGGCTCATCTCTGCCACCATGCCACCATGAGTTTGGAGGGCCGCACGCCATGCATGGTGTGCGCCGAACATATGTTCCGGGCTTGCCGATGCCTCGTCAGGCCGTGAATAAGATGGACCGCCGCCAGGCTGCCACAGGGCTTCGTCATCGCCGCTGGGCTGATGTGTACTAGACACAACTTCATCACGTTGGCCATCGTGCGGTGCTGATTTGCTGTGAAGATATGATCGCCGGGCGGGCTGCCGCTTGCTCGATCAAGACGCCCATGACTACCGCCCATCACTGCTGGGCTACCATTGCTTCCTGGCACGCCCGAGGACGAATGCCATGTAGATGCGCCTCGATCATACATGTAGCTGCCCATGCCAATATGTTGATGGTGACGAGGACCAAGCTGGCAGGACTGCCAGGACGTTGGATAGGCGATGCTCGCTGGGCCGTTGCTGAACACGTTGAACGCTCGCCGGGCTGCTGCTTCTTGTGCCACGCTCATCATCATCATTATTTGTTGTGGAGCGCCGCCTGCTAACGGGCCGAGGTACAGCTGCTGATTCATGGGTCGCTCATGCTGAGCTCCACCGAGGTTGGCCTTGACTTGCCGTCATCTTGATTATTGTACTGATCTTGCTGCCGCGGTGCTCTCGCTGGGCTGCCGAGCTGCTATAGGATGCACGTTGATGGGTTGGACTGTTGGAATGCAATATGGCAAGTGGGCCTGTCCATGGAGCCTATATATATGTACGCTGATCATTCACAGTAATGCATTGAGTATTCCCCAATTACAATCTTTCATGGTATCAAAGCTGTTGACGAGCCCCGACGGATCCCACGATGCTGAACGGCCGTGCTGAACGCACCCTTCGCACTATCAATAATATCGCGCGGTCGCTTCTGCTTTCAAGCTAGTCTACCTCCCGTTTACTGGGCTGACTCCCTCCATACCGCCACATATCTCCTCAATCGTCACCCCACTAAAACTCTAGACGGCCAAACACCCTACTTCACTCTACACGGCTCCCAGCCATCCAACTCTCATCTTCGAGTATTCGGATGTGCTTGTTACCCTAACCTATCCTCCACCACTCCACATAAATTATCACCTCGTTCCACCATGCGTGTCTTCCTTGGCTATTCCTCTGACCACAAAGGATACCGGTGTCTTGACCTCCACTCGAATCGGATCATTGTCTCTCATCATGTCATCTTCGATGAGACTTTGTTTCCATTCTCCGCCGTGTCGACCACCCCCGGGATCCGTACACACCGTCCTTCTTGGGCGTTGCTGATGATTCCTCCCTTGCCTATTGCGCAAAGAGTTGTGGATGCAGGTACTCGACTTCCCGGCGGTGCTGGATGCCGCCCCCTCGGGCGCCAATGGCGGCATGGCTGCCGCCGGATGCCTCCGACGCCCGGCCGGGCCTCTGCTGCCCCGATCCCGCCACCTCCGGCCGGTGCTGCTGCCCCCCGAGGATTCCATCTCCCTCCCAGTTGCCCCGGGCGCCGGTAGGACACTTGGTCGGACCACCGCCGACCGCGCCCAGTGGTCGCCCGTGCCAATGCCCACGGATGCGCACATTGCAAGGACGGGTTCCGCAGCCCGTGGATCGCCTGAACCTCCACGCCCGCCACCACGCCGACCTCTCTGTTCAGCCATCCGTCCCCGGCTGCCCTCGGCGGATCCCGCTGGCGGCTTGCTATGCGGCCGAAGTTCGACGCTCGAAGGACAACAACACATGGACGTTGGTGCCTCGTCCTCCGTGTGTTAATCTTGTGGATCGGCAAGTGGGTCTTCCGCCATAAGTTCAAGACCGATGGCTCTCTTGATCGTTATAAGACAAGATGGGTCCTCTGTGGTTTCACACACGGCGTCCGGCATCGACACGACGAGACTTTCAGCCCGGTGGTCAAGCCGGCTACCATCCGTGTTGTACTCACCTTGGCGTTGTCTCGCTCTTGGCCGATTCATCAGCTTGATGTCAAGAATGCTTTCCTCCATGGCACCTCGGCCGAGATGGTTTATTGTGTTCAGCCAAAGAAGTTTTGTGGACTCCTCGAAACCTAACCACGCCTGTCGCCTGAACAAGTCGCTCTATGGGTTGAAGCAAGCTCCTCGTGCCTGGCGCAACCGCTTTGCCTCCTTCATCACGCTTTCTTGGATTTGTCGGGCCAAGTCTGATGCATCCTGTTCATTTATTCCCGAGGTACCGACATGGCATTCCTTCCAAGTATATGTTGATGATATTGTGCTCGGTGCATCTTCGCCGCTCTCCTTCGCCAGATTATCACTTGCTCTCTCGCCGTGAGTTTTCTATGACCGACATGGGGCCGTTGCAAAGACTTTCTCGGGTGTCGCGTCAAGCGCCGCGGCAATAATCTTTTCCTCTCTCAAAAACAAGATATGTTGGATATTCGACCGTCTTGGTATGAGTAACGCAAGCCGTGCAAAGACTCCCGTGGATACACATTCCAAGCTTCCTCGCTGATGGTACTCCCGTTGATGATCCCAAATAAGATCGCAAAGATTGTTGGAGCTCTACAAGACCTCACCTTCACCCGTCCGATATTGCATATGCTGTTCAGCAGGTGTGCTTGTATATGCATGACCCTCGGGAGCCTCACTTGGGTGCTATGAAGCGCATTCTCCGGTATATTCAAGGTACACTGGATCTTGGCTTCCACCTTTACCAGACCTCTCCAACGGATCTCATTGTCTATACCGATGCCGATTGGGCGGGCTGCCCTGATACACGCAAATCCACATCGGGTTATGCCGTGTTCCTTGGGGACAACCTCATCTTATGGTCGCCCGCCGCCAGCTACGGTATCCAGATCCAGCGCAGAGGCGGAATATCGAGCTGTCGCTAACGGAGTTGCTGAAGCTTGCTGGCTGCGCCAGCTACTGCAAGAACTTTGGTGTCCTCTCCGTCGTGCTACAGTGGTTTACTGTGATAATATCAGCGCTGTCTACCTCTCCACCAATCCTGTCCAAAGATCAGCGAACTAAGCATATTGAGATTGATCTGCACTTTGTTCGAGAACGAGTCGCCCTCGGTGAAGTCCGCGTCCTGCATGTCCCTACTACATCTCAGTACGCCGACATCTTCACAAAAGGTTTGCCGACGTCCGTATTCACAGAGTTTAGGTCCAGTCTCAATGTTCGTAGTGCTCCCAGTTTAGACTGCGGGAGAGTGTTGGAATGCAATATGGCAAGTGGGCCTGTCCATGGAGCCTATATATATGTACGCTGATCATTCACAGTAATGCATTGAGTATTCCCCAATTACAATCTTTCATGGACGACACGCTTGTTGTGGGGCACCATCGCTTGAATGCTTGATGCACATCGGGCCTGCTCGCACCGCGCTGGAGTTGAAGATGCTCGCCGTCCATGTGCCGCTGGCCAGGCTGCTGCTTGTTGCGCCGCGCTCACCACAGGACGCGGGGCGAGATGATGATGAGACGATCGCCGTCGATGTGAGACTGGCCCGGCTGCTGCTTGCGCCATGCTCGCCATTGCAGACGCCGGGCGAGATGAAGATGATTGTTGGGGACGATCGCCGGGTTGTGGTTCAGTTATTGAGCCACCGTGCAACCGTGCTTGATCTTCTAGCTGGCCATATCGATCTACAGCCATGCACAAGAATATACAAGATGCAATCTAAATAAAATACATAAAGAACCTGCCATAGTCGTAGGCGTAGGGGCTGAACATTGATGACGGTGCTGTGGTTAGTTGACGATCACGCCGGCGGTACCGTGTCGTCAATGGCTTGCTTGCTGCAAAGACGATCGGCTGACGGCCTGCTGGACGGAGAGGTCGGCCATGATCATAGATGGCCGCGGCGACAACGTGCTTGCGTATTCGGCGAGAGGGTAGCGCAGCGGCGGCGCATAGCTTTTGGGTTGGCCTAGGCATAGAATAGCAGGGCTTTGGCATGATGCATGCCCTTGCGTGCGTGATGATGATTTTTTTTTTTCAAGCGGGATAACCCATTTCTATTAACTGATAACGGAAATACACAGCAATTTTAGACATCGTCAGAAAGCAACTAGAGACAGGCAGACAGTGCCAGACACACCTGATTAACTAGGACTTCAACCTGAACAACTACTGTTTTCACCTTCATCATCAACCCAGCTTTTTGAAAAGTCTACCATCTGAAGACGGAACAGAAAAACTACCTCCATACAACCAGCGACGCTAACAACTCCTTTGGCTTATTACAGGCCAACGCAAGACACAAAAAAATAACAGGGTTCAACCAGACAAAACATCTTCTCAACTAGCAAGACTTCATCCTCTGGATCCCTTCAGCCCTCGACAGTTTATCCTCGGCTTCATTCCTCTTGTTCCTCCTGAGCTTGATCAGCACTGTCCTGAAGCAGGATGCGATTCACCTGTCTGTTGAGTTGTGCTGCCAATATGTCTTTGGCAATCTTCAGCATTTGATTGGCTCCATCCACCCACACACATCCTTGTCATTGTCAGTATATAAGCCTGACCAATATGTCATGAAAGCCTGAGCATGACAGATTATATCCAAAGGACTTTTGATTGTGATTTTGTCAAAAACAGCTCGATTCCTAGATTTCCAAATGGCCCAACAAATTGCCCCTATACCCATTGCATGAAAATTCTTATTAGCATGTAACCAGGTATCACACCAAATCCAACACTGATTCAAGTTTTGTGGGACATTTGAAGCCCCCACACATTGAGCAATAATAGACCAAATTACTTTAGCTACAGAACACTGAAAAAATAGATGGTCTACAGATTCAGCACAATCACAAAACATACATTTATCATCACCTTCCCAGTTTCTTTTCTTTAAATTATCTTTTGTTAGAACTGCATCATTAGTCATAAGCCAAAGAAAAATCTTCACTTTTGTAGGAATTTTACTTTTCCAAATTCTTTTATGGTAAAGCCCTGAACTAGATGAAGTAATCATATCATAAGTTGATTTGACAGTGAACCTTTTGGATTTTGTCAGGGACCAAATTACTGAGTCAGGTCTGTCATTAAAAGAAAAGCTATTCATATCAGATAGGATCTTATTCCATTTTCCTCTTAAGCTTTCAAGATGATGATCTAAATATGCAAGTGATGATGGTGGATGAGGCGAGAGAGGAGACGATGGGACATACGGTGGTGGAATTGACGGTGGTGGAGGTGCCGGAGTTTAGGTCGGGGCAGTCGCCGGTGGAGGGCTCATGCCTTCGAGACGAAGCCATTCACGTGCTGCACCTGGTCATTAGCTAATGCAAATATGCAAGTTCGCGTGATGATGATCTAAATATGCCTCCCCTGTTGGACGTAATGTCCCCCCTTTGACCTGAATGCCTCGGGTATTTATATAGTTGTTGAGGCTGGCGATCGACCCCTTAGCCAAGCAAAAGACGTCGTAGATACGATCCCAATGAACGTATATACCCCGGTGTATATCCGTTTCAACCGGCAAGATATTCCCCAAGATTCCAACCGAGTGCCTTTTGTAACAATCCGGGTCAGATTGTCACGGGATAACTGGATTGGATAGATTTAGGGGTAGATTTAGCAGGAATTTGGGATCGGGAGCATGAACAGCAAGGGAAAAGTCGAGACGAAGAAAGCTTAGGCGGTTACGATTACGAGTTCAATTCATCGATGCCGCTCACAGCGTTCTCTCCGGGCTTATATTCCGCCCGCTCACCAACACACGGGCCAACATGCCCCTAGCCCAACAAGAGCTAACTGATACACGCTAAACATACGGCCCATTCAAGAGCCCAACTCTAACATGATTCAAACACTGCCGATCAACCTTCCGCGCCGATAGCCTTCGTTGTCGGACCATCACCAGTAACCTTCGATGCTTGGGTTGGCCTTGGGCTTGTTACCGGTACTGACACCTTTGAACACGTTTACGTCCCTGTGCAGGAATCTATCGTGATGCACATGGATTACTTCAAATAGCCTTCCTCAAATATAGCTCAAATATAGGCCCATCAAATAGATACGTACGTATCTCTTTTCCATATACACAGCATATACATATATGTACATCTGCTTTCCATCAAATCCCGGCCATACGTGCATACTAGTTGCCCAATTTGAGCAATGTACATATTTAATTTAGCCGGCCAAACGTGAGGGCTTTTTGTACATGTATGCACCCAAAAATAAACATGGGCCAAAAATATATGGCCACCTCGAATAGTAACCAATTTTGCATGGGCTTTGAAATATTAAGCCACATGTAAAATATGTGCCCATCAGGCTTAAATAATATATGGCTTCATTTTATCCTGATTAATAATTATGGGTACTATGCCAAAAATTCATCTTACACCCGCCACGGAAAAGGCCGAGGCCCATCAGGCCCAAACCAGCCCGATTACCACCTCGAAGTATAAATACAAGCCTTAGTGTTTCGAGGGATTTCACCCCAACAGCACGAGTTCCGCCCCCAAGCCGCTCCTCCCAATTTCCATCGACGCCGCGCACTCACGGCTCTCTCCCTCTCCCTCGGACACGCTGCTCCCCACTCCCTCACCTTTCTCCGTCACAGACTCTCCGCGTGACATGGGGCAGCCGGGGCGCGGCGGTTCGTCGGCGGCGGTGCCCCCGTCCTCCCTCTCCTGCGGCCGGGCGGCGGGAGCAGCAGATCCGCGACGGCAGCGCCCCCCCCTCTCTCTCTCTCCCGTGGCGAGAGCAAGCGGGGCGGCGAGATCCACGACGACGCCACCCCTCTCCTCCCTCTCCGGTGGCCGAGCGTGCGGCGGCTGCTAGATCCGCGGTGGCGGCGCCCTCATACCTCTCGGGCGGCGAGCGGCGCCGCGGGCTGCGGGGGCGGGATGGCGGGCGGCGGCTCCTCCAACTTCTCCGCCACGGCAACGGGCTCCACCGGATCCGGCGGCAACAGCGCGCTGCAGCCCTAGATGGCTCGGCAGGCCCGTCTAGGGTTCCTTCGCTTTTTATTTTTTGGAAACATTTACCGTGACGGACACTTGTAATACGCCCGCCATGGTTAATCCATTAATCGTGGCGGGCATCGTAGCCCGCCACGGAAATCCACGATTTACCGTGACCTTTCAAGTGTGATAGGCTCAAATGCCCGCCACGCAAAATCAAAATCGCCATGTCACGCAAAAATCATTTCGTTACTAGTACGACGCGCCAGACGGATACGCCTGCCTGCTCAAATGCTGAGTGGGTACGCGGAAGGCGGAACCCCAACCCGCCGTGTTGTGTGCCGTGCTGATGCTCGGATATTCGCGCCGGCCGTGCAGGCAACATTTGCTCCCAATATCCCTTTTCACGGCCTTTCCCGCAGTCGACACATGGTTCTCCTCCTCGGTACCGGTTCTCCTTCCATTTCTGTTTTTTTTCATGTGCTAATGTTAGCGTTGATGTAAGTTTAAAAAAAGTAAAACGTTTATTTTAAATTGCTATAATTTTTTGAACAGTGTATCCTTTTTAATTCCGTCTGCAACGGTGTGTTCTACACGGCGAAACGAACAAAAACTAGATCTCACTCTAATATGTTTCGAAAAAAAATTTGATTTTTTTTCTAATAGCAATTTATGTATATTAACTTATGATATATACTAGAGGGATTCCCAGGCGTTGCCGCGGGTAGGAAGGGGGTATTGTTAAAGGATTGAATTGTAATCACTAAGAAATCTGATCACAATTAACTATTGAGGAGAATTACTTTGTGTAGGTTAGAAACAGAGTTAGTAACAAAGAACTTAAATGTATGAAACAGAGTATATACTCATTAGCATAAAGATTATTTAATCTTATGTTTAAACTCCAAGCTGAACCAATATTGAATAGGAATATTTAGATATGTTGAACGGGTGACAACTTCTCGTAATGAAAAAAAGGGAATAAAAAAGAAAGAAAAAGAATAGAAGGGTGATAGTAATATTCTAACTCATAGATTTCTCCTTCATACTCGCGGCAACGCGCGAGGATATGAGGCGTGAAGGACGAAGTTAAAGGGATTAAATCATCTCCCAAGGATTTCCTCAAATAAATTATTATATATCATTCTCTTTTTTTATTTTTTACTTTACTCTATACCAACTACTATCGAGTGGGGCCCACCTATGATTTTATCGAAATATATCCATATGAGATCTTGTTTTGAATGATTCATTAAAAGAAATTCAATGGTGTAATCAGAATTTAATTTGGTTTTTTGGTTTGTGAGTTATAACATTTTTTTTAGTTAGTTCAAACAATGGGGGCCTCGCCACCGGGATGGCATGATGTTAGTGGGGCTGGCGAGGTGGCATGCTTGCCGTCGGTAACTCTCTAGTGGGGGTTACTCTACATAGGTGTAGTAGATTAGACATAAGTTTGTAATGTGTGTAAGTTATGTGCTTCATGTAATAAGTTATATGTATAAGTTATGTGCGTAATTTTGTAACGTTGACGATCACGTAAGTCATGTGTATAATTAGAAGTATATATTATACGCATAAGTTATAGCACAAAAGTTATATGTGTAGATTTGTAACTCCTTTTCTTTTTGCTAAAAATAAAAACTTTCCAGAAAAGAAAAGTTGCGGAAAATTTTTTGGCAAAAAAGGAAATATTTTTGTGGTCGGAAATCGACCGCGGGTTGTGTTTCTCACGGGCGACCGCGAATTAGTCAGCCCGCCAGATTGTTCCGACTCGTTTCAGCGCGCAAGTCCAAGTTGAAGTCACCTCCCACGGCTGTTCTCTCACCCACCGGTTCCTCTCCCATTCGCGTCGTACCTCACCGCTCGCACCCATTCCCGTGCCCCGCGGCGACGTTCAGGGTAGCCCCACGGCAACGGTGGCGGAGGGCCCTGCACGCTCAGCCACCCGCGCCGGCAAGGACCTTGCACGCACTGCCGGCGGAGGACCCTGCACGCGCGGCCGGCGAAGGCCCCTGCACGGAGGGCCATGCGCACGCAGGGGAGCAAATCGAGGTCATCGATGGCGCCTTGGCCATGGCTTGGTCCTGGTCCACGCCGGGTCACGCGTGCCGAAGCAGCGCCACAGCGAGCTCCAGGCGGCCGGACGTGGCGTACGACGTTGGAGACCAAAGGCCATGGCTTGGTCCTGGTCCACGCCGGCACGCACCGCCACGTCTGGTCGGCCGTGACGACGCCATGCTGGACACCGGACGGTTGCCTGGTCGATGCCGGGAAGGGGAGCATGGCGGTTGCGGTGGTGGTCGAGCAGAGCATGCGCGTGTCCGCCGGCTACTTGTTGTGCAAGGTCGCCACACTTCTTCGGTACAAGCAAACAAACACAATCTCACCTCAGCTCGGCTTCCCGGGAACATGGACAAACAAACTCACTTGCACCGTTTGGACTGGACTCTTGCTGACCATGCCCAGACCAGCTGACCAGGCCGGCAAGGTACACCGTCGCAAACGCGCCCTAAGATAACATTGGCTTTGCACTAAGATGATTCCAAACACAACAAGTTCATTCATGAATATACGTAGCATAACTTAACCTACAAAAAAATGGCAGATCGATGTTGCTAATTAAGGACGCAGATCGTGCCTGACGACAAGGGGTAAAAAACATGCTAGCTCGGATGAATAGCTAGCAAGGCAAGACAAAAGAGGAGGAGAGCTGTCTATGCGCGTGCAAGTTCATTTCGCTGTTTAGGCCTGTTTTGGAGTTTCCCTTCTGTTCCAACATGGCCTTTTTTGTGTTTTGGGATGTTTAGTTGTTTGTGTTATCTTTGCATCTTTGTAGAATGGTAACCTAAGTTTAAGTTTGGAGATTGTAGAAGTTTAGGTCGTATTTGATATGTCTAGCAGGGAACTATTTTCTCTCTGTCTTAATAAACTCGAAAATGACAAAACTATAAAAATGGCTTCATCGCCTCTGGCTTCTCTATGACATGGTGCCTGCATAAGGAGAAGCCTTCTCAGGCCTTAATTGACCTTTTTTTTGTATAAGTCGAATTAATTCTATATAAAAAATTATAGTATTATTCTCTACAAACCTGAAACACTGATTATAACTGTTTCGCAAAAAAAAAAAAACACTGATTATAACTAGAGGCAGTATAAAACTAGCAATCCTTATATATATATATATATATTTGTTTTTTTGAGAGTAAGCAATCCTTATATTTTGGGACTGAATGAGCATCGATATTGGCAAATTGGGAACCAGAGGGGCGGTACGTGCATGCAGTCCTGGTCCATGGCTCGCCATCCACTGCCCCACTCTGGTCGTGAACGCGTCGTGTGGCCATGGCGGCGCCAAGCCGTCGCTTTCCCATGCCTTTTGGATTTGGTGGATTGATTGATGGGGCGGCGGCGGCGGTGAACTCGCTTGACCCTACTCTACTCACCACATACCGGAAGGATTCAGAAAGCATACCGCAACGTGTACAGCTCAAAGACTTCTCTTGCCATGGTTAATGGCACTAGACACTGTAGTGCGCATTCTGCAGGCACGGATCGATGGATGATGGAAAGGAGCGTACGAAATTGCCTCCTTGCGTGTTGGGTTTTAGCTGCACTCCAAGCCATGAGTAACAAGTGATTGGTAAACACAACTGTTGTGGCCCTGAACAGGATCTGAACTTCGCCACTACTCTCACCAGCGAGCAACTCATGGCCAAGATATACCAAGCAACACGAAATGCACTAATAATATGTCGTACTTGATTCTTGGTTGAGTGATATTCCATTGAACAAATCTAGGACATCTGCAAATAGATACTCCAAACATGATGCTCAAGTTACAGATATGGTTGTATTTGACCAGATGCTCATAGGCAGGCAGACAATGTCGCTCAAAAGAAATAGCATGTGCAGCTTGCACAGCTTTTTAACTCCAACAAAACACACAACAGGATGGGACATAGATTCTGCAACAAGCGGTTGGGAGATACAGCGAGCAACAAACACTACTAAGTTTAAGACAGACTCGGCGGCGGCGTGTGGTGGTGGCTCTTCAACCGGTGACTTGCCAATTCAGGAATTAGGCTCGATGACAGGGCAGTAGCGCGGCGGCGACTGACTGATTGCCGGTCAGTGTCGAGTCAGGATCAGGAACCAATCGAGAGTGAATGAATCCAAGAACTGAAAACTGATTATTCGTCACGAGCTCGGATGTTGACGAGGATGAGCCCGAGCAGGAGCAGAGCGAACATGCCGGGCGAGCCCCGGATCTTCCTCGCCGAGACGACCGTGATGGCACACGAAGTCATGACAAGCCCCACGGCGGCGGCGCTTGGTGCGCCCGGCCGCCGAGCTCGTGCTCGGCGAAAACCACGGGAACGATGGGCGTAGTAGGGCCGTCAGCCATGCGGACACCGACGACGGCGACTAGGTTGGCGCCGACGAGGACCCCCGCAAAGCGCAGGGAGGGAAGCCGAAGCCACCAGCACCGCCAAAGTGCATGCCAGCGCTGGCTGAAATCAGCATGACGGTGAGGCCGTTGGTCATCGCCCTGCTTCCCGGAGTACTCATCGCCGGCGGTCCTCCGTTAACTGGAACATCAAGAAGGCCAACGGATTTTTCATTTAACAGGTTCGCCAAGAATCACAGAAGCATGGAAGGGGACAGAATCGGTTTAAAAAGCAATTCCAGCGGCCGAACCGCCGCTTCGTCGACCACCACGCACCGCCCAAATTTAGAGTGCAACAAAATTGGTAAGGCGGAGGAGAAAGTTACCGATCTCGGCTGCGGGCGAGCTCGGGAAAGCAAGCACGATCGATGCTGGTTGCCGGGGACGTTGCGCATGCAGTTCCCGTATCCCCGCGGGCGCTGCGCCACGTCGTCGAGCTAGGTGCCGCCGGGGAAGAAGGCGGCACTACGCGAGAGGGAAGCTTACCGCCGGGCGCTGCGGGAGGAGAGGAGGGAAGCGCAGACGCCGGATCTGGGTTACGGCCGGTGGTGGTGCCAAGACGGGCCGAAATCATATTTGGCGCACGCGCGCTCGTTCAGAAATCAGCGCACGGCTCCTCTAGTCTCTCTAGTCTTCTCCATTCTCTTTCAGAGTCAGAGCCGAGCGGGCCGATTTGGGGGGGAGCCGAGCGGCCGGAGCCCACGCGTACCAGTGGGGCCCACCACGTTCTCGACTGCGGGATTTTTTTTTTTTTTTTTTTTTGGCGAAACGCCGCCCGTGACCGCCTCTCGGCGTTTCCATTTCTCCCTCCTCCTTTCCCCATTTCCCCGCCGACGCGACGAAGCCCTCGCCGGAGTTTCGAGTTGGGCGCACGGCGGCGTGCCTTCGGTGCCCACGTTCGCGTTGCGTGCTCCATCTCGACGCCGCACGTCGAGTCATCGATTTCGGCGCCGCTGGCGCGCGCTGCCGCTATTCGTCTTGGGCGGCGGGGGCGGCGACCAGTGTTCATCGGGCGCGCAAGGATTTAGGGTTCTCGTCGTCGGTGCTTTTCATTCCGACGAGGAATCCTTCGCGCTCGCCTCGACGGGGGTCAGGTCAGATTTCTGTTTCCGATTTGGTTACGAGTTTGTTCTTCTGATTTGGATTCGGGCGCGGCGGATTTCGATGTTGATCCGGTTTCGTTGTTCTAGTTGTAGGCGGATCCGATTTTGGTGCCGAGGCGAGACGAATCGCTTGATTTTTGTTGAGATTTGACGGATTGGAGTTGGAGGAGCCCGAATCGGGCAACATCTTCGAAAATCAGCTCCACCAAATTTCTCGCTGCAGCTAGGTCATCGACGTCGTCAGGCATCGGCCGCCTTTCACACTAGCATCCAGGTACGACAGCGGTACTCCCTGCCCCTACAGGCTCTTTGTATGTGTTTATCGTTTTTTCCCCACAGCAACTCTGTCAGATGGAGAGCAAAGTTGTATCATGTGTTTAGATTCAGTTAAGAGGCACCATGGTTGTTCCGGGTGCCAATGTAGATAAATTGCTTTTTTTTCTCCTAAGTTAAGGGTTCCAAAACATTGCGAACATGATGAATATATATCCGATTGGGCTGTTGTGTTTTTTTGTGGGGGCAATCGAATTGTTTGTTTACATTTTTGGTTGGGGTGGGGAGTCTTTGAAGTTATGTTTGACGACGAGGATGTTATTATATTCTTCTTGAAGTCATGGCCTGAGCCCCCCTAATGAATCTTTCAACACCTGTAGGCTGTACCCGCTAACATTTTTTTACAAGAATCATTGTTATGTTTTGTGCTGCAAGAATGAGATGTTTCTTCATTGAAAAATATAACTCCTGTTGAGGGAGAGATAGGTAGAGAGGGAGAGGAAGAGACGTATGGAGTGAGAGAGAAAAGGATAGAGACAGAGACCTAGGTAGAGAGCGAGATGGTTATAGGGGGGATGAGATATACTGATTGTAGTCCTGACTTGGTTTAATCAATGATATCATAATAGTTCTGTACTACTAGTTCATTAGGTGGCTTTGAACTTTTTGAATTAACATATTTCGGATTGTATTTGCATTACACTTTTTGATGTCCAAAAGATCGATGTTGATTTGTTTTCTTTCTTTACTTGAATTTTGACTAAATGTACAATTATATACATAAACTGCTTGGAGTACTTCTTTTTAAAATGTATAGCTGATATCCTATCTGATCCCAAGTAAGCCCATGTTGGATGAATAGCTGAAATTCTGAATTGCTTGAAGTTAATTAGAGAGGTACAGAGAGACAAAGACAGAGGGATAGAGATAGGGATAGCTAGATGGAGAGAGATAGGATAGGGAAAGATTGGTTCATATTTAGAGATAGAGGGAGAGCAATATGTAGAGAGAGGAAAGATAGCAAGAGGGAATTGGGTAGCAATATAGAGCTTGGGAGTGAGAGACTGATAGATATATTGAGATCGAGATAGAAAGAGAGGAAGAAAGATAGAGAGAGATGTAGAGATATGAATCTTTGGCAAATCTATGTTTTGCTAAGAATTGCTCTTCTTCTTATTGTCATCTACTCTAAAGTATGGTTTTAGAACATTCTCACTATTTTTTCCAATTGCTATAGAGCCGCACATATTTTTAGCACACTGCCGCTGTTTTTATTTTATTAGCATTGTTTTTCCACTTTCCAAGATGATATCTGATTTTTGCTCAGTCCATTAATGCATTTTCTACTGTATATGTGCAGGAATAGTTGCTCCTACAGAGAAAGACCTTGCACCCGCAGATAAACATTCTGAATCAATTAACACTCATGCAACAGAATTAGCACCTAGCACCTAGCACCTACAGGTAAACACACTCAATAATAATTATACTTGAACCGTAGAAAAAAAATGAGGGTAGCAGATTCTTTTAGCATTAACATATATATTTTTTTTCATGATGGGAGCACTAACCAAGGGGGTATCAACTATCGAGAACTTTAGATTAGTGGGGGGCGGGGAGGGTTATGAGGGTTCACGATTAGGCATGACGTGATAACCTATGGATGTTTCAATCAGAGCCCTCAACATGTTACAAAGCATTGATCTACTATTGAGGTATGGCAAAATAGGCAAACCCAAAGAATGGTTTTTTAGCTTCAATGATTACATAGTTTGTTGAGGACCTGATCAGCCATATCCTCACACTATAGTGGAAGATGATGTAAACAATTAGAATATGTTGTTTTCAATACTAAGCATGTTGTGGATCAAACTATGTCCGATATGTTCGATATCCTGCATTTTTTAAAACATGATCATCCACCCGTGAGTTGCACCTACTAGTCTTAGCGCAAAGTGTTACTGCTATGTTCTCCTTTTTACTTTTTATGAGGATCCAATCGATAGTACTCACGAGCCCTTTTGTGTTTGTATTGCGAAAACCTTATAAAAATGACTTTTTTTTTTTGTCATGCATGAGTGATGTTTGCTATTTATGAATTACAAGGAAACCATTCGGCTTCTAGCTTACATTAATGAATGATTCTTTGCATTATTCATTCATCACATCCAAATAATTAAGATATCCTTTTTTTTTCCTACACGTTTGATGTAGCATAGCATTACAAGTTTGTAATCTCACGCTTGAAAGTTCATAAATTACGAGCGTAAATTTTTTCAATCTAGCAGTGTGAAGTTTACAATAGAAAGTTTATTAATTCTGAGTGCAAAGTGTTTACCCTATCAATAGAAAGTTTATTATAATGTGATAGTTCAAAATTTTTACCACTACTGCATGTAAAGTTTTTGATTTAGCAAAGATCAGAGTTCATAATCCGATAGTTCAAAGTTTCAAACATAAAAGTACAAAGTTTGTAATGTCATAATTGAAAGTTTATAAATTGTGAGTGTAAAGTTTTTAAACTAGTAGTACAAAGTTTGTAATGTGATACTTCAAAGTTTTTATAAATTCGTAAGTGTAAAGTTTATACATGTGCTAGTCTAAACTTTATAACCTACCGGTAGAATGTTTATAATATGCTAGTTCAAAGTCTATAAATTCTGAGTGTAAAGTTTTGAACATAGCACTATAGAGTTTGTAATGTAATAGTTGAAAGTTGTAAAAGTTTTGAATGTAAAGTTTTCAACTTGTCCATTCAAAGTTTATAATGTGATAGTTCAAAGTTTTGCTTCGGTAAACATTTTGTTATAAACATCTTTCTTATAAACATTTTTGTTTTTCAATTTTATGATAACAGATTCTAAAAGAGTGAAGCTATTACCTACATTCCTTCAAAGAAAGTCTTGAAAGCAAAAGCAATGACGAAGAAGGTATGTCATATTCTGAAATAAGTTTATTATCGACTACATGTACTTTTTGGGTTCAAAATACTTTGTATCTACATGTTATAAACTTTTAAACTATGAAATAATATAGTTTTACGTGTTGCAATGTTACAAACTTTTTGAATGATAGGTTGAGGAAATTTAGTTTCTCGGTTAAAACAATATACTTTGCAATGTTACAAACTTTGAACTATAAACATTATAAACTTTTAATTACTAGGTTTAAATTTTTACATTATAAATATTTTACAAACTTTTTACTTGGTAGCCCTGAAAACTTTACACTATACTATTAGGAACTTTTCATTGCTAGGTTCAAAACTTTGTACACTATATTTTAAACTTTTTAATATTATATTGGAAAACTTTAAATTTCTAGCTTAAAAAAGTTTAGACTCACTGTTACAAAACTTTGAATTATGACATAGCAAACTTTATATTGGTATTTAAATAACTTTGAACTATTGCTTAATAAAGTTTTTTCTTTTGAAGTTGTTGGTACTTTATATTTCTAGTATGAAAACTTTTATTTTATAGCTTGAAAATTTTGAACTATTGCAACATAAAACTTTTATTTTGAACCATTTTTTAATTATGTACTGGTAGTTAAAATTTACTGCCTACTACGACATAATTAATCTGATGTATGAGAGGTTGAATTTTTTTTTTCCATGTCATCATACGTACTTAGATTGGTTCTTTTTTTTTTTTTTGACAGAGTTTCAAAGACAAGTACAAAGTGTGGGCAGTTTTCAAATTTCATAAAGAATTTGACTGATGGACAAAGAGCTTTGGTCGTGGCTTGTGGATTTGGTAGCTTGTTACACTTTGAGTGCACCGAATTACCCGGATCGCAGCATATATCTTTGGCATGCATTTGATGTGCCGACGAGGACCGTGTGTGGTCGGATAATTTGTGTACTTTTGAAGTAAATGCATTTGTGGCACATCGATACTTGGAGTACCTTTAGGGGGTTGGAAAATCAAAGAGCATGCTTCAAGGGAACAAATAGCAACCGTTCTTGGTGATACCGGAACCGCAGTTGCACCGACTATCAATGAGTTGTTGAGCTTGGTCAGCCCGGAACTTACCGGAGAGAAGTTTGTTCGTGTTTTCATGCCGATATCACTTTCATGCCTTCTACGCCCCTCTACGGGTTATCCAAGAGCCAAAGAAAAGATATTACTCGCTGCTGTTATCATTGCGTGCATATAGGGAAGTATGACTGGAGCTCTTTCATTGTTGACCTAAGTTAGTAGAAGGAATACAAGCATTCCGTAAATCTGCAAAAATGAAACCTATCGATGCCTACATTTTGTGGTTGCATCATTCTCCTAGTGGTGGGTACTTTTTGAAACCTTTTTTAGCATTTCTTGATTATCCGAAACGACCTTTTTTTTGTTGGACACACGCTTTGCATTCTTTGAATACATCAAGGCACCGGTATCATACTACGTGACGATTGGCCTCGTGTCAAGGTTTGGAATGATCGGATGGTTGAGGAATATTTGGAGTTGGAAGGGATGAGTAACGACGATTCTTTCGCGATTGAGGTATGTTCTTTAAAGATTTCCGAAACTAACTATTATGTTCAGTATGCTGTAGTTTATGTTTAAAACTTGTTTTGCAAACATAAATGTTAATTTTAGTATGATGCAATATTTATTTTAATATGAAATTTATATAGTTTTTTTTTTAATAACAGCTAAAGCATGTCGGTGAGACCCCCGTTTGCGATTCTTTGGTTCATTGTCTTCAACAATTTTCGCTAGATTGCCCGCGCACAAGTCGAGTTTTCATTGAAAACATGGCACCACACTATGATGTCAACTTGGCAGACACAACAATCAAGGAAATGTAACTACTTATTTCCCTCCTTTTGATTTTTTTTTTTTTTTTTTGTTCATCCAATTCAATCTTGCACTACTAGTTTGCTTATCATATTATATCTTTTTTTGGTGTATGCCTTCTCGAACAACAGCAAGGAGTCGATCGTAGACATGTGCACCAAATTCCATAGAGACATCATGGCAAAGATCCATTTCTCGCAATCCAACCTATTGTCTCTAGTCAACTATGCTCCATGGCGTAGTTCATGTGGAGTAATCGTGGTGGCGCCGCACTTTTGCCCCGTGAGCTAATGATGCCCCGTGTCCATCCGTCCCTATGTACGGCCGTGATGGTGAAGCGACTCCCGCCGGGGACGGAGGGAATTTCCTCGAGGAGTGACTACTCGAAGCGTAAGGAAGCAAAGGGATGCTTCACCTTGCACTGAAGGCTTGAGAAGGCGTAGCGTATGTGCAAAAGGACTCATCAGAGATGGAAGTGGAAGATTCTGTTCAGGCAGAGACGGATGTTGCTCAAGGGGTGACTACCCGTAGCAGAAGCAAGAAAAGGGAGGCTAATCCTGTTTATGTTGGCTTGAGAACGCGTGAGCGAGCGCAAAGGGGCTCATCGAGAGAATGAAGTGGAAGATTCCGATCGTGGAGAGACGGATTTTACTCGAGGGCTGACTACCCTTACCGTAAGCAAGCAAAGGCGGGGCTACACCACAAGAAGTTGCATTCATGTCTAGTGCGGCAAGAAAAGGGAAAGCAATACTTGACGGACGTATGCCTAGTCGAACTAGAATGAGCAGCAGTGGACAGGAATTAGTTGATGATTCACCCCAGAATGATGTGCTTGAAAATTTGAAGACCAAACATAGTGCAAGTAAAGCTGAGATTGTTCTTGAGCGCAATGAAGCATATCCATTTGAGGAAGACAATGAAGTTTTGCTGTCCAGCCAGGACAATTCTATTGGTGGCGGAAACTCTTTTGTTGACCCTCCTGTTGCTCAACCGGAAAATAATGCTGAGAGGTTGACACCGGCCAACTAGGTGGCCGTCCTCTAAATTTTGGTAAGCAAGTATTCAGAATACTTTTTTTTTAAAAAAGTAAAGGTTTTTTCCTTACTTTTGTCAAATGTGCCAAACAACATTTTTTGTTGTGTGTTATGTGTTTCCTTTACTTTTTTAAACTCTGCACTGTAAGTGCATGTATATTATCAGAAAGATAGATGATCTGAAATAGATATGGACACCAAAAATTATGTTTGCATCAAGAAATATAGAATCCCAATCTAGATGATTTTAAACATCATCTGCAGCCAGCCACATCATCGATAATAAAGTATGTTCCCAATTCTTGTTATGAATAGTTTCTCAAATTGAGAGAGAATAGAGAGTGGGTTTGAGATCGTGACATGTAGTCATATAGAAATAAATAAATAGAGAGAGAGAGAGAGAGAGAGAGAGAGAGAGAGAGTAATGAATAGAGGTATACATAGTTAGTGTAAGGAGGGGTAAGAGTGATAAAGAGATAGTCAAGTAGAGTTACAGATATTTATATATAGGGATAGATGGAGATAGATATGGGGAGAGAGAAGTAGGGATGCATGGACATAGAGAGAGTAATAGAATTATAGGGTCAGGGAGTTAGAGATGGAGATAAAGATAGTGAGAGTTACACAGAGAAAGGGGGTAAAATATTGAGTCCTAGAGGGAGAGGGACAGCAAGAGACAAAGAGGCATAGTGCCAGTATATTTTATTTTTTGGGGGACATGTTTGCATCTGGTTACTTTCATTTTATTTTTGAAATTAACTTTGTTTTTTGTATATTACTCTGTGCTGAACACCAGTTTGAACAATGCATTTTTTTTCTTTTTTCCCACATATTTGGATGGTGGGTGTAATGCATAGAGATAGAGGTAGTGGGGGAGATAGAGAAATATGGATTTTGGGAGAGAGAGAAAGAGATAGAAATGGATGGAGTTTTAGGGGGGAGAGTGAGAGATAGTGTGGGTGATATTTGCGAGATAGGGAGAGGGAGAGCAATAGGGAGATATATGCGGATAGAGGAGATAGTGTGGATCTCTATGGTATAGAGAGACTAATGAATATAGGTATAGAGAGTTAGAGTGAGGAGGTGTAAGAGTGAGAAAGAGAGAGACAAGGTGTATTAGAGAGATTTTATGGGGTAGGTGTTGAGAGATGGGGTGAGAGATAAGTAAGAATGCTGGGACATAGAGAGAGTGATAGAGGTATAGTACATGCCTCTCAAAAAACATCTACTGATTTTTTTTTTTTTTTTAGCTATATGTGTTTATGTGTGCAGCCCCTACACCTAGTGTAGTACCGCATTCTTTTGAAGGTGAAGTAGCTCCGGCTAGTAGTCGAAAAGCAAGAATCATGTTGTCAGTAGCACAGCACAAGAGGTTGTAAGCGAAGACAAAGACAAGAGGTTGTTTCAACTTTGGTGGTACGAGAAGAACCTATTGTTTTTGAGCCTGTTTTGCCGAAGATTTTTGGAATGATGGTGCTACGACTTTTCTTGAGAATGTATTAGGACATGAACAATTAGGACAGGATGGTAGCAATAGTGGAGACACACCCATTCATACCGAGTCAACATCATTTGGAATTATCAACTCGTCTCACCGATTCCTACGAACTCCAAATAAGTTGCCACCCATCCCTACGGTTGGGATTGAACTTAGCAAATTTGAGTACACAAGTAATTTGAAGACTCATGCCAAGGGTGATAATGAATCTGGTTTTGGTGAGTAAGTGTCTTCTTTTTTTAATTTTACTTAAATTCATTCATGCATTCATTTTACCTAAATGTTTATAATTTTCGTTTACTTTTTTTTTGCATGTGCAGACACTCGGAAGAGGATGATTGATTTTGTTCTACCTAATCCTTTGGAAGGTGTAGAACGCCCAAAGAATTGTTTGAAGAGAAAAGTCTGCCGTGATGTCTAAGACTCCAAAAGTGGTTGGCACCGGTCATTTTCGATAGTGGCAAGACTAACAAAAAGCAAAGGTCAAGTGTCAAAGAGTTACATGTGTCAAAAAAGATTATTCCAGATTCTACAGAGATGAACGATCAGGACAACGTAACTCTTGATATCATAGACGCACCAAGCGCCAAATCCACACCTCCTCGTGGTGGTAAGCAACCTTATCGTTCATACAGTTTTACATGTAGCTTCATACGCTTTACTTTTCTTTTGTGCTCCCCGATATGTTTATATATTTTTGAACATGTATTTTTTCGGGACTACTTTAAGAGAGGAAGTCATCCGAACTATTTGCAAGGAAGCGTGCTCGAAAACCATCGGTTTTTTCGGGTACACAAGATCTCTTCTTCAACCTTGCACAAGAGAAGATTCGGTTGTCAACTTCTCGAGGATAAATTATATGAATTGGCAACTAGACGTTTATCTACACGAAAGAAGAAAGAAAGGTATTTATCCAACTATAATGTCGCATACATTTTTCTAGCATGAGACCTTAATTTTTTGCATTTTTGCAATTTTAACGTGGGTGTGTATTTTTTTTTTCATGCTCGAAATTGTGGCGTGATTCAGCCGCTTTCAATACGGTTTTTGAATTGAAGTATGTAGTGAGGGATGGACAGAGAGAGAAGAAAGAAAGGGAGATTGGCTTAGGGAGAGCAAGGATGAGCGAGATATATGGAGGGAGTTATGTGGATAGGGGGAATGAGATAGGGACAATGACAGGATGGATATATGCAGGAGTTTCATATGGATGGCGGGGGCTGCTGGGAGAGGGACAGAGAGATAGAGAGGTAGAGAGATAGGTAGACAGATAGAGTTGAAAGCATGGCCCTAACTCCTGATTTTCATAGAGATATGAGTGGTGTCAACACTTCATACTGGTACATAGAGTTATGGGTCGTGTGGGGAGAAGGACAGAAAGAGAGAGAGGTAGAGAGATAGTGAGAGAGAGAGAGAGGTAGAGGAGAGGGAGTGCAAGTGATAAATACAAAAGATTGTGTGCACTTTGTATGTCATTTTTTATTTTTCTTAACCGACTACTTGTCTGACAAGATATATATATTTTTGATATAAATGGTTGTTTTTGTATACTAGTGATATATAAATGAAAATATATATATAGACAGAGGACGAGAGATGGACGGAGAGATAGAGTGAGATGGTAAGATAAAGAGAGATAGAGATAGGTTGAAAAATACATGTTTGAAACTTTATACTTGGTAGATTAAAAACTTTGTACTACTTTGCATAAAAAACTTTATAGTGATACCTTGAAAACTTTGATCTATTTTAGATGATAAACTTTATCAGGTACAGCAATTATGAGAGAGATAGATGGAGGGAGGTATGTGGATAGAGGGAAGGAGATAGGGAGAAGGAAAGGATCGATATAAAAATAGTAGTTTATAGGATGATAAACTTTGGTTATTTGATGTTATATTGATATTTGTTCAGTTATAAGGGGAACATTGTGTTTGGATATATTAAAATAGCAGTTTGTGCACCTCCCCGAATTCATTTCAAGACTTATAACACATTGCCCTTCTTGGCTTTGAAAATACTAAAGCTTGAAGGCGAGCATGTTTACCTTTATTATGTTACTTTGATAGTAGCTAGCTCCAGTTACCAAGTTGTTGGGAGGCTGAGTCAGTATTCTATGAACCATAAATAATTCGTTTCTCACAAGCTGAGTGATATTATGCAGTGTCCCACTGTCTGTTTATTAGCTTTTTTCAGTTTTCACATGTTTGGGAAAGGCAGTGTTTTCAGATCATTTCAGTTTTAGGCCACATTTAGGCCTAATATGCTGCACCCACAAAGATTCTTGTATTTGTATATGATATCTTTGCATGTCTCCACATAGAGTATCCTTGTGGGTGCATCCACTTTATGTCTACACATAGATAATGATATGAATCCATTATCCGACACCTGTGTTTTTCGGCTTGTGGTCGATTTTTGCAAAAACTAAAATAATTTGTGCTTCTTGTTAGCCTCTCACAAATGAGCATTGGGGAATTAATAGAACCATTGCATGTCAAAAGCTTATATTTTATTTTAATTTTGTTGTAATTTTTAGCTACCAGAACATGTTTCTCTAGTAGATATCTGCCATGAAAGGCATCAAACATAAGTCACAAATCCTTGGGGTCGTCTCGAGTTTGCTGCCTTTTCTGTCAAGATTCACTTTGTAAAGCAATAATCTCACAGAACTTGAGACTCAATGGTCTAGCTAGCTAGCTACTCTATACTTGTAACTCGTCCCCGTACTTCCCATTAGTTGGTCTTGGTAATTGGTATTTTTTTAAGAGCTGTACCACCTATTTAATTAGTCTCGCATTGTTTTGAACAATTATACCATGTATCTCCCCCGTAGATTAGTTAATTAGGTGGCTGCATATTTCGCACCATATATGCAAGAGTTACATCTAGATATGGGTGGTGTTGGGAGAGGGACAGAGAGAGAGAGAGATATAGAGATAGGGAGAGAGATAGAGGTAGAGGAGAGGGAGTGCAAGTGATAAATACAAAAGATGGGGTGCACTGTCTGTCATTTTTTATTTTTCTTAACTGATTACTGTCTGACAACACATATTTTTTAGCCATTCTTTTTTCACAGCCGCATCCTGTTTTCCATGCACCCACACATAATTATGTCTTAGTAGCATCACCGCTGCGCTGCCAAACCAATCATGGCTCCTCGGTGGGAGTGATGCATAGAGATATAGGTAGTGGGGGAGGGACACAAATATGGATACTGGGAGAGAGAGAAAGAGATAGAAATGGATGGAGTTTTAGGGGGTAGACTGAGAGATAGTGTGGGTGATGGATAGGGAGAGGGAGAGCAAAAGGGGAGATATATGCGTATAGAGGAGACAATACATGCTCTCACAAAAAACGGCTACTGATTTCCTTCGCTTTGAGATGTTTGTTTCATTCTTCTTTTTTTTTCCAGAATATATTGACGTCACTAACTTTTTGTTTTCCATTTTTCATGTCCTTTTCTGCAGTAACATAGCTGCCAGTATTGGTCGGTTCTATGTTACCAAGATAGATTTGCGAATCTTTCAAAGCAAGGGGATGGATAGGCAACTTTGAGATGGATGTGTTTTGTGAGGCAATGAATCTAGACTACATTTCTCAAATGAAAAGCGATGACAAGAAAATAAATCCCAAAAAATTCTTCTTTACTAGTGATATTGTGGTAACATTTATATCTTATCCCTCTCTCTCTGTGATATTTGTTTTTCTTTTTTCCTTTTTTGTCCACATTTGTTTATCTTCTACTTCTTCTCGCTACATTTTAAATTCACAGATTACTGCTTTGTTTCAAATGAAACAGGATAAACTAAGGGTAACCAAGAAGTTCAATGTCCCTGCAAGTAAAGGCATATGTTATGAGGAAGTTGGAAATATCATTGGACAATTATGATATGGTTAGCGAAGATTTAATTCCCTATTATGAATATTAGTTAAGTTAACTCAAATATTTATGTTCTCAAACAATACTCGGTCATGATCCCTGTTCTTGATATGAAACATTGGTGGTTAATAGTTGTCGACCTCGAGATCATCGATTTGATTTTCTAAACTCATGTCAAATGTCCGATAATTGTTTGAAGATCTCAATTCGAGATAGTAAGATAATTTCTCTCTCTCTATCAGTGCATGTAATCTCCATCATTTTTACACTTCTTCATCATGTTTTTGTTTTACGTCGTGTCGTGTAATAATTTCAGTCTGCTCTACAAGTCTATGTATGACAAGCCCAATTTTGATGATTTCAAAGAACAACAAATAGGCAAAGACCACAACAGAGAACAAGTATGTGCCCAGATCAAGTATGAATAGTTTCTCGTATTTAGAGAGAACATAGAGGGAATTTTTTTTGAGGATGCTCCTCGCTTCCTTGCATGAAAACTTGTGATCTACTTTTTGAATAATCAATGCATTGGAGTTTTTGTGCACAAAATGTTTTAGATCTGGTAGAGAGAGATAGATGGATAGGAGGTATGTGGATAGGGGGACGGAGATAGGGGACAAGTTACATAGAGTTTTTGTATGTGTATAGGGGGAGGGAGATAGGAGGTATGTGGATAGGGGTGGGCGAAGAGAGAGGTTTAGTGAGACAAAGGAGAAAGAGATAGAAGTAGAGATATAGGGGTAGAGGAGAGCGAGTGGAAGTGAGTGCACTGTCTGCATCATTTTTTAAAATTTCTTAGCTTACTGGTGCATGACAACATATTATTTTTAGCTATTTCATTGCAGCAACAAACTGTTTTCCATACACCCACACATAATTATGTTTTTAGTAGCGGATGGAGGGAAGTGGAGAGTGAGAGAGAGTGTGAGTGTTGTATAGGCACAGGACGGAGAGTAATAGGGAAATATATGCAAATAGGTGAGAGAGTTTGGATATTTCTTCATTTTTTTACAACTATAAAAGGCCTGAAGTAGGTAGGCAACACCGACAACAATTACATAATATGTGCTTTTTAAAAACTAGTAGGCATTAAAGTATGCATTGGTTGAAAAACAATGAAACCAAAGGAGCATTTTTTGAGTTTTTTGTTTTTTCTTAACTCGCACCAGAATCGCATGTGAATTATCTGAAGATAAATGATCCACACGAATAAATTATTTGTGGATCAAGAATTAGAGATATAGGTAGAGATTGAAAGTGAGGGGGGGTTTCGAGATGGAGAGATAGAGAAAGAGAGTTAGAGGGAGGGAGGGACATAGAGAGGCAGAGAGAGTGATAGGCACAGCGACAAGGACAGGGAGATTGAGTTTCAGATAATGATAGTGAGAGTTAGACAGAGATAGATGGACATAGAGTGGACAAAAATTGTGAAACAGTGGGAGTAGTGCCAGAGATGAACATGGACAGCACAGCATGAGACAGATAGGGATATAGAGGGAGGTTTAGAGTTAGATGGAGGGAGATACATAGGTTGAGAATGAGAGACAGAGGGAGTGAGGCCGATATGTATAACAAGGACAATCTAGATGATTTTTAAACAGGGATAATAAGTATGTTCCCAATCTTTTTATGAATATTTTAGACTGAGTTTGAGAGGGAATATAGGCAGAGTAATAAATAGAGATATATAGGGAGTGAAAGATATATATATATATAGAGAGAGAGAGAGAGAGAGAGAGAGAGAGAGAGAGAGAGAGAGGAGAGGAGAAGAGAGAGGAGTCACAGACAGTAATGAATAGAGGTATACAGCATGAGACTTAGGAGGTGAAACAGTGAGAAGGAGAGATAGAAGGAGAGTGACAGAGATTTAGATAGAACGAGATGGAGAGAGATGGGGGAAGAGAGAGGGAGGGACGCAGGGACATAGAGAGAGTGATAGAGGAATAGGTATAGGGTCATAGAGAGAGTGATAGAGGAATAGGTATAGGTACAGGGATATAGACATGGAGATAAAGATAGTGATAGTTAGATAGAGAGAGACGGACAGAGATTGAGTAATAGATGGAGTGAGATAAATCGAGAGGGACAGCAAGAGATAGAGAATTATGATCTTCCTGACATGGTTGTATGCATTTTCAACTTCATATCTTTTCAGATTTGTAATGTAATATTCCAAATTTGTTATTTATTATTCCCTTTTTTGTCAATCGGACAGCTATGACTGTGGAATATATGTTATGAAGTACATGGTTTTGTGGTGCGGCAGAAAGTGTCTCCAATGAGTAAAAAGGTATTTTTTTAATAAAATTTATATTTATGCTTCAACCGACAAATATAGATTTTGTTCCTGTTTTTATGTTAAAAAAGAAAAAGAAAAACTCATATTTATCATTGTCTTATGCAGAACATCCTACAGTACCGTAAGCAGATTGTTAACTACATCTTAAGGCACGCAAAAAACAAAGAAACAACAGATGCCATCAAAGAATTTATAAGCTCCAAGACTTAAACTTCCTCAGGTACATATTTCTTTTTCTTGAATAATGCAGATACATTTCTATCTATCCAAATATAACAAGAATCGTAGTTTAACTTCAAATTATAAGACTTCTTCTCTTGTGGAACATGTCTTTTGTCCACCTTTCTTTCTTTTTTTCGTCAACATCATCTTGTATTGAGTCTAGATGGACATTTATCTTTGAAATGTGTTTCTGATCTGCAAATAGTGCACCTCCGAATCTGATACTTCTTCTTTTCCTGCATTGCTATAATCTCATGAGTTGGTTTCAACCTTTTTGCATTATTCATGGTTGATTTTTTAGCTTGTGGTGGATCATTGTAGACAGGCTCTGCAGATGTTTGGATGTCATGCATTGCTATGTTATGTACTGCAGTAGTACCGATGGACATGCGATGGGACATGCGTGCGACTCGATGGGACATGCAAAGAGCGGCAGTAGCACCTCCATGTAGCAGCGTGCGCGACTCCGATAGCAGCGGTAGCACCTCCAATGCAGCGAGTAGCGGCTCCAAAGAGCGGCATTAGCACCGCGCAGTAGCTGCACTAGCGAGCGCGATAGGAGCGGGAGCCGTACCTGCAGCAAAGATTCTCATTTCTAGCCATAGTTTCCCTTCTCTTTTTGATGCTCGTGACCAACTTCTCAACGCCATCATCGAACAATTGCCTCAACACCTCGTCCTTGGACATTTCGCACACAATGCTTGGACATCTTGCTCATCATGACAATGTAGTGCACGAGAATTCTCATCTTCTCGCCTCATTGCCCCACTCCTTGTGCTTTTGTCATCTCATCAAGTTTTACGTCCATGTCGGGCGTCCATCTTGGATGAATGAAGGACTCGTAGTTTGGTCGACCTTTCCTCGTTGCTATATTGAAAACATGGCAGCAATGCAGCCCATCTCTCTCGAAACTTCGCACATGAGCATGTATACTGCTTTGTCCATCTTCGATATGCTCACCTTGTATTTTTCTTGTCATACTACGGCTTGTCATAGATACTCGACTCTATTTAGGAGGAAATGTCTCGCCACCACTTTCTTCTTCAACAACGTAGGGTCATCTTTATTTCGCATCTCTTTCTCGCAACCTAGACATGATAGGTCTTGTGAAGATACTCATAGCCTCCTTCTCAATCGGAGAGTTTGACCAAGTGGGGCCTACGCCTTCCTTCCAAATGTACCTCTTCCCGTCCCAAATTGTTGAGGTTTTTTTCCCCGAATGATTTGATACTGCTTTCGAAGAACCTTGTTATCGTGTCCTTGTGCATGACATATCCCTTGAAGAGTGAGTTTGTGCTCTCGCTTCTCCCCGTGGGTCGAGGAGAATGGGTATAGCTTGCCCTTGAAGTAGGTCAGGGCCCAAAGATGTCCGATCTCATATAGGTCTCGAGATAAGTGTTCCCCTCGCTCTATGTTGAGGGTCCGACATAATCTTACGCCAACCTTCCTCAAACTCCTCCTCGGGCTGAAGGCGTTCTTTATGAGGTACCACAGAGAGTTCCCATGTGTCCTCGAGTAGCTAGGTAGCTCTTGATTCTTCTTAATGTTCTCGAGAATGTGCCAAAAAGCGAACCTATGTGTTGCATCGGGGAACATAGTTAGGATTGACTTCCCGATCGCCTTGTCTTGATCCGTGATGATGTTGATGGGTTTCTTCCCACCCATAGCATCCGGAAAGCGTAAAACAACCAATCAAATGTTTCAACTTTTTGGTTCTCGGGAGCGGTCCGCGACCAAATATGATCTGTGTTTCCATGATTGTTGACCCCAATTAAAGGGAGCAAACGGCATGCCGCACTGCTTGTCTTTGAACGTGGTGTCAAATGCCAAATAGTCTCCATACAGCTCCAGTTCTTTCTACCCATCAAATCTGTCCAAAAGACACTCCCGATACGCCCCATCATCCGAGTCTAGGCGTAGTGAGTAGTAGAATCCGGGGATCTTGCTTTGTTCTGTTCTAAACATCTGCAGGAGGTCCTGTATATCTTTGTTGACGTGTCTCCGTTTCTCGGCCAGCCAGCTATGTTGCTTGATATGAACTTCGTCGAAAAACCAACTGCTCTCAAGCTTCCTCTTAAGGATCCGTAGATGGCCATTACTTTCCCGGGAGGCACCCCGCCGCTCTGTAAGACTTTGATGAACTCGCTTATCGGCCGCTTGATATGTTTGTGTGGCACCTCATGAACCTTGTTAGCCATTCCGAAGGCAGCAGGTCATGGTTATGGTCCAGGTTGACCGTGTCTGCAATCCAACCTTCGGTCCGTATCTTTAACCGGACTCTCACTTGACAGTCTGTTTTCTCAATGTAATTTGATCTTCTCTCTTCACTGGGTTGTCACCGACCACATTCTTTCTATGCTTGTTACAAACTAACAACAGTTTTTTGTCATCTGCCCTTCCTTGTTTCTATAACTTGTGTTCCTTTTTATTGCAAATCCAACACGCCTAGCGTAGACTCGCAAAGAAGCCGTAAGCATCCTTTTGATTGGAACACCATCCCTTCGGTTGGTGCGAGGGGCCGAGATGATTTCGATATTGTTGGATATTCGCCTTTGGGAAACATGGCGTCCATCTCCTTCTCTTCTTTCGTTGTGGGATACTGTTTTTCCAACTCTTGGAGGAGCTTTTCTATCTCATCAGTCTCTTCAATGTTTGCTCCTTCCTCAACACTTGCTTCGTTCTGGTCTTCCCCTTCTGCACGATCAGTAGCTTCTGGAACTCTTTCCTGGTCTGTTTGAAAAGTTTCTTGGTCCGCCTCAAGCACCTGCCCTTCTTGTTGTTCTCTGCCAAATTGAAATGTTGGTATCTCGGATAGGTTTGCATCATTTTCAACCTCCCCATTTGCTGCCCAGAAAAACACAAAGTTTGTTAGTAGGATACAACAGTACAAACTATTTGGTTTTTTGTACAACATATGTTTTACTTTTTAAATAAGAATCAGTTTTATTTTTTTTTCCTGTATGTATTCCTGGTTATTCAAATCTCAGACTAAGATATTTTACCTTCAACCATATAATTAATCCTAATATATCTCTGTTGCTTATTTATGTCCATCAATCATCTAATGTATCTCAATATATCCCCTGTTTGCACATATTATGTCCATGTATATGTTTGATTATATGCAATACCAAACCTAAACTTTTCTTTTGCTGTTTGACATGGTAAAACTTAATATAAGATTGCCGCAAACTAAACAACTGCAGTAATAAGGTTTTTTTTTCTTTTTTTGCCAATAAGCCCCTCTCTTTGCATACCTGGTTAAAGTTTAATGTCTGGTTATTCTCAAAAGCACTGGCTGATAGTGCAATCTGTACTTGTAGTAGCTCTTCCTCTTGTTGCCTCTCTTGTCTATCAAGTCTAGCAGTCATAAAAGACTGCCAAGCATGTGTTAGTTTAATTTTTAAATTCACCGAACCATCGATATACTTTGATATAAGGTGGAGCTTAACATGTACCCGTATGAATCTGTCCCTCGTACCCTGTGTTTGCACAAATTTCATCTTCTTACATTGCTCCAATAGTTTATTCTGGCTTACATTACTCATCTGCAAGAGAACGTAAGTTTCTTTTTAGTCAAGACATGTATTCCAAATTGATATAAAGATGTAGACAAAATGTAGAATTGTAGTGACACATGAAGATGTACCAAAAATGTAGTTGTGTCCATATACTGTCACCTATTCCTATTCATGCCCCTTCTCAGTTGCTTTTACTTTTTTAAAGTTTTTCCTAATGCTCAAGTACTTATCCCAATTACTGAATGAAACGTTACTGACTATTTTTTTCCTGCTATTTTTTTTATGTCCCCCCAGCAGATAAATTCCAAAACCATGCTCAATGATGTTGTCCCCAGAAGGGAGTGATGCTGCAAGATTGTGGAATTAGTCTCGTAGTAGTTCAAGTCTGGGCATATTAGTTTGTCCACTGCCATTTCTATTTTTGTAACAAATTTTCAGTTGTATTTTGTGTGTGGGTGGTCTGATGTTGTCCATTTTAATTGCCTAGCAAAACATTATTGTAACCTTTATACTGTTCAATGTTTGACTCTAAATGCTGCACTATTCCAAGGAACATCTCTGCTACCTCTTTTTCTTTTATTTGACTTCTCTCCTTTTTTTATTGAATAGTGAAGTTTGTACGAAACAATGTATACTTCTGTAGTTTTTGAAATTAGTAGGTTTCAGTGGTAGCATATGAAAGTATGTACAAAGGATTTGCTTTTCAAAAATATGTCACTGTGAAGATCTCGAAGCAAACTAACTGATGGAGGTTAGTGTATTCTAATTAGTAAAATTGAAGATTACCAAAGTTTTTTAAGAATTTATTGATGGGCATTCGATATTTTGATCAGAATTGTTCGGTTTTCTTACCTTTGTTGTCAGATCCTGCTTGCTGGATGCTTCTCTTCCCCCTTGGTGCCCCCGCATTCTCGGCTGCTTCACGGCCAGCGGTGGGGGCTGCAGATCTGGATGATCCATTTGATCCCGCCGCCAGCTGCTCAGGCGCAGCACAGCAGCGCGGGAGGGAGGGGAGGATTCCCTGGATCGCCGGAAGCAAGAAGGAATTACACGTTTCCTTGTTTGTAAGTCTAGTGATTTTTTTCGTTTTTTAATTCTAATTCTGAAAACTGTGGCCCACATGGCAGTGTCCTTGTTTCTCTTTGTTCACTGAGCTGGTCCCTTTTCCCCTCTTTCTTTTCTTCCTCCAGTGTGCAACTCGAAGCCATTTCTGCATCTCATTGGATACACCAACTCCCTCCAGATACTTTGAGGGAAACCCGATGCAGTTTGGTGAGGGCACCACGCAACTCCTCTGAGATGGGTGTCGGGTTGCTGAACTCGTAGATCTGTGCGAGTATAGTGGCGGGTAAGTGGATTTTAAGGAAACTTTATGCTATTTATGCTCAATTTCTCATTTCTTCTCACTCACCAGACCCCCTTTTGCTTTTCTCGTTTGTTTTCCCCTCGAGATCCCCTTTTTGCTTCGTTTGTGCTTCCCCCTCCCCTCCCCCCTCTGCCTCTGAAATACCTAGAACTTTGTGAGATAAGAAATGTGTTTGTAATTATTTTTATTTTACTCAGAACTCTGGTGGTATATAGAGCAAGATATAGAGAGAGATCAGAGAGAGGGGAAGAGAGAATCAGAGTTAGATGAAGATAGTGATAGAGTCAGATGGATAGAGAAATAGAGATAGAAGTAGAGTTAAGTAGAGAGGTAGAGGAAGACAAAGATAGAGGGATGTATAGGTAGAGACAGATACATGGAGAGAGAAAGAATATACAAAGATTGTGTCAGTGATAGAGATATAGGTAGTTATATTTAGATAGAGCAGAGTTACCAAGAGAGAGTGATGGATACAGAGACTGATATATATATTGAGATTGAGATAGAAAAAGAGGAAGACAGATAGAGAGTGAGGTACATATAGTGTTAGAGTTGGATAGATGGAGATTCAGCTACATATTTTGAGAGCAGAGACAGAGCATGAGAGACTGATATATATTTTGATAGAGATATAGGTAGTTATTATGGATTTCACCAACTTGTTAATTACGGACAGCCTAATCCTATTTATTTAATGATTTTATACTATGATTTTCGCAATGTAGGTTCTAAGACAACTAGACAGATTAAGTTTCTCCACATGTCTTTGCTCAGCAGAAGGATCCTAAGTTTTTAGGACTGGACTAGTCCATTAATTATAGTTGGTCTGAGTTTCTATTACACATCAGCATAATTTCATGCTCTGCTAGTCTGATTTCTTCAGTGCGTTGTGCTTAGATAAAGTTCGACACTGGTACTGACATAGCTGGATAAGAAATTGTGATAAATGTTAGCTGCAACTTTGCTACAACATTATATGTTTTGATCCAACTAATATATTATCAACTGTTTTTCTGATTGCAGATCTGCCAGGACAAAAAGGTTACTGACAACAGGATTTATTTCCTCTCTTTGCCTTTTAATTACTCCTTTTAGATAGCATCAGGTAAGGTATCTTTTCACTTAGAGTAAAATGAACATCTGTTACTCTGACACTTAGATATAGAGTTACAGAGAGATGGAGATTGGTAGACAGAGAGAGAGGTTGAGGGGTCCATTGAGAGGGAGGGAGACTGAGTATAAGATAAGCTTAATTTTAAGATAGATGGATTTTTAATAGATTTGCCTCCTCTACTATTTTTCTAGATTTGTCCCGCTTTACACATTATTCTGTTATGTTTCTTTAATGATATGCTATTTTGGTACATTTGTTTTAGAGTTAGTTTCTTAAGATGCATGCTTAGTCATCCTACCTCCCCATTTTTTTCATTTGTGCTATGTGCTATTGGCCGGGCCATCAATGTAGGGTGGAGATGAGGTGTTGTCTCTCTGCATTGGAATGGGTTCTTTTTGCCTGCTTTTGAGAGAGAAGAAGAGATATGGAGAGAGAGTTAGAGGGAGATGTATAGAAAAATGGAGGTAGAGGAACATAGAGAAAGAGTTAGTGAGAGGGAGACAGAGAGAGAGAGAGAGAGAGAGATATTTTTTTGGAGTATGGGAGAGAGATAGAGACAGAGAGAGGTACAAAGAGAGAGATAATGTGAGAGAGAGCCAGATAATGTAAAGAAGGAGATGGATCAAGGATACATAGGGAGATAGCCCGCCAGACAGAGAGAGGTAGCTAGTTAGGCGAGACAGAGAGAGAGAGGAAGAAGGAGAGGGTCAAGCGGATGAGAGGGTGGGAAGTTTTAATGCAAGTTTTTATCATATTTCTCTCAATTATCTTCTCCTATTATCTTGTGTTATATTTCTACTGATATTTTGCTTGGCTTATTTCAAGTATCTCCTCTTACTTACCTTAATTTATTGGATAAGGCGTAATCAAAGTGAGTGCATATAAGGTTAGCAGCCATTTTTCTTTGTCTTGTTCTGTCTTGAGTTTTTTAATGATACATCTGATATGTTATTGTGCATGTAATTGTTTTTGTTTCTGTTCTCTTTTGGTATATAGAGGAAGATATATAGAGAGAAAGGATATATAGATATAGATACAGGTAGTGGGAGAGAGATAGAAATATAGAGATAGTGGGATAGAGATACAAACAGATGTAGAGGAAAGAGCTAGTGAGATGGAGGTAGAGAGAGACTGTTTTCTAAATTGAGATGGATAGAGGAAGAGATGGAGACATATAGAGATAGAGATGGAGGTAGTCGAGAGAGGTAGAGAGAGGGGAGATACATTGACATATTGAGGGGAGAGATAGTGGATTAGAGAGAGAGAGTGAGATATGTTTGTGTATTAGTTATTGATCATGGTAACTCGTTGAGATATGGAGGGTGTGTGAGTCTAAGAGAAGTAATCTGAGTTTCGGAGTAGCATTGATTCACAACATAAACTTAGTTATTTTGGTATATTGTTTTAGAGTAAGTTTTCATGAGTTATCTCCCCTGTGGTTTTCTCTCTTCTTGTTTTATTTATTTTAATCTTGTCATCACTTTTACTGATAAGATATGATGCCTGAGTGTATGTTTGGTGTACTTGTCAATTCTATTTAGGAAATATCTGTATTCTCAAAGTTGTATTAAGTAACTAGAATATTATGATCATTTTATGTTTGAATTGAGTTGATAAAATTACCTTTTCATAGTCAGATAGTTTTTGAATTGGACCATGTCTATGTCTCTTCCTACAGTCTTGTGCACAAACCTTTAGTGTATTTAGGTGCATGCCCAGGCATTCTGGTTTGTTTTTTTTCTCATGGGTTACCTTTTCATAGTCAGTTAGTTTTTTCTCATTTTACAATTCTAGCGCAAGTTGTAATCATATTTCTCTCAACTAGGGTTTGGGGGACGGAGAGCTAGATGGAGATGGAAACAGATAGGCATATTGTGTTTTGAGGGGGCAGTGGATGGATATTGGCATGAGTAAAGAAGCAGGCTGATGAAGAATAGAGAGGGAGATAGTCAGATAGAGAAGGTGATAGTTAGGCAGATACACTGAGAGGAATAGGGACAGGGAGAAGCAGAGTAGAGGCTGAGAGACATAGAGAGGCAGAGAATTTTATAAAAGATCTGTACTTGTCAATCCTATTTACACAAGATCTGTATTCTCAATGTATTATTAGGTAACCATAATATTATGATATAGAGCAACAGAGATGGAGAGAGTTATAAAAGGAGATGGAGAGAGAAGAGAGTGAAGCAGAGTTAGAGATTTAGTTATTGATACATAGTTAGTGAGAGAGGGAGAGAGATGGAGACAGAGAGGGAAAGATATATCTGAGAGAGAGAGGGGGGACAGAGAGATATACAAGAGGGAGAGATAGATTCCTTTTTTTGAAATTTAAAGCATGCCCCCTAAGTAGGCATTGCATGTTTTGGGGCATTTTATATTTTAGGATTATAGTAACTTGTCCCCTACTAGACATCACATTTTAACAATTATCGAAAATTGTACTTGTGTGTGGTAATGATGTTTTTACAAAATAAAAATTGGGGTGGCCTGCTAGTTTATCAATACTAACTTTATAATGTGCAAGTTTTGTAGGTCTAGAAAAGCCCACGCTTATGGATTATAAGATAGTGTCGTCTTCAATGAAGCAAAAGCATAGTTTGAGGAACACATCTTCCGATTGTAAGAGAAATTGAATCTTACGCTTACATTTTATCCCTCCCCCCGTGACTATTATATCTATCTCTCTATTTTTGTGGCATTTTATTTAAATTTTGAGTCATGATTTCTTTACTGAGGCATTCTCCACAAAATTGAGTCTGCCCCCAGTTTATTTACATTTGCAAGGCTGCTAACAAATGATCAAAGAAGATTGGTGAAAAGTATTGGGTTTCATCACCTTCTTCATATTCGATGTGATTTAGTGCCAAGAGGCATATGTCTGTGGCTAGCAAGACATTTTGATGTGAAGTCAAGGTCAATCCAGTTAGCTGATGGCTCAAAAATATCGCTTACTCCTAATTCTATTCATGAAGTGTTTGGTATTCCAACCGGTGGAAGAGCAATACTCAAGAAATGTGATGAGTCATTAAAGAAATTGATTGCTGATGAAACTAATTGTAGAGGCAATGCTCCTACTATCAATGAGTTGAAAGCATTACTTTCTCCTGATCTTGTTGGAGACAAATTTAAGAGGATTTTCACACTGTGTTTGCTATAGCTTGTTTTCTTTGTCCTACTAGCTATGATTGTATCTATCGGATTACTATTCAGCGGTAGACATCCAGAACAAATCTCTTCATTTGACTGGTGCGATCTTGTGCTAGAGAAAACTCGAAGAACTCGATTGAGTCCTACCAAAGATCGGCACACCAACATCGTCAACCACAACTCTTGGGGGTTGCATTGTTGCACTTGTAGTACGTATTTTGCAACTTCATCTACATTGTTTTCCTTTGCTTTCTTCCTTTTCAAAATGAGCTGTGTTTGTGCCCTTCAGCTAACTACTTACACCCCCACGATAATATACTTCGAGCAACTAGACATTCCAAGGCATACTAATCGACAAGTTGTCCCACGTCCGAACTTTTGGTCAATGAAATGATCAAAGCTTTTGAGACATTGGATGCTAAGGATTTTGATGAGTGCATCTTCGGGCATTACCGGTATTTTTTTACCCTAAAGACAGTCTTCATCTCATCTCTTATATATGTGTTTTTTTTTTCTAGTTAGCATGTTGCATTACTTTTTTAAATTTTGATTTCATTTACAATTGCGGTGAAGAACAGAAAGCACCTAATATGTTAAGAAGTTCTATAAAATCAGAAGCTTCCAGTGGTTCTGGATCATTGCATACCAAATGTATTCCTGAATCTTGCAATTTTAAGCCTGATGTTGCTTCTCTTTCCCGTGATATAGCAAATGAAATAGTAAGCTGCATCAACCCAATACTGGCAAGGTACAGCGACAAGTTGCATGCAGCGTGGCATCGGCCACCAGAGCTGACTGGTCAAGATTGTTTGCTTCCTGAACAGAATTTGTCTTTTGATTATGGAAAGTCTGTATGTCAACCAGACCTGAAAGCTGTTGACATAACTGAGAGGATAAGTGAGCATCTTGTCAACCCAAAATTAGTCATGGATACATATTCAGTTGCAAGTCAAAGAGAGAAACTTGGGGCAGCTAACAGTGTTGTTCTACCAACTCATGATGTTGCAACAAGAGCCAATTGCACAGTGATAAATGTTGATACAATTGCACCTCAAGTTCAACAAACTATAAGAAAAGATAAATCAATATTGAAGGGGGACAAAGCTTTTGAAGAAACATTTGTGTCCAAAGGAGATGGTGCATGTTCTTTCATGGATGTTCCATCTTTTCGGCCAAGATAGTTTGAACACGATTAGCTATGATGATGTCAGTTTGCGCCCTCATCTTTCAGGCAAAGAACTGCTGCATGAAATTTGCAGTTTGGACCAAGGGACTTCTCAGGTGAAGCCATGCATAAAGAAGGATGGAAAAGGCATGGATGCAGTCTTTGGCAGTGTTCATTTGTCAGACAGTAAAACCTCTGGGAATCACAAAGTAATCGCTGATCATAATGGCGTTTCATCGATTTCTATTGATCCTCGAAGATCCAGCAAAAATGACAATCTGTTGCTGTAAGAATCTAGGCCGACAGATCCGATCGATGAAAGTTTCATCATTTGCACTTCCAATTGATTGCAAGCTATCAGATTTGACTACTGCAGACAGTGCTCAGAATGGCAATTCATTTGCAGCTACAAATGATCTTCAGCCATCAGTTTTGACAACCCCATTGAATACTCATATTGCCAATTCTTTTGCACCTACGGTTCACCGCGAGACTTCAACTTTGACACCTCAAACAATGGTCGAAATGGCAATTCATCTCCACCTACAAATCTGCCTCGACCATTAGTTTTGAAAACTTCGAAAATCAACCGCTGATCTAGATTTCGACTTTTTGGTCATTCCTTAGATTCTAATTTTGAGGTCGGACCACCACCACGGTTAGGTTGCTCGATATGGTTGATCGAGGCTTCATCAAAAGGCGACCAAGGTCTCTGAACGATAAAGTGTTGCAAATGAATTTATCAAGGAGGCTTCTTGATGGATCTTCAAACCGTAGCGACCGCTTGCAGACAATAATGTTGACAATGGTGGAATGTCGATGGAAAATGTCATTGAATCGACAATAGTATCGATCTAGCGGATGCGAGCTAATTGACCATGTTTCTCAATTCACACCCTCGCAAACCATTAACCTACCACATCAATTTCACATCTACACTAGTCGAGAAAGAAGTCTTCAAACTTATTGTTGATCAAATACCCTACGGGCAAAAAGGCAAGTTTATAATTTTTTGTCCCCTATTTTATGTTGTACACGTTATCATGCCTACGTTATTCATATATTTACTTGACTCACAAAACTGAATTTTAATATATTTATCTTTTGCTAGGCCCGAGTTGTTCGTGATCAAAAAGAACTGGGTGGATCATAAGACATTTGGTCTCTCCATGCAAGTCTATGGGGAAAGTGTCATCCTATGTCATCGATGTGATGGGTAGAGCTGTGTTGACTGAGGAATTTGAAAAGAACAAAGTCAATCTCTTGTCAACTTCTTATTGGTACAGACATATTGTCCAAATTGAGAAAGGAGTATGTTTTTTTTCCTAATTAGCTTTTGTAGACAATGCCATATTTTTATTTATTTATATTCTCTTGTTGTTTCTTATGCACTTTTTTTTTAAATGTAGAAATTGCTCCAGAGGAAGGATGCTGATTCTCAATCTTTGTCAAAGCAATTTATAGCACCAAATCAAGGTTACAGGCTAGATGCAATGTCTATGGTAATGTTGATGATAACTTATTTTTCTTTCATGTAACAACTAGTTAATATAGACCTAACAAACTAACTAATAGTTTTCTTTTTTCCTTTTGTGTGTGTGTTTACAATGTGTGTTCATCCCTGTATTCTATGATCGTATTGGTACCTTGTAGTTGCAAACTTTAGAAATAAAAAATTTGAAGTATTGATCCCTAATCGGTTGTTTGAAGAAGTTGAAAGTGATGCGAGACTATCATTCTCAATTTTAAGAGAATGTTTAACTATGCATGCCCACACACAGCCAGACAAGTTCACATTTGGGAAATGGAAACTGTGTATCGTTCGTGACAAATACACAAAACCAGTTTACGTTATTCTATAAACTTTTTTGATTCACATTTGCTTACATTATAAGTTCTTTGCCCAAAATTAACTTTTCTCTTTTTTTTTTTAACCCAAATGCAGCTGCGACGATTGGAATCTTTGTGATGAAACTAATGCAAAGCCATGATGGTGAGAGCCAACACCTATTCAAACCGGTAACTATCGTAGCACAACCGAAATCTGCTTTTTTTCCCATATCTTCACTTTCTTGGAAAACACCATTCTTCGTTTTTTCATATTTGTAACTATTTTCTTTTTAATAGGAGGAAGCAAAACCATTACGAGTCTCTCATATTATTTACCGACTCACCCATACAATGACAAGTTCGATTCTCTGGTTGATATCAAGAAGATATTATCAATTCAGGTGAGTTATCTTTTAAAAAGGCTATCATATTAACTCTTTTTTATCTATTTCTGTGCTAGTTTTTAATTGACTGATTTTTCTATGTGCTCAGAATCAGTGTACATCTTTAAAAGATATCATTGTTTAACTATTAGATCCTGACAAATTGTCAAATTTTTTGTTCCTGATATTGATGTTGTGAGTGACTAGACCCAATTTCTGTTGCTGACATTGCTTTTTTTTGATTCACATTTATTTGATTGTTTGACTAGTCCATTCTGACATTATTTTTTTTAGGGTGTCCAACGGAACGCCTCCTACTGCTGAGAACAAGTTGATCTATTAGGTACACATTACAGCCAGTCTTGGAATGACAGTTTAATTGGAAGTTCTATATTTCTAAGTACCCCTAAATGCTTAGAATTTGAAATGTGTAGTGCATTAGCATTACACTGCTGTTAAGGTTTACGAAAGTTTATAATTCAATAGTTTCAAATATTGTTAAATTTCTGTATAAACTCATAACCCCATGAGGACATAATTTAGTGGTTACCTTTCTTCTTTGGTTTTAGGGTTGCCTCTGGGGCTAGCCTATGTTTTCCGGTTGGCTATAATCAGGTCACTTTTGTAGTCTGCATGACACTACTGCAGTGCTTATGTTATGGTGGTTCAGCTTTACTGTGCATGATTAGACTTAGTGAACTTCACATTGGGGCCATTCTGTTAATCATATTGAGTTGTTGGCATCTTTGATTAAGCAATACATTAGGTCATATGGCACAGAACATGGCGATTCTAATTTTTGTTTAGTTTTGCCTTGACATGGGCACATTACAATTTGTTAAGACTGCTTTTTTGCATGAGCCTATGTTTATTAAAAAAAACTGTGAAATGCTTCCTTTTTGGGTGACAGTTCTGTGTTTTACATGTGTGTTTGCGGATATCCTTGATAAAGCAATACACTGTAACATGCCTGAATGGTACATACCATTGCAAAATGGTTGCCTTCTGGGATATGTCATTGCATTTTGGAAGCTTTTTTAATTTTGCCCTTGATTCTTGGATTGCTTAACCACCAATTGCCCTAGTCATATCTCTTTCATTGGGCTATTCAAGTTTTTGATTTGGTGAATAGTTATTACTTAGCTATGGCCTATTAGTATTAGCTGTCAGTTCACAATTTTCACAGTAGTAGAACGGGGTATGCAAATCATCACCTTACCATGTGGGGAAACAAATAGAGAGCCTATACCCTGATAATTTTTTTATATTAATAGCAGATAAGTATGCATCAGGTGGGTCAGGTGTGCTTTACACATTGCCGTCTTTTTTGCTGTTTGTGTTATGTCATTTTGGGCTGTCTGTGGCCGAGGCAATATTAATCTGTCAAAATAATTACAATCTGTGCAGAACAGACTATGAAAT
This sequence comes from Hyparrhenia diplandra, assembly GCA_015847255.1. Taxonomy (NCBI): domain Eukaryota; kingdom Viridiplantae; phylum Streptophyta; class Magnoliopsida; order Poales; family Poaceae; genus Hyparrhenia; species Hyparrhenia diplandra. Next base: position 200,191 of record JADLZK010011143.1, on the reverse strand, counting down.
GCATGAGTAGTGTAAACTTGAAACTATAGTATGAAGTTTATAATATAGTATGAACAGACTACAAAGTTTCTAACTTGGTAGTTGAAAGTTTTTGGAACTTTAGTACAAAGTTTATGATTTCATGGTTTAAATTTTAATATAATTGTTGTGTAAATTTATAAACCAACGACTACAAAGTTTATAATTTGGTACTTCAAAGTTTTATAACTACAGTATGAAGTTTATGATTTGATAGTGAAATGTTCCAATATACTAGTGTGAAGTTTTCAACCCAGTCATACATTTTGTATATACAAATCAAAATTTGAATATAAGTCTATACTTTAATAATTAAATTTCCTCTCTTTTTTTCAGGAATTTTCATTATTTTGAAGTCTTGAAAAAAGCAGGAGCATGCTTCTTTTTCAGGAGATACAAAGTTGTCACATTTTCTTTCATTTGTAGCACTTTTTTTTTATCATTGTATAATTGTATTTCGGAGATGCAAACATTTTGCACTTTAACTTTCATATGGATGTGAAACCATCCCCCCCTTTTATTTTTTCCCGAAAACCGCTGTCCCTAAAGAGAAAATCTTAGCTTCTTGAAATTAATTTGTTTTGGCCCAATGAAGCTAGACAGAGAATATGAGAAATGAGAAATGCACACAACATTTATTTGGCCCAATGAAGCTAGGCTTTGGACAAACTTGAAAAAAATATGGCCCTTTTAAGAAAGTTGGCCCATAGAAGCTTGAAGGGGGGAACTGGGAACGTTGGTCGTGTGGGCGCGTGCGCCGCTATGGATAATAGCGCGCGTGCGCGGGGTGGTTTGGTGGTGGGCGCGCGCCGGTATCCATATTAGCGCGCGTGCGCGTGTATCGTTCCTGGCGCGCGTGCGCCAGGGAGTGATGCCCGGGAGCAAAGCAACTGCAGCATTTAGCCTGGAAACGCACGGCGAGGGTCGGTGGCCATGCGTGCCCGTCGCCTTCGTTGGTCCTACCTCACCAATGCAATGCAACGACTCAAGTTCAAAGGTCAAAGGTATAATTCGTATCAAGTTGATGTAAAGCGAGGGAGAGACGTGACCGTTCTGAATGAACGGGCCCGGCCGGCGGCTGGCTACCCGCTGCCTGCACTACACGGCACACGCGATCTGGAACGAGACGCAGCGCCACGACCAATGGGACGACGCTTAGGAGACCAGGCCGAGAGCAGCAACACGGCGCGGGTACATGGCGGTGTCCTGTGCGCAGGGGCGGCCACGAACGATAGGAAGCTGTGGCGTGCATGAACACCAGTACCCTGACCGTGTCGATTCCGCATCCTGGCCGTCGTGGCACACCATTAGGCGGCTGCTGCCTGGACGCACGGCTGACGCACCCACAATCCATAACGTGAGAGTTGAGAGGAGAGGAGGTAGATCATTGCACGCCACATCCACACACACAAGTGCACAACGAATGTGTCCCCAAATGCGGCAACGGCAAAGTAGGTTGGACCCCGGCTAAACCTATTGCACTTGCACGGATGCAAACATGGGTGATTGTTCGGTTGGTCTCACCTGCTCCGTCGTTGCCGTGCGACGCCGACCGTGTGGAGTACGCGGGACCGGACACAGGTCGGAACCGGAACCCAACCCATCCCGAGCTCTGGTGTGCCGATGCTCGTATACGCACGCCGTGCAGCAATTAATTAGCTGCACGTCTCTGGACCGACCCACCCGCTAAAAATACAAGAACATGGCCATCAGCTTGCAGGGCACTGTCGAGGCTGCAAAGGTAGATTGCATGACCCCGTTGATGCAGAGCTACCCACTGCACACTGCTGCAGTCAATTTGCCTGCGCCACAGCAACGAACAGACACAGAGATACGTGCTATGCGAAGCGAGACCGCGATCGAGAGGCCGTAGTGTTGCGAGGAATTGAAATCTTGATGCCACCCAGATACCCGAAAGTGGGACCAAGGGGAAGCTCGAGAGCAGCGACGGACACGGTGGCGCGCGGTGCCTGCGGGTTCGTTCGGGCGCGAGGGACGGGAAGCATGTTAATGTCAACCTCAAGCAGTAGCAGTAGTACCCCGACGGCGTCGAGTCCAGTCCGCATCCAGGCGGCGTGACACACACAGCAGTGCGCGGTGGTTGCCCCTCCCTGCACGCACCCCCTAGAGTAGAGACATCAGGTCAACAGAGGGACGGAAGCGGCCAGAAAATAATGCGCGCGCACGCCGCACGGCGGCACACCAGCAGCAAGTGCGTGTCCCCGAAAGCGGGACCCGTGAAGCAGGTGCTCCACGTCTGTTAAACTTTGCTGTTTGATTGATACTGTTCACTGAAGTATCATCCAAACTTCATGAAACTTCTCTTCCGGGGTAATTAGTCTTACCGTTAACTTCTTTATCTCCTTTATTCCTATTATTATTGTAATTCTTTTCTACTTTTTAGCTTTCTTTTGATTTAGAATAAATTAACTTTGTTACTGCCATATACACATTTAATCATGTATAATTGTTATCAACTTAAATGACCGATCTATGTCAGAATTCTAATTCCGGCCCCGCTGAACGCACCGGCGAGACCACTATCAACCGCCTGCAGTTTAGGTATATTAATTAATAGGGCCTTCCGAAACTCAAAAAATACGAGCATAAGCAGGAACAGGTCCATGACATCGTGATTTCGTTTTTTCTGAGTTAAACAGAAATAAAAATGCTGTACTAGCCACTAGGCACTGTAGTAGATGATGGAAAGGAGCAGAACTGCGCTGAACCGATGCTTACAGCTGTTAGTCAAAACTCAAAAGCCTCAAATCAACGCAAACCATTTGAGCTGCACCTGCACTTGTTTGGTTTTCCATCCACTGCTGCTGTCTCACGCTTGTAGCAATGGCAGCTGCAAATGAGTGCAGCCGAACAGGCTGACATTTGTGAATTAATTACTGCCAAATCGACTTGTATAGTTGCAGCCTACTTCTCTGAATTCTGAAACGAAAATTCAATTCATCAGATCGCTTTTGCGTGTTGGGTTTGAGCTGCACGCAGCATGCTAGATTGACAAGCACGGCTGCAGTGTAACTGTCATGAGCATTAGCAGTTGCTTGGAGCATATATGCGGCGGCTCTGGTCACTAGTCTCTCTGGTTGAGAGCTCCTTGCCAAGATATACTGAAGTACTGAACTCTGATAGTCCATGCTTGGTTGAGTACCATTTCATTGAACAAATCTTTGTAAACAGATACTTGAAACATGATGGTCAAGTTACAGACATGATAGTATTTGACTACATACTCATAAACAGACTTACAATATTGCTTAAAAGAAAAGAAATAGTATTGCCTTATGCACGGCAAGTTGGAAACTAAAACACTTACTAGCATGGCTTTTTTTTTAATCCAACAAAAGCACACAACACGACATGACAGAGATTCTACAACAAGCACGCAGTAGGGGGATACAATACAGCAAGCAACAGTACAAATGGTGGATACAGCAAGCAACGGTACAAATGGTGACAGCGCGCGGTGGCGGGGGGGCAACGCCTTATTGCCAGTCGGACCGGCAGTTCAGGGCTCCAGTGGAACGCAGTGGTTTTCGATAATCAGTTGATCATCAATCCATCGAAGAAGACAGGAACTGAACTGATCATTCACCACGGGCTCCGATGTTGATCGAGAGAGACCCGAGCAAGAGCAGAAGCGAACATACCAAAGCGAGCACGGGTCTTCCTCGCCGGGAGCCCCGCGACGGCACGGGAAGCCATGACAAGCCCCACCGGTGGCTGTGTTGCGGCGCCGCGAATGGCGCGAGCTTGTGCACCTCCGGACACCACCGGAACGACAGGCGCAGGGCCGTCGGACATGCGGATGCCAACGGCGATGAGGCTCGCGCCGACGAGGACTCCCACAAAGAGAGGAGTAAGCCGGCCGCCGTCCGCGCCGAGGTGCATTGCAGCGCCGACAGAGAACAGCATGATGGTGAGGCCGATGGTCATCGCCCTGCTTCCCCGAGTACTCATCGTCGCCGGCGTGGCACCGTTGTTCTCTGTTAACCGAAACATCAAGAGGCAAACGCGAAATCGTTTTCAAGGAACAAAAAAGATGTGTGCAACGGGAAGGAATGTGACCGATCTCGGTGTGGTGGCGGCGAGGATGCGCGGGGCCTGAGCAGCGGCGAAGGGACCGTGATAACTGCTGATGATTCGAGCTTGCAAACTTCACGTTGTGCTGTGTGCTGCCGAGGATGAACGCGTTGAGAGCGAGACGGGAGTCCGGGCTCGGTGGGGTTTATATCGACATATCGTTCCCGCGTGGGAGTGAGATTGGTAGCTGGAGTCGGGCCGTCGGGGTTCCACTTATTCTTTAAAAAAAAAGTAAATAAACGTGGACTAATTAAAACAGAATCTGTCAAGCTTAATTAATCCGCCATTAGTGTATGTGTTACTGTAGTAGTTTAGTGTCTAATCACAGACCAATTAGGCTTATAAAATTCATCTCGCAATTTACAAGCAAGCTATGCAATTAGTTTTTTATTTCGTCTATATACTCCATAAATGTGCCGTAACATTTGATGTGATAGTTTTGGAATGTAAAGTAGTTTTGGAATGTAAAGTTTTGGGATCTAATCATAGCCTTAGTCTCGGGTGACGACGGCACGAGGGAGACGAGAGCCGGCGCCGGACGGGCCAGGATTATCCTACGAGTCCGTTGCTTCCAACCCCTGAAAACAAAGTAGAGATTAGCCGAGCCAGACCGCAATGGAGAACTAATCATCATTTAATTAGTTGTTTTCACTGTAGGGGCCTCGGCCCCTCCAGACACTTCAAAAAATAGTCAGGGGGCTTAACCAATTGGATTGGATTAGATTAGATTACCTAAACACGAGGCGATCAGAACAGGGTGCTGGGCCGCTTTTTGGCGCCATCATGTCGCCGGCTGCATCTGTCGATCGATCTACTGCCCTACGGCTGATTATATACTAATTATTTGTGTTATATATAATCAGCAAGTTAGCAGGGCTGATTAGCAGGGACGCAGCAAGCAAGCAGTGGGTCGCTGTCTGCTGCCTGCTCGGTTTTATTCTACTAGTAGTAGGGGAGGAGTATTCGTCGAACATCTGATGGGCAAGGTAAAGTTATCGCCCCTGACTGTTCCCCACGAGCTTTGATATCGACCACCGCTTGTGACCAGAGATCACCGCTACTCAAGCCGGAGTCCATACACAGGCAGAGCCGCCGCCACCGAACGCCACTCGAGTCCACTTGATTTTACTCGCCACCGCAACAGGTCGCGCTACCGCGGGTCCGGGTGAAGTAGAAACCGAGCTCGAGGTTGATGTGGACGTCGCGCCGCCTATAGACGCCGCCACGAAGACGGAGAAGCTGAGCCGCGCCGAGTCGATGAAGATCCGCCGCCGCCGCGCCAACCGTCGTCGCCACCGCCTGATAACTAGCGTTGGAGCTCGGCTGATGAAGCCGGCCACACACGCCGAGGATAGATGGTCACTGATACCACTGCAACAACCTGTGGCCATCGGAGAGATCAACCCGGTGACGTGAGCAATTCAAAGAGGAAATCGGAGGGGATAGGATCTCAATTGCGAGGAGGAAGAACGGGATATTTAACTTTTTACCATCCTAACGAACGACCGCTCCTCAGATAGCACTATTAAAATTGTCCATACATATTTGCCATCGAGGCCTAACATTTGCTACATTCTTACCATTTTGGCTGACATGGCACACAAACTTGATCTGACAGCATGGACCAGCCACGGGAAAGGGCATTTTTGCCCCCCATCTATTTCTTCTACCTTCAATCCGTTCCTTGCTAGAGCTCCAGCCATGGCTGACATTGGGTGCATGGCGGAGGCAAACGGGACATAGGTGAAATTGGAGCCGAGGCAGCCAGGGCCACGGCCGCGCCCAGAGATAACAGGAGCAAGGGTTCCCCAGGGCGGCATCGGGAAGCATGGGCTAAGCACGAGCACGGCTGGAGCCCACCTGCTGGCGTGGTCATGGTGTTCTCGCACAGTCGCGCCTTCTCCGGCTGACGCGCGGGACCAGGGTCGCGAAGGTGCGAGCCACCTCGCCACCCCATTTCTTGCCCTATAAAAGCCAGCGAGGCTGTCGTTTTTGTAAGAGGATGAAACGCTCAGTTCATTCAGTGTTCAGAGTATGATTACATATACATGAAGACGATCAATGTGATCCAAGCAAAACTAGCTAACTCCTATAAGCGTGGATCACCTAACACCTAAGATACAACGGGCATGCAGGTATCCTATGCTAGCTAACTGATTGCTTGAGAACCGTTCGCTGACAGTTTTTCCTTTTTCATCCTCCCTACCGCCGCCGTCGAGCTCACTTTCAATGGCAAAATTCCGTCGTCATTTCGCCACCTCCTCGCAGTTCACCTCGCAGCCAGTTCCGCCACATTCTCGCGCACTATTTTCACCCACTTGCGCTAGCTCTAGCCGCCCGGAGTCGCTCAGACGTGGTCGTCTTTCCTCACTGTTAGCAGGGAAGAGCTGCTAACGAATCGATAACAGGGATATAGTGTCTAGGATCCTAATTAACTTGACTGGAAATCAAAAAATAGCATCTCGAATTCATTACATCGAGAAATTGGTAATTGACTCCGAAGAACTAGGAAGAACAGCAAAGGGGAAAAATACAGAGTCATTCCAGTCTGCCTTCCTCTTTCCCCCTCCTCCACGCTATATGCCTCTACGACGCCCATTCCTCTCCAGCGGTTCGTGTGTTGGGCCGGCGCCGACGGGTGGGCCGGGCCTCTTGGGCTGAGGTACTGGAGCTGGGATCCTTGCCGTTAACAATCCCTCCTTCTTTGAATCCGCATGACCCCAGGCCGGTCGAAGGAAAGCGTTGTTGCGGTGGAAGCGGCTTCTCCCAGTCGCCAATGAGCTTGGCATGTTGGACCACTTCACCAAAGACTTCCTCGAATGGATCATCTCCTCGAAGGCCAACGACGGTCGAGGACAGCTTGGGAACCCGAAATGTGGTTAGCTCATCGGGTAAAGTTTCGCTGACCTGTTCGGCCCTTGGGCGCCTTGAGTTGAGATACATGAAAGACCGGGTGGACCGACGAGCTTGGTGGCAATTTGAGCCCAGTATGCCACCGAACCAATGCGTTCAGAATCCTGTATGGCCCAAAGAAGCGAAATGACAGCTTGTGGTTAGCTCGCAGCCACCATCGAAGATTGGACATAGGGTTGGAGTTTCAAGAACACCCAATCACCCACACCGAATCGACGTTCGCTTCTGTTTTTATCGACCTGCCTTTTCATCCCGATGCGGGCACGGTTGAGGTGTTTGCTGTATAAGAGAATGCATCACAGATCGTTCTGCTAACCAAGAGTTTAGATCAGCAACTGGTGTAGCATCTGGTGGAACAATCCCGAAGTGGCGAGGAGGGAATCCATAAAGAGCCTCAAAAGGTGAACGACCCGGGGAAGAATGGTAAGAAGAATTGTACCAAAACTCAGCCAAAGGCGATCCAAATCAACCCATTTAGAAGGACAAGCATGAGCAAAACACCGGAGAAAAGTTTCGAGGCATTGGTTTACCCGCTAAATGCGGCCGTCAGACTCAGGATGGTAACCCGTGCTCATGTTCAAGTCTGTACGAGCCACTGTGAAGAGATGATTCCAGAAATTGCTCATGAAGATACGATCTCGATCGGAGACAATAGTTTGCGGCATACCGTGGAGTCCGTAGACTTCTTTCATAAAGATTTTGGCAATGGTTGCTGCTGAGAATGGATGCCGCACTGGAATGAAGTGGGAGTACTTAGTCAATTTGTCCACCACCACTAACAAGGCATCCGCGCATTGCCGAAAGGGAAGGCCCTCGACAAAGTCCATGGTGCACACTTCCCATGGTGCCGATGGAATTGGCGCTGGCTGTAGTAACCCGGGGTTCTTGGTGCGGTCGGGTTTGGCTCGTTGACAAGTGTCACAGGCTTGGACATAATTCAAAGACGCCTTGTACATGCCTGGCCAGAAGAACAACTGTCTCAGTTTCTGGTATGTTACTGGAGCTCTAGAGTGGCCACCGAGGGGACTGTTATGCATAGCAGATAACACCTGGGATTGGAGAGTAGGGTCATGAGCCAACCAAATTCGATTCTTGTAACGGATAATGCCCTGAACCAATGAATATGGTGCTGCAGACTCGGGATTAAGTGCCAGCTGAGTTAACTGTTGCTGCGCCATATCATTGTTTGTATAAGAATCGGCAACTGCGAGCAACCACTGTGGAGTAGCAGAGGTAATCACCATGACAGATTCATCCAAATCTCTACGAGATAGTGCATCTGCTGCTGAGTTCTCACTTCCTTTCTTGTACAGATCTTGTAATCCAAGCCTAACGGCTTTGGTGAAAAAACCTTTCTCGCCACACGGTGTTCGGCCCATTTGCCGTTGAGGTGGACCAAACTCCTGTGGTCGGTGTGGATATAGAACTGTCCTTGAATAAGGTAATGGCGCCAATGCTCTACTGCGAGGAGAATAGCCAAGTACTCTTTTTCGTAGGCTGAGAGACCACGGTTGCGAGGGCAGAGTGTCTTGCTCACATATGCAATAGGGTGGCCGTCTTGATGAAGGACTGCACCTATCCCCACACCACTGGCATCGGTATCAATGTGAAAGGGCTTTTGGAAATCCGGCAATGCGAGCACCGGTGCTGTGCTGAGCGCCAACTGTAAAGCCTGAAAGGCGGACTGATGTTCGGTTGTCCACTGAAACGGAACGTCTTTCTTCAACAGCTGTGTCAGAGGATGTGCTGTGATGCCGAAGTTGCGCACAAACTTCCGATAATATCCTGCAAGCCCTAGAAACCCACGAAGTTGGCGCACCGTCCGTGGCACCGGCCAGGCCATGATAGACTGCACCTTGGCTGGGTCGGTGGAGACTCCTGTCTGGCTGATTACGTGTCCCAGATATGCAATAGAGCGTTGGGCAAAGACACATTTGGACAGCTTCAGCTTCCATTTATCTGCTCGCAGCCAAGAGAACACTTGATCCAAATGAAGTAAGTGCTCCTCAAGAGTTCGATCAGAGACCAAGATATCGTCGAAGAATACCACTACGAATTTGCGTAGTCCTCGGGGCCAATGTATAGTTCATTGCGCCCGAAGGTACCGTGCTCTGTAAGACCGAAGGCCATCACACGGAACTCGTAGTGGCCGGAATGTGTCTGGAAAGCCGTTTTATGCTCCTCACCGGCGTGTAACATGATCTCGATGGAAGCCTCGCCGCAAGTCCAGCTTAGAAAACCAACTAGCACCATGAAGTTCATCCATTAGCTGATCAATTACCGGTACAGGGTACTTAGACTTGACTGCGAGAGAATTCAGCTTTCGGAAGTCAACACAAAATCTGTATGTGCCATCTTTCTTCTTGACAAGCGGGGATCGGGAGGAGAACAGGCTCGAAGCTTAGGCTGAATGAGACCCCGAGTCAACATATCTGGACTTGACGCTCGATTTCGGCCCCTTCGTAGGCGGGGGTATCGATATGGACGAATGTAGAACGGTGGACCGCCTGGGACCAAAGGAATCATATGGTCACATGCCCGGAAGGAGGTAGCGAATTGGCCGGTGGAATAAGTCTTCAAACCGAGCCAACACATGTTGTACTGCCTGCGAGTCGGACTCATAGACTCACCGTCGGACTCGAATATCCGTGGAGTGTACTTGGAGTAGGAGCTGTATGGGAGGTGTGGCGGCTTCGCCTTGTAGCAATACGAGAGGAATCCCCATACGAATATGAAGCCACTTGTGGCGCCAATGGACAAACATGGGGCTGAACTTGTCAAGCCAATCCATTCCGATGATCATGTCAAAAGTCGCCGGTGGTAACACCCTGAGATCTGATGTGAACTCATGTGTGCCAATAGACCAAGGAACCTCAGAGCGAGTTACCGGACTGGATAGAAATGAACCCCCGCAATCGACCGACAAGAAGCGGCACCGATCGCCGAATGCTGAATCTTGGAGGCAAGCGATTCACCGATGAAGGAAGCGAACTCCCCGAATCCAATAGAATCGAACGGAAACACCCCGAATGGAGCCGGCAAAACGCAATGTGCGAATCGCCGGTGAGCCACTCATTGCTTTGCTTGTGAAATTGCCAAAAATACTTGCTGTTCCTCTTGAGAATCCTCAGGTGGTAACTGCTCATCCTCATCGTCTGATGAAATCAAATTCCACAACTCTTGTACCACATGAAGCTGGACCTGGGGGTTGCACTTATGTTCACGCCCCCATTTCTCACCGCACTTGTAACACGCCCATTGCACGGCGATAAGTCTTCACGGCTGCAAGCTTGGCATCCACTGAATTGCCTCCCTGAGCTTCAGTGGCAGTAGGTTGGATAGGTGCCTTGTCAGGTCGTTGAGGAGCCGGCATAGGCATTGCATACTTGGGCTGAAACTTGTGCTGTGAGCTCCACTTGCTAGCCGAGGCCGCACCCAACTCTTCCTGCACCAAAGCCATGGAAATCGCAGCATCCAGACTGGAAGGTTTGATAACTAGGATAATTGCTTTCAATTCAGGTTTCAGGCCGTCGATGAATCGTTGGGTATAGAAAATTGGGTCTGTGGAGGCATTGTAGGCTTTGAGTTGATCTAAGAGCTTGGTGAAGCGATCGGCATAATCCTGGACCGTTGTGGTATGGCGAATTTGGAAGAGTTGGCGAATGAGGGCTTCATGTTGGTCTCTGTCGAATCTGTTATGCAGGGACTGGCAGAAGGAAGTCCAGGATTCTATGGCTGGTGTATTATCGATGGATTCAAACCAGCAAGCAGCAGGACCCTCTAGGTACATTGATGCAACACTGACCCATACTGATGGATCCACAGTGTTCATGATAAAGTATTTCTCACAGTTAGAACGCCATAACCGCGGGTTTTCGCCATTGAATTTGTTGAATGGGAGTTTGGGAAGACGGGGGTTGTTTGGGGATGTGGGGTTCGGAAATTGGTGTTGGGTGAATTGATGCTGTTGGTAGGTAATTGGTGGTGGGTTGATGATGGGATTAGGAGAAGGCAGCGGTGTATGGGTGAAATTTGGTGGAGGCTGTTGAATAGGTGGGTTTTGGTAGAAACCAAAGAAGGGAGGTCTCGGTGGTATAGTTAGAGGAGGTGGTGGTGGGGGTGGAGGTGGCCTAACGAATGCAAGAAGAGTGGGGCCGAGGTGGTAAAGACGAAGAGCTTGCATGATCATAGTTCATACCCGTGACCGGGATATTGATCCGATGGCCCAGATCCAACATCCCGGTGATGAAGTGCAGAGCCGGGCCCCATGGGCGTTGTGATTGTACCGCTCGCCGGAGCACGGACCGCCGCCGACGTGGGTGAGGAAAACGCCGGGGGATGAGGACGGCGGTGCTTGGGGCTGATGCTCGCGAGACAGGCGCTGCACCTCCGCACGAAGGTCGTCGACGATGGAGACCACCACCGACGCCAGATTGCCGAATCCGTGGCCGCAGTCTCGAGCATGGTGAAGCGCCGCCCTGCCGGCCTGGATGTCGTCGGCGGATGCCCTCCAGGTTGGAGACGCGGCGGCCGATGTTGGTGATGAAGTCCGCGGAGGAAGACTCGATGGCGTGCAGGCGCTGGTCGATTTCGGGGGCGCGGGCCGGGCACGAGCACGGTCGAGCTCCACAAATCGCTGAGTCCAGCTCTCGCCGTGCTCGTCGGCGGCGATTGAGGTTGGTGTTGGTTTGGCGGATCTCGTCAAGGAGTAGCTGGAGATTGGGATCCATGGCGCCGAGTCTTCGCCGAATCGAGTGTAGTGCTCGTGGTGGATTTGCTCCGGTTCCTGCATCGAGATTTGGGGTTTGGCAATTTGATACCAATTGTTAGCAGGGAAGAGCTGCTAACGAATCGATAACAGGGATATAGTGTCTAGGATCCTAATTAACTTGACTGGAAATCAAAAATAGCATCTCGAATTCATTACATCAGAGAAATTGGTAATTGACTCCGAAGAACTAGGAAGAACAGCAAAGGGGAAAAATACAGAGTCATTCCAGTCTGCCTTCCTCTTTCCCCTCCTCCACGCTATATGCCTCTACGACGCCCATTCCTCTCCAGCGGTTCTCGTGTTGGGCCGGCGCTGACGGGTGGGCCGGGCCTCTTGGGCTGAGGTACTGGAGCTGGGATCCTTGCTGTTAACACTCACGGACGGCAGCAGCGCCGCCACTAGGCACCTCGTCGTGGTCAGCCTCCTCGGGTGAGCCTTTCATCGTGCCGTTTGTTGCTCTCGCCGTCTTGATGCCGTGGTAGTGATAGGCTCATCTTTTTAGCTGTAGTGCTCCCGGGGCGCCGGAACGCCATGGTCACCGGCAGTTCGCGCCGCCGCCGTCTCCGTCCCCTTGGCCGCCGTGCTCGACTCCGTCCCCCGCCTCAATCAAGGTGCGCATCAGCGGCGCGGTGAGCTCTTGATGCTCTCTAGCCCCTTAGCCGAATCCCTACCAGTCCGTGGTGGCCGGCCGGCCGTGCGCCGTGCCTGCCATGGTTGGTGTCGAGCTCACCGTGACACCCTAGACGCCCGTTTAACCACCTAGGATTGTGTGTGACATCTCCCGGGTGCCGTAGGTGTGCTCGCCGTTGGCGAGAACACGCCGGTCGATGCGCTCAGTAGAGTTTGTGTCAACCATGACCAGAGCTCTACCAAGCAACGGACTGAGGTAGAAAAAATAGAAGGGGGGCGAGTTTGTGTGCCACGTCAGCCAAAATGGTAAGAATGTAGCAAATGTTAGGCCTCGATGGTAAATATGTATGGACAATTCTAATAGTGTTATCTGAGGAGTGGTCGTTAGGATGGTAAAAGTTAAATATTCCAGGAAGAACACCTTCCTGACCCGTTCGTGTTTCTGAATGTTTTTCTGTTCCCCTCCACTATCTTCCACACTCCTTTTATGGCCATCACACAATACTCTACGCAACAGGCTAGCCCAAAACTATAAGGCCTAAAGCCCATGACATGGAGGGCCATATATATCCTGTGTACGGGATATGACATAGTAACATCGTGATTTCGTTTTGTCTGAATTAAACAGAAACAAAAATGCTGTACAAGCCTACTAGGCACTGTTAGCCAAAACTCAAAAGCCTCAAATCAACGCAAACCATTGAGCTGCAGCTGCACCTGTTTGGTTTTCCATCCACTGTTGCTGTCTCAGGCTTGCACAATGACAGCTGCAAATGAGTGTAGCCGAACAGGCTGACATTTGTGAATTAATTACTGCCAAGTCGACATGTATAGTTGCACCCTACTTTTCTGAATTCTGAAACGAAGATTCAATTCATCAGATCGCTTTTGCGTGTTGGGTTTGAGCTGCACGCAGCATGCTAGATTGACAAGCACGGCTGCAGTGAAACTGTCATGAACTCTAGCAGTTGCGAGGAGCACGTATGCAGCGGCCCTGGTCACTAGTCTCTCCGGTTGAGAGCTCATTGCCAAGATATACTGAACTCTGACAGGCCCTATATATGATATACTGTATCTCCTAATACATGCTTGGTTGAGTACCATTTCATTGAACAAATCTAGGATATTTGCGTACAGACAAACATAATGCTCAAGTTACAGACATGATGGTATTTGACTGCATACTCGTAAACAGACTTACAATATCGCTCATGAAAAGAAATAGTATTGCCTCATGCAAGGCAAGTAGGAAACTAAAACACTTACTAGCATGACTTTTTTTTTAGAGGCTTTTACCCAGTGTACCATTATGAAAAATGCTCGTGACTCAGTGTACCACTTGAAAACTTTGGCCGCACCTGTATATCATCGGCCTAAACTTTCTTGTCTCCTATACCACTCCGTCTATGTGCCGTTCGGTTTGTAACGTTTTACTGACCTGGCATGTGGGACCAAGTATGAGAAGTGACCATCTTACCCCTAGGGCTGAGTAAAAAAAAGAAGAAACCCATAACACCACCGGCCGCGCGCCCCCAAATTAATCTTTAATTGTGCTAGATTTTGTTTATCCTGTCTCTCCTTGCTGGCCGCTGCATGCAGATCGGGAGAAGGTTGATCCAATGCGCTTATCTGAATATTATGAATCTAATAAATTGGCATATTTTTCTGTGAGTTTTGGAGGCATGTATCTAATCTGCTCTCATCTTGATGCACTCCGATCACTATTTTATTCAGATTTGGTTATTGAAAGTTATATTTTTTTTCTCGTATGTGTCTTGTGGGCAAATAAAAGTATGCATGTATACTACCATGTTATACAAGTATGAACGCATACTTCTAAATCTTAGCGTATGTGTCCATACTACATTTAAAAAAGTATGTATAAATACTTCTAAAAAGTATGCATATTTCTTAGTATGGAAGTATGTGTGCATACTACATTCAAAGTATGTATAAATACTTTATTTTAAAAAGTATGCATATTTCTTAGTATGGAAGTATGTGTACATACAGCCGCGTGCCAGAATATATACGTACAGACACATACCAGTCATTCAAAAAGGATCTCTTATGTATACTATGCGTTATAGATATACTCACAGGAAAAACATGTACAGTCCACCGACCGTGTATGTATACATACGCCACATGAAGAACGTACATGCATCACCTACAGCCTGCCTCAAACTCAAACACCCAGGGGAGTGGTACAGAGAACAATGATGATTTTAATCAGCTACTATGGCCCGAGGGGCAAGGAAGTCTTTTTTCTCCCGGTTGTTTAACAGTGTTAGTGTGCAAAATGGACGGAGTGGTATAGGAGAGACAAGAAACTTTGGGCCGATGTTATACAGGTGCGGTCAAAGTTTTTAGTGGTACACAGGTCACGAGCATTTTTCATAATGGTACACGGGTAAAAGCCTCTTTTTTACTCCAACAAAAGCACACAACATGACATGACAGAAATACTACAACAACACGCAGTAGGGGGATACAATACAGCAAGCAACAGTACAAATGGTGGATACAGCAAGCAACGGTACAAATGGTGACAGGCGCAGTGGCGGTGGGGGGCAACGTCATATTGGCAGTCATACCAGCAGTTCAGGCTCCAGGGAATGCAGTGGTTTCAGACTTTCAGTAATCAGTCAGTAATCAGTTGACCCTCGAAGAAGACAGGAACTGAACTGATCATTCAGCACGGGCTCCAATGTTGATCAGAGAGACCCCGAGCAAGAGCGGAGCGAACATACCAAAAACAGAGCACGGGTCTTCCTAGCGCCGCGGCGGCACAGGAAGCCATGACAAGCCCCACAGAGGCGATGTTGCAGGGCACAAATGCTGCGAGAGCTCGTGCACTAGTCATTGAACGACGGGCGCTGGGCCGTCGGCCATGCGGACGCCGACGGCGACGAGGCTAGCGCCAACAAAGACGCCCACAAAGCAGGGGAGTAAAGGCGAAGCCGGCAGCGCCGAGGTGCATTGCAGCGCTGACAGAAAGCAGAAGGACGGTGAGGCCCATGGTCGTCGCCCTGCTTCCCGGAGTGCTCATCGTCGCCGACGTGGCACTGTAGTTCTGTGTGAACCGGCATATCAAAAAGGCAAACAAAATTATATTAAAAAAACAGGCAAACAAAACTTTTTTCTCAAAGCCCGCTAGAATCACGGAGCAAGGATATGTCATGCGCAGATGCGCTCATGCAACGGGAAGGGAAGTACGGAATCGGTTAAAGAAGTTATTCCGACGGCCGGCAGACCGGCACGGGCGCACCGCCCACGGCTAGCACACGGTGTAGAAGCTCAGTTTTCACAGAAATCGTCCGCTCTCTTTCCCGCCCAAAATTTAAGATTTGATCAAAAAATTGGCAAGGCAGAGAAGGAACGTCACCGTTTCTCGGCGGCGGAGAGCGAAGCTTGCGCGATGCTGTTTGCCGACAACTGGGAGCTTGAGGACCTTTTCTGTTCTCTCCCCGCTTGTATCGTGTGGCTGGGCCTCCGGTCACCAGCACGAACTTGACGCCGGTCTCAGCGTTGGTGCCGCCGAGAAGGAACGGGTTGCTGCGGGAGCAGGGAAGCCAATTCGAATGGGAGGGAGGTTTTGGCTTCTTCTTATATATAGGGCTCCAACTCTCAAAGGCTTCGAGTTGAGTCGAAGCTAATCCTCCAACACGCACACGCGTCTTGCTCTGGGAGGACAGCCGCCAGGGGCCTGTACAGGAAGCAAACTAGAAAGACGCGCGGTGTTGCCGTGCTGTCGACGAATGTGCGAGCTTTTATTCTGCTAGTAGGTGCAACCCCGATGTATATAGGAAAAAATATGTGGTAAATTTTCTTTTATGTGCGTGGAGTGCATACTATTTTGAGCCAGTTTGGTCATCTGTTTATATTGTGACAACTTGTTTGTTACTTCTTTTTTTATTAAGGAATGATGTATAATTTGAGGATTTGGTTGTTGATTATCTGTTGCTATCAAAGTTGGTCATTACTATCTTTGTTGACTTTATATTGATAACATAAAAAAAGTGGAGTAATTTGGAGTGATGTGCCTATTTTTGTTATAATGATTATTATATGAACTTCAAATGGTAGAGCTCATAAGTGATGGTGTATTTTTTAAATTATTGTATAGGTAGATATATTTTTTTATGTTGCCACCTGTATGTAGCTTTTGTGTACAGTAGCTCTACTCTAACACGTGAGAGAGAGGCAATAGCTAGCAGTAGCAGCTGCGAGTGAGAAACGCCTGCTTTATCGATAGAGAGGCGTGCTAGAGAACTCAACTGAAGGAGATACTAGGAAGCTGGAGAGACGTTTCTGGTATTTTCCAGAAGTGGATCGTGCTGGATAGTCAGGCCATTGAATATCTACTGTAGAAATCTAATCCAACATCTCGTAGAGTGGGACCACTTGTGTACAAGCTTGGATCAATTGTTGATTAACTCTTTTACTAGGGAGGCTGTCTATCATTTTGAGCCAGTTTGATTATGCGTTTATGTTGTGATGAACTGTTGGTTGTTTTTTTTTTTGACACAATGGTGTATAATTTGGAGATTTGGGTATTGTATGTTTTAGCGATGATAGTAGGTGCGACCGCGATGTATATAGGAAAAATATGTTGTAACTTTGTCTGTGTGAAGTGCGTACCATTTTGAGTTAGTTTGGTCATACGTTTATGTTGCCGCGCGGACTCATAGAGTGGGACCAGTTTGTATAAACTTGATCAATTGTTGATTAATCTTTTACCAGGGAGGGTGTTTACCATTTTTAGCCATTTTTTTGTTGGCATTGCAGTGTACGCTATGGGATTTGTAGACTATAGAGTTAAAATTACTTTAGTTTTTTTTTTGAAGAATTACGGGATTGGGAGTTAGGATGGATGAAAACGCGAATGAGAGGAATGTTAATATTATTTTGGATTTTTAGATGATGAAGAGGGGTTTTATTTTGGATTTTTTGAGGAATTACAGGATTTAGAGTTAGGATGGATAGATATAAACTTCCTAAATTTATCGGGCGAAATACTAACTAGAGGAATCTAGAAATTGTATTGGATCTTTTTTTTTGATGATGAAGAAGAGGCAGAAAAATATTTAGGTACGGTCTAGTTTGGTTCTAGTTTATTTATGAATTTTCCTTAAATTTATCTAAAACGCGAATGAGAGGAATGTAGGATGGATAAGATATAAACTTCATAAATTGATCAGCGAAATACAAACGAGAGGAATTTATAAATTGTATTGGATCTTTTTTTTTTTTGATGATCAAAAAGACGCGGGAAAATATTTTAGGTACGTTCTAGTTTGGTTCTAGTTTATTTATGAATTTTGTGGAAATTTTCTACGAAGGAGAAGGGCTTGCTTTCATCTTCTGGGTACGTTTCTCGTATGTGCATAGCAAAGATGCGTGAACAGTGACGAATAGTATTTTCTCGGCGTTTCCGTGTGCGTAGCAAAGATTCGTCAACAGTGATAAACGGTGGATGAATAGTGACCACGAAAGCGATTTTTTTCACATGATTCGAGCCGTCCGATCGAGATCCAACGGCGGAGACTTTGAGGCGACGTGGCCAGCTCCATCGCCCGATCCTTGGCTCGGTTTAGAAGTGTAGAGATTGGGTACGGCCCATCCCTACCGAACTCCCGTAGGCACCTATCTCTGATTTGAGACGCGTGTACACGCCTTCATCGCATCTAAAGGCGTGTAGGAAAGCTCCTCTCGGCTCCGATCCTCTTCATGACTCCTCTGATGCAGCGCGGCTCAACCCTAGGATCGGCGACGGCTCGGCTCAGGCTTGTCTCATCCCGTCTCCTCTCCTTTCTCCGGCTCACGGTGCGGTGGCAGCTTTTCTTTACGTGGTCTCTCGACGAAACGCCGAGGTGAGGAGCTCCACCCCCAGCGCCGCCGCCCGCCTCCTCCCCGAGCTCAGCCCCGCCCCCCGCCCCGCGAGTTCCGGCCCCGAGCTCCCCGCCCGAGGTCCGCCGCGAGCTTCCCAACAAGCGACTCGTGCGCGGGGTGCTGGGCTGGCGGCGCTTTCTCCCTACAGTCCACTCGGCGTCCTCGCCCCTCCCGGCCACGACGGCGGTGGCCCTGCCCCGAGTCCCCAACGTACGCCGCCGGGCGGCGCCTGCACCTGCGACCCCATCCTCAGCTCCATTCGGGAGCAGCAGGCCGGAGGTTCACTCAGGTCTGTTAAAGATACCAACCTTCTTACTTCCAATTTCTAGGGAGCTATTTCTCTTTGTGCAATTGATTTTATTAACAGAAACAAATGGAGAATATAATGTAACCCCGGCCAGACTACTCAGCGTCCAGGGAGACCAGTCATTGTCGTTCACTTTTATAACTGAAAAACAGGACTCATGTTGTCTAATATAGTAATATTATCTATCAGTGGAATAGATTTTGTGGAAAAGTTGTTGCCTACACAACCGGTATTATCTGTGGATATAACTCCAAGGGTGTCGGCAATTCTAGAGCCACCAAATTAAATCTCATGTAGCACTGCCAATTGCTTATTGTCATGTAGTTCTGCCAACCACTCAATGTCATGTTTGGGATCCTATAGCTCTCATCGATGTATTTTGCGTGTCATTGAATGGAAGATACTTAAAAAAGCAATGAAGTATAGTTTATCTTCAACGATGTGCAGTCACAAACTTTTGTTCATTACTTTGTCTTTATTCTCTACAGGTTGCAGATTTGGGGTTTGCAAGTATGAACCAGGCACATAGGTTCGGAGTTCTTCTGTGTTCGACTATAATTGACAAAGCTGATGTTTCCCCTTTTGGCGTCGTCCTCGTGGAGCTGATTAGTGCAAGGCTACCACTAGTTTAGTCATCTTAGTCTTGATGATACATTAGTTGGGATGGTCAGTCCATCAGAAACAAGTTCCTGAAAATGTAGGCCAACTGCTGTTATGAGATTCAGCTTGTGGAGTCTGATGACTTAATTGGACTGAGCCTCAGCAGAGTCGGTTGGACTGGGCGTTGAAGAAACAATATATATTTTGCTTTTGTTGTGAAATTTGTAATATTTGGTAGTGCGGATGGTATAAGCATAAGTTGTAATATACACATTATAGTTGTTTTGTCTGAAATACATATGGCATGTTGCCTGTTTTCAAATATGCATTGTGACAGCAGTGTGACAGACCTGTTTTCTGAAATTTTTAGGTGCACAAATAAGTATACTTGTTCTGAACTTCATGATCCTTCTGTTGTCAGTTCTTGCATTAGTCCTGGAAGTATAAGTTTATCTGTACCATGCAAACCAACGTTTGTACAGAAGCTCTGGTGGAATAATGGCACTTGGAAGGAATACTTTGGTACCTCTAGTCTGGGATGTAAACCTGCTACTGCTACATGGCAGCATCATGATGAGTTTGGTTCTTAAAATTATATGGTCTGATTATACTGCTGCCTGCGCTATCTCAGATTTTTGGATCTCCATGCTTCCATCTTATGTAAATATGCAGGTTGGTCTGGCTCAGGGATTTTTGTTATGTGTGATATTGGTGGCGCAACGATGATGGAAGCTGCAGGTTCGGCCATGGAAATCGACAGCAACGGCGTGCAACACCTACACTAGTCTAGAGTTGAAGCCTGAAGGCACGATCTATTGGGGATTTGGAGTGTCTTGTATTCCAACTGATCCCAGCTCCACCCTGGCCTGCGCCGTTCCTCCTCACTTGTCATTTTTTTTTTTCAATACTTGCTTTGTAATAGGTATAGCACACATGCTGTAAAATGAGATGATTCTTTTATCTGAAATAAATATGGCCTTTTTGAGCCCCTTCTGTTGTACATCTTGATGGATTACAATGTTATATAATTTTGGCATGTATTTATAAGCACGGATCAGACATCTCAGGATGCTAAAAATGTATCTAGATCAACATCATAAGAGTACTGCAGAGTGACATATCAATGAACAGAACACAGTTACATATTTTCATCGAAATATGACTTTCTAGAAGACAATAACATTGCGGCATCTTGGTGAACTTTGAGTATAATATCTGTAAATCTTCCTTGGACGTAAGGTGCAGATATGGCAGAAGATTGCTCAATCATAAAATTTGTATTGTCTGGCATTGTGGCACAAGCATATCCATCTTGTAATAGCTGGGAAGGCATGGTTGAAGCATTTGTAACGTTCGACATAGCATTAGTTCCACCACTGCCACCAACAATAAGGTCGTGTCCATAAATTCCCTATATAAGTAAATAAAATAGGAAAAAGGAATAATGAGTCCAATTGATGGATACGATGAATTGGTTCAGATCAACACTTGGATCTCTATTTTGTGTAGCCTGATTTGTATCTCCTGTACACAAAAAAAATTCATAGTATGATTTTTTTCACAGCTAATAATCAAACTAACCAGCTCATACCTCAGTCGCTTGTTGTGCTGCGAACACATGGTTGATTTAGGTCGCATGTGTTTAGTTTTGTGATGTAGTGATTGTCAACGATCAACATTCTCCTTCTATTTTCTTTTTATCTTTTCTGCTTCGGCTATGTTTCACCGCACACGTGGAGTGTGTCAAGACGTATCTCTTGGTTCGTGTTGTGCAGGTGTGGAGCTCGGAGATGGTAGGCGGCGGTGAGGTGAAGGGGCCAAGGAGGACGTGCCGGGCCGACGGACCGCGAAGGTGAAGGATGGACGTGAGGCTTGGACCGAGGGACCGGATCGCCGGGCCGGCTAGCCATGGAGGCTGACATCCGGGACATCGACGGATGCGAGAGGGCGGGCGGGGACGCGTGTCGATCGAGTCAAGACGACGAGCGCAGCAGCGCAGAGCGGGGAGCTCGGATGACTTGGCGACTTCGGGCGGTCAAGACGGGCGATGACACGCGTCGAGGAGGTTTGGTGGTTTGCCCTCAAAACCATCGGCGCCGGATTTAGTGGTTTGGGCCTCAAAACCACGAGCGCGGGTTTCGCGGGTTTGGGCCTCAAAACCCGCATTCCGGGCGGACGGAAGGACGGGCACGCGGCGGCATCGGGAGGTTGCGTGGAGGCAAGGCTACCGATGAGGAGGCGCTGTGGCCGTCGGATCGAAGATTACCCAGCCGACCAAAATAGCCTTAGGGTTACAAAATCGACTCATGTATCTTAGGGGTAGTTTAGGCGAGAGGGAATTGGGGCTATTTAGCGAGAGGCATACCCCTTCATCCTCCCTTGCCTCTTTCATTTTCGTTTTTCCCTCCTTCTAGCTAGGGTTCCTGTGAGAGAGAGGTCCATAGGTGAAATTTGTAGCTGAAATTGGAGATTGTGAATCTGTGATTTTTGTGTGGGGAAGGGCTGCCCCTAACCGCCCTGTACCATGGTGACGCCGACAGTCCTGAGCAGCTGTTTTTCGTTTTTTTTTCCCTTGAGCAGCGTTCTTGTATTTGCTCTTTGCTGTGATCTGATTTTCCTGTTGATTGACCAAACTTTGGGCGATGATTTTCTTGGAATAGCCTACCAACTGCCTCAGGATTACCTGGATTCAATTTCTTGGCAATCGGTTTTTGTTTGGGTCATAAATCAATCAGTTCTTCTTTTTCTCCATTTTCGTGCTTAGCCATGATCTGGATTTCCCAGAGTTTGAGTTGATTCCAGCCAGTAATTTTTGGGGGATTTGTTCGTAGCTAGCCCAATTTTACCTGTGCAAAATTTGAGGTCAAGTCGCCTCGATTTGGCTTAGTTCTCGTTGATTTTGCAGCGGCGTTTCTCTGTTCGTCGAGTCGTCGTTTCCTGTTCGAGCGGCTCTGTTCTTCACTCGATTTGGTCCTTCCTACCGTAGCTCTCTGATGGCGATAGCAGCAGTGCTACCGGCACCGTGCGCACAGGCGCCGTGTGCGCTCATTTGAGCAGCACTCGTTCCTGCCCTGGAGATCCATCGATGTCAGATTCAAGTGTTGACTTTCCTCGTTCGTCGAGTTCCTCTTTTTCTGTTCTTGAGTCAATCCGTCAAGCAGCAGTAGGAGGGCAGCTCCTCCATCGATTCCCTCCAAGTTTCCCTGCACGTTCTTGATTAGTGACCGGTCTTGTCAAGCAATAGTGATTGCTTTATTTCCCTCAAGCAATTTGGTGCTTCGTTTCTGTGTGTAGCTTGGCAAGGTGCAAGTGCTAATTTTTTTCTCTCTGTTCTTGGAACGCGTCAAGCAGGATAGGAGAGCAGCCCCTCCATCGTTCGGTAGCAGCTCGTGGGTGATTCGAGAGATCGACTTGGTGTTTGCGAGGTTCGGTGTGCAGCTGTTCATGTTTGCTCATCTGTGTCGATATCTTCCGTGTTCTTTGTGTAGAGAGCTGCTTTAGTACGTGATTTGCTCTTTTATGATCCAAATCGAGTTCGGTTTTTGCGTTGACCTTGTATCGATCCGAGGAATTTTTCTAGGTACTCTCGTCACGAGTTGACGTTGGTATTCTAGTGTCGAGAACCCACTTCTTTTTCGATAGTAGTTGGGAATCTCGTTTTTCATTTCTCGTTTGAGTTTGTGTCCGAGATTGGGGTTGAGCCGATGACCCAAAATTGAAAAGGAAAATCGAGGCTCCCATTCACCCCTCCGGTCGCCGTTTCCGGTCCTTCAATTGGTATCGAGCAAAGTTAAGGATCATATCCACCTTAATCGGTTCTTGATCCGCGAAGGCGACATGGAGAGGTTTGGTCACTTTGGTGGCAAGCCTCCTGGAGTTCGATGGCACCAACTATCCCTATTGGAAGATTAAGATGCAAGCGCATCTCATGGGGATAGATTGGAGAGTGTGGGAGATTGTCGAGGATGAGAATTACCAAGTGCTAGCCGCCGAGTGGGTGAGGATCAAATAGCCCAACACAATGCAAACAACCGAGCGAGGAGCGTCTTGTTCTCTAGCCTCAAGGAGACCGAGTTTGAGAGAGTTGCCACTTGTGAGACCGCTCGTGAGGTGTGGAAGACACTAGAGAGCTACCACGAGGGAACCCCACAAGTCAAGGCCCGCCTATACGAGACCTACAAGAGAGAGTACAACAACCTCATCCAGCCTTGATGGCGAGTCCATCGATTCTCTCTTTGCTAGGTTTCGCACGATCCGCAACAAGCTTCTCGGGCGAACAAGCCGTCGGAGAGGCTTGACGAGCACGAAGGCGATCGCGGCTCTTATGCGCTACTGATCGAAGGTGTGGGATGTAAAGGTGTCCGCAATCATGGAGTCTCGCCAACTACGACACCCTCACACCCGACGAGCTCTACAAAGAAGCTCAAGTCTTCGAGATCGAGGCTCGATCCAGCGGCCGAAGAACCCATCTGCGCCGGAATGTTGCTCTCGCCTCGTGTAAGGGCGGTTCCAGTTCTTACGCTAACCCATCACGCATTTCTTTTCGCCTTTGTCTTCCTTGGTGTCTGTGGACAGAGGAGCAGATGGAGAGCCTTGGGGATGATGAGTTTGCACTAGTCATCACCGATTCTCGCGGTTCCACAACAACCGCTTGAACCGCCGGGCGTGGCGGCCCATCCAAGGGCGGATGCTTCGAGAAAAGGAGATCCGGACCACTTCGTCGCCGCATGCCCCAAGAAGAACAAGGACAAGTACTCCGGCGAGAAGTACTACTCCAACAAGTACGACTGGACAAGCGCAAGGACAAGCGCGAGCACACCTCCGGCAAGTACAAGTCCAAGAAGGGATTCGACAAGGAGGCGATCAAGAAGAAGTACCTCAAGCGTGCCAAAGGAGCACAAGCACGCCTTCCTTGCCTCCCTCAAATGACCTCGACAACGACTCTTCGGACGGGGCAATCTTCCTCGAGCGACGAGGAGTCCGAGCGCAAAGGTCGAGGACAAGCTAAATGGACTTTGCTTCTTCTCCGACTCAAGCCCGGGGGCTTCTGCACCATGGCCCCTCGATGGAGCGGTGACCGACAGCGCCAAGCCACACGGCAACGACTCTTCTCCTCCGAGGTACCTCCTACAATCGAATCTCTCTCGATGAGGTTGAATCCTTGGGCGATGCGCTTGTGTGTCAAGAGAAGTTGCTTAAGCGTGCCGCTAGGGAGAGAAAGGAGTACAAGGAGAAGTGGGAGATGGTCGTGACGGAGATAGAGTTGCTTAGGAAGCTTGTCGATGTCTCGATGAGACGGAGTGTGATGCTTGTGCTGTGCATATGTCTAGCATCATGTCTTTGCAGTCCAAGTATTCGGCTTTGCTAGATGAGCACGTTGATTTGAAGTCTAGGCCGATGCTGTTGAGTGCGTGCAAGTCTTGTCCCGACTTGCGATCCGAGTTGGCGCGGAGAAGGCCGCCAAGCTTGTTTGGCTTGGAGAAGGCCAACTCGTGATAGCACCGTCTTTGGGATGTGCTAAGTGTGAAGCTTTGGAGTTGGAGCTCATGTCTTGTAGGCATGACAAGGGGAGAGTCGAAGAGGAGATCAAGTATCTTCGCTCATGCCCCGAGTTGGGTGTCTTGTGGAGAGCCGCGGCTTGGCATGATGATGATGAGTCGGTTCAAGAGGGGACCCACACATCGGGTTTAGGCTTTGCTATAGGTGGAAGGGAGAAGTTATTTATGGCAAGGTTGGTCAAGGTAGTGGTTTGAGCTCGAGTGAAAAACCAACAAACACTCCAAAATTGACCAAGATCACTCCACCTAAGCCTACCGAACCCATTGTGCAAGATGGCATCCTCCAAGAGCCCACGAAGACTCCACCTCCCAAACAAGTGTGGCTCCCCAAACCCGAACCACCTCAAGAACCCACTTGACACTTTGCCCGGATTCCTGAGGGAAACCCTTCCTAAGGCTAAGACCACAACAAGAGTGAACCATCCACCCAAGAGAGTGAACCAACCACCACCTAAGAAAGAGGTGAGGTATCACCGTGAGTATTGCCGTAGAGATGGTCACTTGGTTGAGTTTTGCTTTAGGAGGAAGAGGGATGCTAGGCGCCGAGTGGAGTTTGAGAACCGTGACATGTATCACCCACCACTTGGCATGTATGAGAGGGGTGTGCGGTCGGTTCGAGAGGCGTTTGCTAGGCCCCAAGGTAGGAGGCCTCGAGAGGTTTGGGCCACGGTTTGTGAGACCCTTTGGTGGTCGTGCTTCTCGCGGTGGATGTACATTCTCGCTTTGGGAGTTTTGAGGTTGATAAGAGGAGTGCACCACGCTTTGTTGTGCGTGGTAAGCGCTTTGGTAAGATGGGGCGTGGGATGGTTGTTTTGCCTAATGCATATTTGGGGCAAGATGGTCAACACCGGTACTCTTCCAAGTTTACTAACCCCAAGTTGTGCCATATGCTCATCCCATGTTCTATCGTTGATACAGAAAATGGAAGGCCGGAGGACATGTGGCTCATTGACTCATTTGTTCGACACATGACCGGTAACTCCAAGTGGTTCTCCAAATCACCCCCATGAAGACGAAAGAGTACATCACTTTCGGGGACAAGAACAGAGGGAAGATTCTATCTCGAGGGTCAATCGAATCAATGACCACTTTGTGCTCAAGGATGTGGCGCTCGTCTCCAACCTTCACTTCAATCTCCCAATCGTCTCTCGGCTCATGGCGGATGGGTATGAGGTACGCTTTTAAGGTTGGGTGTTCTCGAGTTTTGGACTCTCGCGATGATCTCATTTGCCGGATTGTGCCATTTGGGCAAGTCTTTCGTGCTGATTTTTCTCGAGGCTTTGGCACATCTTGTTGCTTATTGGCCGGGTCCTCCTCCGATTTGTGGAAGTGGCATAGGAGACTAGGACACCTGAGCTTCGACCTTCTCACGAGGTTGAGTTCAATGGGTCTAATCCGAGGATTGCCTAAGCTCAAATTTGAGAAGGATCTGGTTTTGCCATCCCCGCCGTCACGGGAAGATGGTATCCGCTTCCCACCCCCCAGTTAACGGGGATTATGACCTCAAGACCGGAGATCCTTCACATGGACACAGTTGGTCCATCTCGGGTGAGGTCGGTTGGTGGAAAGTGGTATTGTCTAGTGATCGTGGGCGATTTTTCGAGATATTCTTGGGTCTTTTTCATGGAGGGCAAGGATGAGGCTTTCGGTTTTGCTCGAGATCTGATTTTGAGATTGAGAACTGAGTTACCGAAATCGCCATTCGAGCGATTCGCGGTGACAATGGCACGTAATTCAAGAACTCTCGATTCAATCTCTTTGTGCTAACTTGGGTGTCGAGCACCGGTTTTCTAGCCCTTATGTGCCGCAGGGAGAATGGAATTGTTGAGCGGAAGAACCGGACGCTTGTGGAGATGGCAAGGACCATGCTCGATGAACACAAGACTCAGGAAGTATTGGGCTGAGGCAATCAACACGGCGTGCCATGTTTCCAACCGCATTTTCCTTCGTGCTTTTACCAAGAAGACATCATATGAGCTGCGGTTTGGGAGATTGCCCAAGGTGAGTCACTTCCGTGTGTTTGGATGCAGGTGTTTCATTCTCAAGCAAGGTAATCTCGACAAGTTTGAGTCTCGATCAGCTGATGGCATTTTCCTTGGATATGCTTTGCACTCACATGCTTACGAGTTCTAAATCTTGAGACTAACCGCGTTGTAGAGACATGTGAGGTTACTTTCGATGAGACTGCGCCTTGTTCCTCTTCGTGTTTGAGTGTGCGGAAAAGGATGAGATGGAGCAGAGCATTTTTGTGGAGGAGGAGCAGGAAGACGTTGGGTCGGGTGATCCCGGCGACTCCACCGCTTGCCCCAAACCGTCGACCGACCAGGATGGCGACGACCGCTCCACGGACTGCACCCTACTACCACTACTTCACGGGGTCCCGTGGAGCAGCCCCCTCGGGGCGAGACAACTGCACGAGGAGGTTCCCACTCCCGGTCGAGGGGAGGCGACATCTTCGCGCACGGCGCCTCGGCACATTCAGCCGCCACCCCCCCAGGAGACCATGATTGGAGGACTTAATCGAGGGTAACTCGTTCCAAAGCTTATGCCATGTGTCATTTCGCTCATTCTCGCATTTGTTTCCACTCTTGAGCCCAAAGATGTTAACACCGCTTTGCTCGGACTCGGATTTGGATCAATGCCATGCATGAGGAGTTGCGTAACTTTGAGAGGAACCAAGTTTGGGTGTTAGTCCCACCTCCCCGCGAGTGTCATCCCATAGGTACTAAGTGGGTGTTCAAAACAAAAGAGTGAGGATGGTGTGGTGGTGAGAAACAAAGCCGGATTAGTTGCCCGGGGGTTTTGTCGAAAAGAGGGAATAGACTACGAAGAAACCTTCGCTCTCCCGTAGCCCGCATATAGAAGCTATTAGGATTTTGCTTGCCTTTGCGGCTTCGAAGGGCTTTAAGCTCTTCCGGATGGATGTCAAGAGTGCTTTCCTAAATGGGTTCATAGAGGAGGAGGTGTATGTGAGGCAAACCTCTCCGGGTTTGAGAATCCTAAACACCAAGACTATGTGTACAAGTTGTACAAGGCCTTGTACGGCCCGGAAACAAGCCCCCCCGAGCGTGGTACGAGAGGTTGAAAGCTTTTCTCTTAGCTAAGGGTTTTGTGATGGGGGTCAGACAAGACTTTGTTTTTTACGCTTAGAAAAGGCAATGACATACTCCTAGTCCAGATATATGTGGATGATATCATCTTTGGTGGCTCTTCACATGCTATGGTATCGAAGTTTTGCGTAGATTATGAGCGAGGGAGTTCGAGATGAGCATGATGGGCGGCCGACCTACTTCCTTGGACTTCAAATCAAGCAAACCAGGGACGGATCTTCGTACACCGTGGCAAGTACACGAAGGACATCATCCGCAAAGTTTCGCATGGGTGAGGCCAAGCCTCTTCGACGCCCATGTCGAACTGACGGCGGCCCCGGACGAGGACAAGGATGGAGAAGCCGTGGACCAAAAGGAGTACGAAGCATGATCGGTTCGCCGGTTGTACCCCGACGGCGACGCGCCCGACATCCGGTTTGCGGTGTGCCTCTCGCAAGACGCTCGCCTTCGCCACAAGACCTCTCACTTCAGTCGTGAAGAGGATCTTCGGTACTTGCGGTTTACCCCCGACTTTGGCCTATGGTACTCGGCCTCTTCCACCCTCTCCCCGACCGGTTATTCAAACTCGATTATGCTTTGGTGATCGTATGCATAGAAAGTCTACCTCTGGTACCGTCGGTTTCTTGGTACTTCTCTTGTGTCTTGGTCGCCTCGCACCTCGCGTGTCGCCGGTCGACCGTTGAGGCAGTATGTTCTTTGTCTTTCGCCGCTTGTTGTTCCCAAATCTTGTGGATGGATGGTTGCCACTTTGAGAGACTTTGGCATGAGTTTTTCTCGTGTACCTTTGTTGTGTGATAGCATGGGAGCCGTGAGTGTTGCCAAAAACCCAGCCCTTCACTCCCGCACCAAACACATAGAGGTGAGGTACCACTTCCCGAGAGATCACCGGGGAGAAAGGGGACATAGATGTACAAAGATGTGTACACTGAGCAACAGATTGCGGACATTTTCACGAAAACCACTAGACCAAGTCCGTTTTGCCCAAATTCGTGGAGAGTTGGGTGTGTGCTATCCCTTTTGAGGGGTAGCTTTGTAGTTGATGTACAAATGTAGTTTTAGGTTTGTTTTTGCTTTTTGTATCATACTTGCATATCATGAGCTTCACTTTTATATTGATTTGAATGAGGTTGTGCTCTTAGTAGTATGAGTATGATGGTGCTTCTAGCTTGAGCTCTTTTTAATCATGTGATGTATGTTATGAGTCGAGCAACCTTTTCCAAATGTGAACTTGATTAATGGATGATGAAATTAAATCTTGGTTCACCTTTGAGCTAGCTTCTATCATGAGTAGAGTGTTGAGAACCTTTGAGCTTTTTATGTGTATGCTTGGTAGCTATGTCTCATGCTTTGATTCATTCACTTGCTTAAATTTTCATGATAATACCATGCTAAAACATGAAGTCTAAAGCTAAAGTGATGAAAAGATCGATTGGGTCCATTTTGCCACACTTTGAAGTTCGAGACTGCTTTCACTTGCACTCTTGAATGAACTTGGACTTCATTGTGTTTGACCCGCACCATTGTCTTAAGCTAATCATTGCTCACGATAGGCTTGACATGGTTGATTAGTAAGGCAAGGCAAATGTGGATAACCACTCGCATGCTCTCTTGTAACTTGTGAACCGCCGCAACTCAATTAAAATGAACACAAGTTTATGCCATAATGTCTAGCATGATGTCCGAACGCCGCATGGGGTAGTTCACCCGGTTTATGTTTGAGCACTTAGTTGATCTCCTATCTACTTGTGCTAGGTGCTATGTTTGATGGTGAACCTCCTTTTGTAAGATACTAAAATTTGCTCAAAATGCTTTGTGCCATATTTCATATCACTTGTTTAGCTTGAGCTCTGGCTAGCACTTGTAATTTGTTGCTATGGTACCACTTTGAGCACTCTCTCATTCGGTTGAATATAATCTTGAAGCTTTGCATCGTGACATATTGCATTTCATAGCTTGATTAGTGCATGTGCCAACAAGGGGGAGAAAGATCCAAAGACAAAGATTGCATTTGTCCGTGGGGGAGTAGCACTTTGAGCTAGATGTGTTGAGCCTTTGCCTCATCTTGAGGGTCTAGCCGTTTGTGTGTGAAAGTATTTGGTTTGGAGCTTTGCTAGTGGTGTTGAGCCTGTTTTACCTCTTCTTGAGGACTAGCCGTCTGCTTAGCTTGGTTGTGTCGAGCCTTTTGCCCATGTCTTTGGGAACCAAGTCTTTGCTCCATGTTTTGCTATCCAGCTGAGGTTGTCTTAGCTTTTGTTCACCTGATGTGCTTTCTCCTATCTTATTTGTTTTTTGTGTTGAATGTTGACAATGCACTCATCAAGGGGGAGATTGCGAACACATGGTTGATTTAGGTCGCATGTGTTTAGTTTTGTGATGTAGTGATTGTCAACAAATCAACATTCTCCTTCTATTTTCTTTTATCTTTTTCGCTTCGGCTATGTTTCACCGCACACACGGGAGTGTGTCAAGACGATCTCTTGGTTCGTGGTTGTGTAGGTGTGGAGCTCGGAGATGGTAGCCGACGGTGAGGTGAAGGGGCCAAGGAGGACGTCCGGGCCGACGGACCGCGGAGGTGAAGGACGGACGTGAGGCTTGGACCGAGGGACCGGATTGCCGGGTGGCTAGCCATGGAGGTCGACATCCGACATCGACGGATGCGAGAGGACGTGGCAGACCGTGTCGACGAGTCAAGACGACGAGCGTGCGGCGAGTGCGCAGAGCGGGAGCTCGATGACTTGGCGACTCGGGCGGTCAAGACGGGCGATGACACGCGCCGAGGAGGTTTGGTGGTTTGCCCTCAAAACCATCGGCGCTGGTTTAGTGGTTTGGGCCTCAAAACCACAGCGCGCGGGTTTCAGGGTTTGGGCCTCAAAACCCGGTGTTCCGGCGGACGAAAGGACGGCACGTGGCGGCATCGGGGAGGTTGCGTGGAGGCAAGGCTACCGATGAGGAGGCGCGGTGGCCGTCGGATCGAAGATTACCCGAGTCGACCAAAATAGCTTTAGGGTTACAAAATCGACTCATGTATCTTAGGGGTAGTTTAGGCAGGGGAATTGGGGCTATTTAGCGAGGCATACCCCTTCATCCTCCCTTGCCTCTTTCATTTTCGTTTTCCCTCCTTCAAGCTAGGGTTCCCGTGAGAGAGAGGTCCATAGGTGAAATTTGTAGCTGAAATTGGAGATTGTGAATCTGTGATTTTTTGTGTGGGGGAAGGGCTGCCCCTAACCGCCTGTACCATGGTGACGCGACAGTCCTGAGCAGCTGTTTTTCGTTTTTTTCCCTTGAGCAGCGTTCTTGTCTTTGCTCTTCGCTGTGATCTGATTTTCCTGTTGATTGACCAAACTTTGGGCGATGATTTTCTTGAATAGCCTACCAACTGCCTCAGGATTACCTGGATTCAATTTCTTGGCAGTCGGTTTTTGTTTGGGTCATAAATCAATCAGTTCTTCTTTTTTCTCCATTTTCGTGCTTAGCCATGATCTGGATTTCCCAGAGTTTGAGTTGATTCCAGCCAGTAATTTTTGGGGATTTGTTCGTAGCTAGCCCAATTTCGCCTCGATTTGGCTTAGTTCTCGTTGATTTTGCAGCGGCGTTTCTCTGTTCGTCGAGTCGTCGGTTCCTGTTCGAGCGGCTCTGTTCTTCACTCGATTTGGTCCTTCCTACCGTAGCGCTCTGATGGCGATAGCAGCAGTGCTACCGGCACCGTGCGCACAGGCGCCGTGTGCGCTCATTTGAGCAGCACTCGTTCCTACCCTGGAGATCCATCGATGTCAGATTCAAGTGTTGACTTTCCTCGTTCGTCGAGTTCCTCTTTTTCTGTTCTTGAGTCGATCCGTCAAGCAGCAGTAGGAGGGCAGCTCCTCCATCGATTCCCTCCAAGTTTCCCTGCACGTTCTTGATTAGTGACCGGTCTTGTCAAGCAATAGTGATTGCTTTATTTCCCTCAAGCAATTTGGTGCTTCGTTTCTGTGTGTAGCTTGGCAAGGTGCAAGTGCTAATTTTTCTTCTCTCTGTTCTTGGGTACGTCAAGCAAGGATAGGAGAGCAGCCCCTCCATCGTTCGGTAGCAGCTCGTGGGTGATTCAGAGATCGACTTGGTGTTTGCAGGTTCTGGTGTGCAGCTGTTCATGTTTGCTCAGACTGTGTCGATATCTTCCAAAGTTCTTTGTGCGTAGAGCTTTTTAGTCCGTGATTTGTTCTTTTTATGATCCAAATCGAGTTCCGATTTTTGCGTTGACCTTGTATCGATCCGAGGAATTTTTCTAGGTACTCTCGTCACGAGTTGACGTTGGTATTCTAGTGTCGAGAACCCGCTTCTTTTCGATAGTAGTTGGGAATCTCGTTTTTCATTTCTCGCTTGAGTTTGTGTCTCGAGATTGGGGGTTGAGCCGATGACCCAAAATTGAAAAGGAAAATCGAGGCTCCCATTCACCCCCCCCCTCTGGTCGCCGTTTCGGTCCTTCATGTGCCATTGATTCTGGTAACTTCGAAACTGATATAATTACAAGTAATATCAGGAGCAAAGACCAAGGCATCAAGCAGAGTAGCTAACCAACAAAAAAGAGGCGTAAAACAAACGTTTCGACAATGTACTTGACTGAAGCAACATCATGTTTTTATATTTGTTTTATCACTGTATGGTTACTTTTTCAAAACAAAGCAGTAGCTTGCTGTTTATTTGAACTTACCAATAAATACAGTACCTGCTTAGAGTTTTTTTCATATATTTCTATGGAGTTTCTCATGTCCTATAAATACATGATAGTAAATGGACTATCTAGGCTCTCAATATGCTCCTGTCTTCTTTCAAATAAGTTGAAAATAATCAAATAAACAACAGTTGTGCTGTAGAAACTTAAAATTGGCCAAAGACCCTTGCATTGTTACTTCAAGGCTAGCACCATTTTG
Source organism: Hyparrhenia diplandra (assembly GCA_015847255.1). Lineage (NCBI taxonomy): Eukaryota > Viridiplantae > Streptophyta > Magnoliopsida > Poales > Poaceae > Hyparrhenia > Hyparrhenia diplandra. The sequence continues at coordinate 167,387 of JADLZK010011143.1, read as the reverse complement.
CACATGTGACTTTTATTCCTGATCAAGTATTTTTTGAAGGCGTTTCTTGAGGCTATCTATGGATTGCAGCAAGAGAATAAATGTGCTCATGGATTGCAGCAAGAGATTTTGTTGTGCGAGAAAACATATCCCATTGAATATGTGCTATTCTGAATTTTCCCCATCTATATGTCATTAAGAAAATCATTTGCATAAAACTATGATCTTTGTACATATTACACTGTGCAGAAAATCTATGAACTTTATAGATTTTTTTTATTCAACCTGAATTTAGCTAGCTGCACTGAACCTGAGCCCCAACCTGAATTTAGCTATTCAAAGACATTATACATAATAAAATTAAGAGTAAATGAAATGCAACATAACTCAGGCCTGCTCATGCAAGGAAGATTAGTATATCAGCTGAGTATTTAGATTCATATAACACCATGGATCAACTTTATATTCAGATAGCGTATTTCTACATCAGATACCTGTACGTACCCCCGGTAGGCACTTAAATAATTCAAATTCAGTGTCAGTTGGGTATTCGAATATGTATCTCTACATCAAGTAGCAGGACAAGTTGCTAGTGAAGATACCTTCTCAGCTTGTGGTTGAGCTTGGAGGATGGAGACCGGTTCGCCGGCTTGACTGGAAGATGTCAAGAAGCATTTGTCACTGTAATCCTCGCTGATTTCCGACTGAAGATTCCGAAAACCGTCGCTCTTCTCAATGGCGGACGCCACGTGCGCCTTGCTGCACTCCTGCTGCAGCATGTCCGGCAAGCCGGCACCGCCGAGTCGGGCGAGGCAAACGGCGAGGGAGACGCGTAGAGGAACCAGGATTCGTAAGTCTGCAGTCGGCAGATCGGAGGCAATGGGAGCGGCCAAGCCCTGTGTAGTCAGGATTCTTCTCTACGAAATCTTCATCCTTGTCATGGAAGCCTTCGTGTGTATGCAGCCCGGATCCTTACTTGTCTTGCAAGTCTGCTTCGTTCAGCCACGATGCTTCTCTTCCAAGCCTAACCGTGTGAAGTCCGTCAGCGAGTTACAAGCCGGAGCCGAGTTACGAGCCGTTGTTAGGAATCAGCTCGAGCCAATTGTCCCAGGTGCACGTGTCGTGATTTGGCTTTAGGTGCCTACGGTGCCGGGTGAGGGAGTATCCGCACTGAATTTATCTCCCCTGTACAATCCCTGCGTGACAATTCAGCACCAATTCCACTCTACTAGTAGTCCACCATGCCCACGTGGCCCCACCACCACGCATTTCTTTGCGCATGTTTTGATTGGTCTGGTGTCACTGTCACACCAGTTGTATTGGCGGGCGATGCGGTCTGTGGAGTGCGCCGTCAATACGGCGTGGGCACCACAGCCCCCGGGCGCGCCGTAGGGTCAGAGGCACAGGCTCCAAGCCCACCGCACCGCACCGTTCTGATCTGGCGCTGCCAGCATGCCCGCTGCTCTGTGGGCGCGAACGCAAACGCGAATATAAGGGAGGAGGCACGCGAACGTCGCACGGCACACCCACAAGTGACGAGTCCAAACGAAGTGACGGGCCAGCGTGTCAGCCGCGTAATAATCGTCCAACAAGTGCGATGGCACCTTGTGAGTTCATTACATTATTATGAGACCGTGTTTCTAAATTCGCTTGGGGGCTCTTGTCTCTTGCCTGAGAGCTTGGTCTTATTACACTATCCCCCAGAGGCAGTGCGTGAGTGCAGATGCGTGCGGTCGTACGTGTGCACGGCACGTGCCAAGTCAGATCGGCCACGAGAGTCGGGCATGTTTTCAGGACACGTCATACAGCAGCTAGCGCACACCCCGCGCCCGGCCGGACACCGTATTTGGTGGCGCTGGAACGTTGGCACACAAATAGAATAAACGAATGGTTAGGTGGTGTACACTGATGGTGTCGAGTTCGCGGCCGGCGTGCAGTTGCGCCACCTGTGGGCGGTGCGGTGGCTGCCTGTGACTGCACGGCTCACGCCCGCCCGCAACGTTTCGTTGTTCGTTCCATGCAAACATGGGGACCATCGAGAGGCCCGGGCCGCGTCGTTCCGAGCCCAGCGGCCACCACACCGATCTCGGCCTGCCGGCGTGCTGCTGTGCCGAGGACGGCGCGACAACCACCACAGCACAGGACGATGACAATTGTGTACGAGTGCGCATAAAACTGGCAACGAAGGAGCCATCGGCAAGGATGGCAAAAGGTTAAAAAAATCCCAGAATCCACAGGTGATACAACGTCCCCCATTGTGCACAGCCTTCTCCGTACCTCACCTATGCAGACAGGAAGTCAGGAACAAATGCACATAACACGGCAAAGCGACAGGGAGAGGGTGAAAGCGACCGTACCGGGAGTGGCGGGCTAGCCATCAGACTCTTCACTCGGTGGCCCGGCCGGGTTTGCGGTGTGATGGATCGGGAATCGATCATGCTCATCGTGACTGGGGTGTTGGTCCATCGATCGCCATCACGCCAAGCCTCGGCGCGCACGCCTAGAAGATGCAGGTCGGGCCGGGCTCGCCGCCGGGCCGGTCGCGTTTCTTCCTCCACGTTGGCATCAGCCGGCTTCGCTATATATAACGAGCGCCCCAGCCCCCAAGCGCAGGCCAATTCACTCAACAACCTCTAGAGCTCCAAGCAACCAAAGCCCGATCGCTACTTCGCTAGACCACCACTCGCCGGGCGTTCACGCATTGCCGGAGACAGAGCCGGGAACATGGACCACGGAGGCGACACGACGAGGCCGACGACCGTGGGTCCACCGACTTCGCATGGCCGGGCGCGGGTCGGGCGAGGCGCACATGAGGACCGGCACGCCCCATGGCCAGCTCGGCGCTGCCGCCACATACCACGCCGCGCCAGCCGAACCAACCGCGCGGCGCGCACCACAACTTTACCGTGTTCAGGCGCCATGTCCGCCGGTGCCTCGTCGCCGCGTGTTCCACCGCGGAACCCGATCCGGGCGTGGCCTACGCCAACATCGGCGTGTTCTGGCGCCAGCCAGGCCTGGTCGGTGTGGTGCTTGAAGGCCTGCAGCTCCCCCGCGGAGTCGTGCTGGTGCACGACAATTAGTACGGCTACTCTGCGCTGCAGCATCACCCGGGCGCCCGACTTGGCGTCGTGCTTGCGGACCTGCTCCCGGGTGGCGGCGCGCTGTACAACGGTGAATATGCGCTGCAGCCTCGTCCGGGTTGTTAGCTAGCTAAACTAGAGCACGTCATTTGTAATCTTTGTTTCAGTTAGAAGTCAGTCGTGTTAGGGGAGGACATGATCTTAGGTGTGCTTGATCGTGTCAGCCCGGAGTCTGTTAGGCTCACGCCACGGCGTGCCGAGCGCACACGGCGCGTCCAGGAAAACTGAATGGCGCACTTTGCGCGGCGTGGCGTGGGGGGCTTGGACTGTAAACAAGCCTGTGCTTGGCTATATAAGCAAGGAATAAACGACTCATAAGCTGCGGTTGTGGCAGCGTCAAAACCAATCTTATTCGTTGTACTTTGGCATCTCGTTCCCAGTCTCGCCGCGGTGATCACAAGACACGCCGGCGACCACGCTCCGGGCTCGTTGGAGCTGTCGTGCTCCAACACGTGGTATCGGAGCCGAGGAAGCCGGAGGAGAGGGTGTTCGGTGGCGAGGAGACGAAGGGGAAGAGGCCGGTTGGTTTAGTTCATCGGAGACGAGAAGGAGAAGACGTGAACGTCACAGGCCGACGTCATGGGCGACAAGGACAAGATGGAGCGTGTCGCGTGGAACCAGGTGGCCGGGAATCGCTATGGCCGACTTTGTCCCGTACAAACTATCGAGAGGGGCCTTGCACGTCCAGTGCAATCTCGAAGCCATGTACCTGTGGGACGCGATCGAATCCGACAAGGTGGAGCGACGCCATGATCGGCTCGCCTTGGGAGCCATCCCGCGTGGCGTGCCAACCGAGATGCATCCGCCGCCGCTCAATAAGAAGTCGGGCGAAGGAGGCATGGGCGGCGATAAAATCGATGCGTATGGGTGCTGAGAGGGTGAAAGAGGTAAACGCACAAAAATTGCTTGCTGAATTTGAATCTATATCCTTCAAGGCAGGCGAAAGCATAGATGACTTTGCTGTGAGGATCTCGAACTTGGCAACGGATCTCAGGGGGCTGGGAGAAAGCGGTTGTTGATGACACGAGTTGTCAAGAAATTTCTCGGGTCGTGCCACCGGCGTACAATCGGTGGTCGTGTCCATTGAGATGTTTCAAGATCTCGAAGAAGTTGTCGATTGAAGATCTCGTCGGTGCTCTTCGGGCCGCTGAAGATCGCTTTGAACCGTCTGTTGAAACCGCCACCGACAAGGCTGGTCGCTTGTTGCTCACCGAGGAGGAGTGGGCGTCGAGGAACAAGAGCCGGATGGTGTCGTGGGAGCAATCTGGCTCAGTAACAAAGAAAGGTGGCCAGTTTGGGAAGAAGGGAGGACGGGGAGGTGGTGGCAAGCCGGGGCGAGATCACCGTGACGGTCAGCAGTTGGGTGCACCACCACAACGCAAAGGAAAGTGCAGGAAGTGTGGGGTGTACGGTCATTGGGGCAAGGAGTGTCCAAACCGTAAACAGGCGAAGGAGGATCAGCATGAGGCCGTTCATCATGTTAACGCAGATGGTGATACTCCGCCAAAGACTTCTTGTGGCCCAGGTGTGCAGCATCACTCGCACACCGGGTGCTGCAGCGCAGGGTCTGTTCCTGAATCAAGAACGAGTGTTTCCGGCCAAGTATGATGATGGTGCTTGGGTACTCGACACGGGGCAACAAACCATATGACAGTCGCCGAGCTGCGTTGGCAAGCCCGGATGAGTCCGTGCAAGGAGTCAGCCGATTTTGGGGATGGGTCGACAAGTCTGATTTGTGGGATCGGGGCCGTGACGATCTCTCGCAAGGAATGATGAACATCGTGTACTTGACTCAGTGTATTACATCCCATCTCCGGTGCAATATAGTTAGCCTGGGGCAACTGGAAGAGGCAGGTTGCAGGGTTGAAATAGACAAGGGTGTGATGACTGTGCTTGATCGTGAGCAAGCCGGGTGTCCGAGGGCAGTGTTGATGAGGGCGTAAAAGAAAGAATCGACTCTATGTAGTGAAGGTGAAACTGACGTCACCCGTCTGCCTGTTGTCGAAAATGGACGAGGAAGCTTGGCGGTGGCATGCACGATATGGTCATCTGAACTTTAGATCTTTGCGTGAGCTTGGCGCAAAGGGCATGGTGGAGGGGATGCCAGTGATTAAGAAGGCAGAACAGGTGTGTACGGGGTGCGTGCTTGGTAAGCAGCACCGGTCACCGTTTCCACAGGCCTCGGCGTACCGTGCATCTGAAGGACTAGAGTTGGTGCACACTGACCTATGTGGTCAGATAACGCCAACTACACCAGGAGGGAAGGCTTACTTTCTTCTGATTGTCGATGATTTCAGCCGTTATATGTGGCTTGAGCTTCTAGCATCCAAGGATCAGGCGCTTGGTTTTCTGAAAAAATTCAAGACGGCGGCAGAAATTACTGTCGGGGACGTCGTCGAAAGCGATCAGGACAGATCGTGGAGGGGAGTTCAATTCCGGGGCGTTTGTGGTTTTTTGCAGCGAGAATGGCATAAGGCACAACACCACCACTCCTTACACGCCGCAGCAGAACGGCGTAGTTGAACGGAGGAATCAGTCGGTGGTAGAGATGGGGCGTTGCTTGCTCAAAAGCATGAAGGTGCCATCGCTGTATTAGTGAAGCGATCAAGACTGCAGTTTATATCTTGAACGAAGCCCGACCAAAAGCCCGAACGGAAAAACTCCATTCAAGCCTGGTTTGGTAAAAGCCGTGTGTAAAACATCTTCGGACGTTTGGTTGTATGGCGTATGCGAAGAAGGTTGGACCAGGGGTGAACAAACTTGCTGACAGAGCTGTTTCAGGGGTGTTTCTGGGGTATGAACCGGGCACCAAGGGTTATCGAGTCTATAATCCTGACACGAAGCAGTTAATGATCTCCCGTGATGTAGTCTTCGACGAGAAGAGGCCATGGAATTGGGGGGGAAGAGAAAAAATGCAAAGTAGTAGTGAAGCAAAGTGCCGGAAATGGTGCCTGAAACTTTCTCTCGTTGAAGGATATGATGACGAGCCGGTCACCGTCCAAAATCCGACAACAGGAGAAAACGGTGATTCAGCGATTCGAGCAGCCGCCTCTGCTGTTTCAATTCCATCGGTGGGGGGTGATTCTCCAGACTCTCCACATACCCCAAGCTCACATCAGGGAGGATCAGTGATCCAGTGGGCCACTCCACCCACGGATGGATCAATAGACTCTGACGGGGCGCCATTGAGGTACGTGGATGCCGCCCGATCTACTTGAAAACACCGAAGAGATGCGGGGAGTTCAATACAAAGGCGTGCCTAGCTGCAGCCAGAAGAACCGAGGACAGTCCAGGAGGCTTTGTCGGAGAACCGGCCGCGTGAGGCGATGAGGTCGAGATGCGGCGATTGAGTCTAATCGGACTTGGGATGTCAGTGAGTTGCCACCCAAACACAAGGCGATTGGCCTAAAATGGGTGTTTAAGGTAAAAAAGGATCCAGCCGGGAGAACTGTCAAACATAAAGCACGCCTAGTTGCAAAGGGCTATGCTCAACGTTATGGGGTGGATTTTGATGAGGTTTTTGCACCGGTAGCCAGATTGGAGACTGTAAGAGTTATGTTGGCACTAGCAGCTCAAGGTGGTTGGGAGGTTCATCATATGGACGTAAAGTCGGCCTTCTTAAATGGTGATCTCACTGAGACCGTGTACGTGCAACAGCCTCCAGGTTTCGTGGTTGGTGATGGTAGCAAGGTGCTCAAATTAAGAAAAGCTCTCTACGGGTTGAAGCAAGCACCGAGGGCGTGGAACGAGAAGCTTGACAGTGAACTGGTGGCTCTTGGTTTTGTCAGGAGCAGATTAGATCATGCTGTTTATAGAAGGAACAGCAAAAGCTCTTTCTTGCTTGTGGGAGTATATGTCGATGATTTGATCATCTCGGGGCCTAGTGTGGAGGAGATCAGGCGTTTCAAATCAGAGATGAAGAACAAATTCTCGATGAGTGATTTGGGCCTGTTGACTTACTACTTGGGGATAGAGGTGACACAAGATGAGGATGGGATAACTCTGTCGTCGAGCTCGTACGCTGCCAAGATCCTAGAAGTGGCGGTATGAGCAATCGCAATCGATGTGAGACACCTATGGAGTGTCGGTTGAAGCTTAGCAAGCGAAGGAGGGAGGTGATGTCGTGGATGCAACGATGTACAGAAGCTTGATCGGGAGTTTGAGGTATCCGGTGAACACACGGCCGGACTTGGCATTTTCGTAGGTGTGGTCGGTCGATTCATGGAAGCTCCCCGGCAAGGATCACTGGAATGCAAGAAAGACACATCCCGAGATACCTGAAGGGCACGTTGGGGTATGGCTGTAAGTACGAAAGAGGAGCTGCACCGGGCCGGTTTTGCCGGGATACGTTGATAGCGACTTTGCAGGTGATCCAAATCGACAGAAAAGCACTACCGGTGTTGGTTACTTCCCGGGAGGCAGTCTGGTTACCTGGGCTTCACAAAAACAGAAGATCGTGGCCCTATCTTCCTGTGAGGCGGAGTACGTAGCAGCGGCAGCAGCAGCTTGTCAAGGGATATGGTTGTGCCGATTGATTTCAGATATGCTGGGAACAAAGGAGGCGACGGTGAAGCTACTCATGGACAACATGTCCGCCATTGCGCTTAGCAAGAATCTTGTGCACCACGATCGCAAAGAAACACATTGATACTGGTATCATTTCCTGCGTGAGTGCATCGAGGAGGGAAAGCTGGAGGTGGAACACGTCGGGACAGCGGAGCAGCTAGCCGACATCTTCACGAAGGCACTGGCAAGGGTGAGATTTGTGGAGCTCCGGAGTGCGTTGGGAGTCGTCAATGTGCGTCGAGTTTAGGGGGTGATTTGTTAGCTAGCTAAACTAGAGCACGTCATTTGTAATCTTTGTTTCAGTTAGAAGTCAGTCGTGTTAGGGGAGGACATGATCTTAGGTGTGCTTGATCGTGTCAGCCCGGAGTCTGTTAGGCTCACGCCACGGCGTGCCGAGCGCACACGGCGCGTCCAGGAAAACTGAATGGCGCACTTTGCGCGGCGTGGCGTGGGGGCTTTGACTGTAAACAAGCCTGTGCTTGGCTATATAAGCAAGGAATAAACGACTCATAAGCTGCGGTTGTGGCAGCGTCAAAACCAATCTTATTCGTTGTACTTTGGCATCTCGTTCCCAGTCTCGCCCGCGGTGACCGCGACACGCCCGGCGACCACGTTCCGGCTCGTTGGAGCTGTCGTGCTCAACACGGGTGCCGGACACGGCCAGAGCTTATCGACCTCTTCCCGACGATGCCGGACTTGGCGAGGTGTTTGTGGACCTGCTCTGGGCGGCGGCGCGCTGGTGCACGACGACTACGGCTACTACCCGTGGCAGCCCGCCCGGGCGCGGACGCGGCGAGGTGTTTGTTGGTGTGGTGTTCGACGGCTTAGGCAACTTCGGCGGGGCAGACTCTCAGCAGCACCGGCGCGCCGACGGAATCCGTGGCATGCTCCGCGACCACAACCTCGGCGCAGGGTACCAAGGCTCTGAGGCCCTGGCTAACGACCTCGGCGCTGTGCGCGCGACGGCATGGCGCCGGGGCTGCGTGGTCTGTTGTTGCGTGGCAGTCAATGGGCTTGCCGCCGCCCGGGATCGCCCGGTTGTTGCGTTTTTACCACTTCGCTCTGCTTTTGGGCGGCCTGTTTCTGGTTATCCTGCACGTTCTCCGTGTGCAGCCTTGTCCGATGATGACTGCAAAGATCTGGTTGTCATGTGATATGATGATCTGATTACGAACTGCGCTTAGATTTGGTGGGGAATAATCTGTTGGCATGTGTGTTGTGTTGGGGTTCTGCATGAGCCCTTGTTGCTTACTCTGCTCTTTTTGTTTGTTCGGTGTGTCAGCGTCAGGTTTGCTTGAATTTGTCATGTCAAAATCTACTAGTCAACGAAGAATGTGGTCTTTGTACTATGATTTTGTTAAACTTGGCTGTTTATTTACTTTTTCATACAAGATCGAGTACAAAGCCATTATTGTTCACTGAAGTATCATCCTAATAAACTTCATTAAACTTCTCTTGATCGAGGGGTAATTAGTCTTACTGTTATCTTCTTTATCTCCTATATTTCTATATTATTATCGTAATTCTTATCTATTTTTTAGCATTCTTTTGATTTAAAATAAATTAACTTTGCTACTGCCGTGTACACATTTAATCATGTATAATTGTTATCGAGAGTTAAATGGCCGATCTATGTCCAAATTCTAACTTTGCCCTCGCTGAACTGCCTTCAGTTTTGGTATTTTGACAGGGACTTCCCAAACTTAAAAATGGGAGCATAAGCAGGAACAGGTCTAGTAAACATCATGATTTCCTTTTTGTCTGAGTAAAACAGATACAAAAAATGCTGTACTAGGCACTGCAGTCTGCAGGCATGGGTCGATAGATGATGGAAAGGAGCAGACCTGTGCTGAGCCGATGATTACAGCTGTTACTCAAAACTCAAAAGCCTCAAATCAACGTACACCTTTTCATCAATCCTAGATTAGTTCGGCTGCCTTTTGAGCTGCAGCTACACGCCTACACCTGTTTGGTTTTCCATCCACTATTGCTCTCTCACACTTGCAGCAACAGCAGCTAGCAGATGAGTGTAGCCGAACAGGCTAACTTTATAGGTGCAGCCTACTTATCTGAATTTCTGAAATGAAGTTGCAATTCGTCAGATCGCTTTCTGTGTTGGCTTCGAGCAGCACGCAGCACGCTAGATTGACGAACACAGCTGCAGTGAAACTGCCATGAGCATTAGCAGTTGCGAGGAGCGCATATGCAGCGGCCCTAGTCATTAGTCTCTCCGGTTCAGAGCTCAAAGCCAAGATATACTGAACTCCGATAGGCCCTATGATATTATCTCCTAATCCATGCTAAGTTGAGTACCATTTCATTGCACAAATCTAGGACATTTGCAAACAGATACTCAAAACATGATGCCCAAGTTACAGACATGATCGCATTTGACCAAATGCTGATAGACATGCTTACATTTACGTCTCCTAGATATATAATATATTGCCTTATGCATGTCGACAAGGAAAGAAAAATACTATGTGTCTTTAAAAAAAACATCTATACACTAGTGGGACAACTTTTTTACTCCAACAAAAGTACACGACATTACATTACATGACAGAGATTCAACAACAAGCATACGGTAGAGAGATACAGCAAGCAATATTACTAAGTTTAAGACAGATCACACACGGTAGAGAGATACACTAGTGGCACTTCAATCGCTGTTCTTGACCTGCAATACCCCAGCCCAATTCAGGAATTAGGCACGATGATAGGGCCAGTTGCAGCTGCGGCGACGGCAGTGAGTGAAGAGAGATTATTCAGGAACCAATCGAGAATCAATGCATCCAGATGTTGACGAGGATGAGCCCGAGCAGGAGCAGAGCACCGGGTCGTCCTCGCGGGAGACCACCGTGAAGGCACAGGAGGCCATGACAAGGCCCACGGTGGCAACGTTGAGGCGCACGAACACTGCGACAGCTCGTGCACCACCGAACACCACCAGAACGATGGGATTGGGCGCAGGTCCGTCGACCATGCGGACGCCAGCGGCGATGAGGTTGGCGCCAACGAGGACCCCCATAAAGCAGAGGAGTAAGCCGAAGCCACCAAGGTGCATGCCCATACTGACAGAAAGCAGCATCAGGACGAGGCCGATGGTCATTGCCCTACCTCCCGGGTGCTCATCGCCGGCGGCATGGCACCGTGGTCCTCTGTTAACAGGAATATCAACATCAGGAAGGCCAACGATTTCTTTTTTCAAACTTCGCAAATCACGGAGCATGAATGTCATGCGTTCGTGCAACGGAAAGGGAAGTACATAATCTGACAATCAGTTAAAGAAGTTATTCCGGTGGCCGGAACCGGCCAGTCGTCCTCAACCGCCACCGGCGCACCGTGCGCCATGTGCACACGGGAAAAACAAAAGAACAAAGATACAACGAAAGGTACTCGACTGCTACTCAACACACTACTACCACTAAGAACCACCCAACTACTTCCCGAGCTAGAACCTGGTAACCCAAAACCGAAAAACGGAAGTTACTGACAACTCAAACCACTACTCAAAAGACTGAAAAATTGGTAAGGCGAAGGAGAAGGAACGTTACTGATGTTGGTGGCCTTGAGCGAGCGCGATGGTCGCTGGTGATTCGGAGCTTGAGGCTTCGCAGCTCACGGGGCCTCCGGTAAGCAGCAGGAACTTGAGGTCGGGCTCGGCTGGGCGCCACAGAGGAAGTACGGGTTGCCGCGGCCTGCGGGAGGAGGGAAGCGCTGCGGCGGTGGTGGTGCGAATGCGAATGGAGGGAGCGAGGTGCTCTTTATAGTGTGTTTACGGTGGTCATTTCTGTTATTTTTTTATTGAAAACGATTTGGCGTGGGGCCTTGTGTCTACGCCAGACTACTGACGTAAGCGGGTGCATGGGGCCCATGTCTACGTATGATTAATGAATAATGACGTGCTCCTCAGCGGGTGCGTGGGGCCTGTGTCTACGCCGGATTTACTTACGGAGTATATGTACGTGCTCCTCAGCGGGTGCGGCGTGGGGCCCTTTGTCTACGCCGGAGTACTGACGTGCTCCTCAGCGATGTGTGTAGCGGCTGGGATGGCAACGCAATCACCGGCTGCAACTAGTGGCAGGAACGGGACCGATCGCCGTCGGCCTGCCGGACGGGACGGCTCCCACCGGCTGCAGCCGCAGCTAGAGGTGGACATGGAGCCAGCTCGGTTCGGCTCTGGTAGAATTCCCCGGCAGGCTCGTTTGTCAGCTCAAGGTGGCTTTGCTAGCTCGCGAACTCAAATTTTGGATCGATTCGTTAAAGAACTCAACCTGCCACTTCTCGGAGATTCAGAAAAGTACTGTAGCAAACGGCAGTATGGAGACAATATACGAGATGGTGATAGACACGTACTATTTGGATGCTGTTGACGCAAACCTGTGCTTGCACCAACACACCAGCAGAGCCTTGGACACCCACGAGGTTGCACACAACCTGTACGATCCGCCTAAACCGATCTAGAGAACGGTAGAGACGATGTAGAGCTTGATCTCGGCTGAAACAGCTTAGGAACGCCCTCCGAAAGGATTCGTCAGGAGAACACACGTGAAGAATCTTCTAGGACCAGCAAGGTCGCCTAGGATGCCCACGCCGGACAGCAGGTTTAGGGTTGGAAGAGAAAACTAGGGCAAAAGAGAGATAAGTTGTGTTTTTTTTGTCGATTTGGGTAGATGAGATCAAATCGGTCGTGAACCTCTACATTTATAGAGGGGGTGGTCTTATCCCCTTAGGAAACTAGGTGGACTCCCAGCGTTGTCGCGGGATATGAAGGAGAGAAATCTATGAGTTAGAATAAAACTATCACCCTCATATTCTTTTTCTTTCTTTTTTTTTTTTTTTCATTCTCTTTTTTTATTTATTACTTTACTCTATACCAACTACCATCAATGGAGCTCACCTATAATTTTATGGAAATATATCCATATGAGATCTTGTTTTGAAGGATTTATTAAAAGGAATTCAATAGTGTAATCGAATTTAATTTAGTTTTTTGGTTTGTGAGTTATAATATTTTTTAGTTAGTTCAAACAAGTGGGGCCCGCCGCTGGATGTCATGGTCTTAGGGCGTCCGCAATGGTAATAGATAGTGCTAGCTACGTAGTCGGCCGATGTGGCGGTGAGAGATAAAAACAAAGACTATTTTATATTATTGGACCCACATGCTCTCCTCACATGTTCTTGGGCTACGTGAAATAGTCTAGCTATTTGCATGTAGCTAGTGACTACTCTCTCTCTTACTTTTTACTTGCCACGTCACATCTAGATAGCCAAATAGCTAACCATTGGAGACGGCCTTAGTGGGGCTGCTCAGGTGGCATGCTTGCATGTCAAGAGAACTCCTTAGTGGGGGTTCTCTATATAGGTGTAGTAGATTACCTAGAAACGTTTCCAATCACCAAAACCGACCAAAAATCGAATTTGATCGAATTTGATTCCATTGACAGAATGAACCGGCTTAGCCGGGTTCCCTCAACCCGGCTAAAGCCGGATTTCACGGGCGTGGGCAAGGCGGCCCGCCACAGCCTTTAAGTGAAGACCCGGCTTAGCCGGGTTCCTCACCCGACTAAGCCGTTTTGGGGGGTCGCCGGCCTCCCTATGGCTAAGCCGGCCGGGAAGGAAAAAGCCGGCCGGCCGGGCCAGCCGGGCTAGGGGCGACTCGAAGCCCGCTAAGCCGGTTTTTACGGTTCTGCCATGGCTCGCCTTTTCCTTCGTCGCGAATGTTGCGTATTTTGTGACGCCACTTTCGACCTCTAGCGTGTCCATGTTCTCCTTGACACGTCCAAGTTACCAAAAATAATATCCGGACATTTTTGGGTGTCAACATATGCCCCCTGTTTTTCAGGCGAGGAATGCATGAACCTCGAAAACATAAAAACAAGAAAACCAAACAAAGAACGAATTCCCATCATATCGGGCCGTTCACGACTAAGGGCGATATTAAATATCGGCCATTTTGTTCTAAGGGCGATGCATGCATCGGCCATTGTCTGGAGAGCACTAGGTCTCTTGCCAAACACTTGGAAAATATTTTTTAAGATACCTCCCGTTAACCGCCTTTGGAAGACGTTCACCACTAGTTGACTCAAGCACATATGAATTCCCAAATATCACCTTGATCACTTTGTAAGGACCTTTCCAATTGAGCGACCACTTGCCAAACCGATTGCTCTTAGTCCCTATTGGTAATATAGTTTGCCACACTAAGTTACCGATTTGGAACGATTTGCTCTTAACTTTCTTATTATAAGCTCTTGCAACACGGGCTTTGTCCTTTTCTATCTCCTTTAAAGCTTTTAATATTTTATCGGTCACCTCATCGATATTATCCATCATCAAATCATGATACACAACAGAGATAAATCATTTTGCTTAGCAAACCTGTATGCATCCAAATTTACTTCGACAGGCAACACAGCTTCTTGACCATAAACCAGCTCATAAGGAGTAACTTTAGTAGCACCATGCCTCGATATACGATAAGCCCACAAAGCTTCGGCAAGATTTTATGCCATCTCCTTGGATTGTCATCTATCTTCTTTTGATAAGCTTGATCAAGGTTTTATTAGTAGACTCGACCTAACTGTTAGCTTGAGCATAATATGGAGATAAATTGAGCATCTTAATCTTGTATGATTCGGTAAAATCCTTTACCTCCTTTGCCATGAATGAGGTTCCTTGGTCTGTAGTTAATGTTTGAGGAATGCCGAATCTATGAATGATGTGCTCAGTGATGAACTCAATTACCTCTTTATGTGTCATATTCTTTAAAGGAACTGCTTCCGACCATTTAGTGAAGTAGTCGGTAGCCACCAAGATAAACTTATGTCCCTTTGAAGATGGAGGATGAATCTGACCAATGAAATCTAGCCCCCAACCACGAAAAGGCCACTTTGTTTGATAATAGGATGAAGCATGGCAAAGCGGGCACCAACCGAATATTCCCAAACCATTGACACTCTTCGCATCCTTTGTAGTAGCGAAAACAATCGGCCATCATAGTAGGCCAATAAAATCCATCCCATCTCAATAGCTATTTCATCTTCGAGCCGATTGATGCGTACCACAAATGCCCTCATGGACTTCTCCCATAGCCACTCTTGCTTGATCAGTCCCTAAACACTTTAGCAACAGATCTTCGGCGGTTCTCCGATAAAGCTCGCCGTTATGCAACGTATACTTGAAAGTGAGCCGAACGCTCTTGTCAACTTTAATGTTAGGATCCCGCAAAAAGACAACAAGGGAGTCGTCCAATCTTCTAGGTCGGTACTACCATTGCCGAGAAACAGAAATAGACCGATTCAAAAGATTTTTTATGGAAGTTTCGAACCGGAAGCCGACGAGTCGGCTTGGCCGGCTATAAAAATCGGGCTTAGCCAATCGGGCTCCAAAACCGCTTGGCCGACCTGGCGCCGACCCGGCTTAGCCGATTGGCCAACGCCGACGTGCACACCCGGCTTAGCCGGATTTTGGCCGGCCCGGCCGCCATGAACCGCTCACCGGTTGACCGTCGGCTTGGCTCGCTTGCTGGCCGCTTTGGCATATCCTCCCCGGCTTAGCCGGATCTAGGCCGCCTAGGCCGCCTCCGTGTTGCTGGTCGGCTTGGCCGACCGACATAGTCGGCCGAGCCGTCTCCATAGCTCCATAGCATCGGTTGTGTCAATCTCAACCGAATTATCCGCATAAACAATCTCAACAAAGATCTCCCACCCATTGGATGAGGAATTGATGCAAGCTAGAAGAAACACATTGATTGGCATGAATCCAATCACGACCAAGTATGAGATCATAGCTACCTTGCACATCAGCGATGAAGAATGCGGTAGCCAAAGTCTTGCTCCCGATGGTCAACTCGACGTTAGCAATCCCCTTGGATGGAATTGGTGCGCCTCCTCCAACGCCGGTGATAGTCAAGTTGGTCCCGATCAGCTCGTCCTCATTGCACTGAGCTTCTTGAAGAGCGAGTACGGCATGAGATTGACGACGCCGATCGTCCACTAGCATGTTGCGGACTGGTGATGTATTGATGTGTCCCCTCACATGCAGTGGTTTGAGATGTCTGACCGGCGCGCTTGGCTTTTTGAACACGGCGTCTTCTACGTCAAACACCAGCTCTGCCGTGGCAACCTCTTCTCACTCTGCCCGATCACAAAGTAATCAGCCAGAAAGGAAAATGGTGTTCATCTCAAAGATGTGGCGGTGAAGGCTCGTAGTCGACCATCTCTTCCTCAAGCTCCTCCAAGACCTCAATGCCCATCATGGCAGCAACCGAAGCGGCAAAATCCTCCGGGTTACCTGTAGGAACATCAAAAATTAAAGGAACCGGCTCAGCCGACTCAATAGTCGGCATGACCGATTTGCTAGCAAAGATCAAAGACTATCAGCCAGCTTAGCTGCCATGAAGACCGGCTTAGCTAGCCGGGTGCTTCGAGGGCCGGGCTCGCCCGCCCCCCAACCGGCTTGGCCGGCTCAGCGCCTCAGTAGTGGTAAGGCCGGCCGGCCGGCTTGCTAGCCAGCCTTAGCCGACCCCGAGGCTAGTAGTGCGAGAAGATCCGGCTTGGCCGTCTCGGCCGGCCTAGCCGTTTCCTGGCAGTCTTGTAGAAATGGAAGAGCCTGGCTTTAGCCAGACAAACCGGCCAGCCGACTTCGAGGCCGCCGGTCGCGAAGATCCGCCTGGCCGTCTCGGCCGGCCCAGCCGTTTCTGGCGATCTTGTAGAAATGGAAGAGCCGGGCTTAGGCCGCCTCCAGCCAGCCCGGCTTAGCCGACTTTTCGGGCCGGCTAAGCCGGCCGCTCGACAACAAAGAGCCAATTACCGCCTCTTTCGCGCTGGATTTCTTCTTGCGAGCTCGAAAGAAAATAGACCTCTCATCTTCATTGATGGCCATGCGTTTTAGAAGTCTTTGCCGAGCTCTCTGAAGCTTCCTTCTTTGAGTCTTGTCCAACCCGGTTGGGCACCATTTGGGTTGAGCATAACGTGGGTCTATGGGCTTCTTCTCCTTGTCTTTAATTTCAGCAACGCCCTTCATGATCACATCATCATTACCTGCTGAAACTTGCCCCCAATCACAATCGGCTTATTGACATCAACCACGTGAGCCGTCACCAAGCCGAAGGTAATGGTGGGTGATGGAGTGACATCTTGAGCGGGCTTCACGGACACCTCCACCTTCTTAGGAATGTACACCTGCTGCATAGGTGCTTTTCCTGATTGTTTGAGCGTAAGGGTGCGCGACGTGAGCTCCTCTTTCTTCTCCACACCGCTAGAGCTCGATTGAGTTCCCAATTGGCTAAAGACGGTTGGCTTAATGATAGGACCAGCACCTCCTCCTTGTATTGGTGTTGTAGGATATGGCACCCATACTCTCTTTGCCCCCCATTGAGGTTGTGGCACCACCGGTGGGAGTGGCGGCCCCCAACGAGACATCTGAGGTCGACTAACCTGCACAGGAGAAAAAGAAATTGGTGGAGTCATAGCCATTTGCTTATTCTTGGCTTCATCACGCTTAGGAGGCGTAGACTCCCTTTTTTTTACCGGCCGATTCTTTTTGCTTCTTATACTTTGCCAAAAGCCTGTCAAATGTGCATAGCGGCTTCACGACTTGTTTCTTTGGCTTTGGCTCATTCACCTTCCACACTCCGACTTCGGTTTTTTGTGGCACGTAAGATTTCAAAACATGCACCCGTAAGACGAGGTGTTGTTGGAACTTCCAGAACCGGGCCGAGCCGATCGATCGGGCCGGCTCACCCGACTTGGCTCGCTCCCCGCCGAGAACCGGCTAGCCAGCCCGCCACCGGCCGGCCGCCGCCGTTGCGTCGCTCCGGCCTGGCCGGCTATTAAAACCAGCTTGGCTGGTTGGCGGCCTCCCGATGATGACCCGGCTTGGCCGCCGCTAGAGCCGCCTTTAGCCGATCGGGGCAGTCAACTAAAATTGTCGGGAGAAGCCGGCCTAGCTGGTCTGCCCGTGTAGCGAGTCCATCAAGCCATGCTTGTTGCCACAGCGCCTGTGCTGAACCTGCAACAATAACAAGTTTTGTCGTGCCCTCTTGGTCTTTTTCCATCATCACTTGCCGTCCCGAATTTTTAGAAACATTCGGTACGGGTCGCGTTCACCAACGATCACATTCTTGCCTTGGGCATTGATGATTTGCTCCAGGCGTAGTAGAACAGCAGGTGCCTTGGCCTCAACCACGTTCAACCGAGCTGGAAAAGGGTTCTTATCAAGATGCATTTCAAGACTCAATCGTCCCTCATTAAGAGCCGATTGGATCTCGCCGACGGAAAACATTGCAGTCATTAGTCGCATGAGAAAAAAATTATGATATTTACAATATGCTCGTTTCTTTAACTCATCTGCGCAAGGCATAACATATTTAATTCTAATGTGCCCGATTTTCAATAATTCATCAAAGATTCGGTCACATTTAGAAACATCAAAAGTAAATTTGACTTCCTCATTCCGATTTTTCTGAATCGGCTTGAGAGAGGGACAAGTTACTTGTTTATTCTCGGCTGGCCAAATAATTTCAGCAACCATTACCTCTTTGCTCTCATCATCCGACGAAGAATATAACCATCAAGCGCATGCACATTAGCACGATGAGAACGATAATTGCTATCACGAGACTCTTTAAGGAGCGATTCAACTAAAATGGCATTTTCTAGCAATTGATTACAAGTAGCAAATTGACAATATTCAAGTTTCTCTCTAATGCTAGATCGAAGCCCCGCAAAAACAAAAATCAATTAAATCCTTTTTAGAAATTTCTAAATGAAAACACCGGCTTTTAATCTCTAAATCTTTTGAAAAAATCAAGGACGGATTCATCACGCCCTTGTTTAACCGATGCAAGATGGGATAATCTAGTTTCTTGGACACCATTATAAAAATGAGCATGAAATTTTTCTTCTAATTCAGCCCAAGTACTAATGGAACAATGCGGTAAAGATGCAAACCATGAAAAAAAGCTGTACCCAAGAAGAGATAAAGGGAAATTACAAACTTTCATATAATCCCTAGTACTAGCAGTTCCTAGTTGTGCATGATACATACTAATATGCTTCATAGTAGTTTTACCATCATTACCACTAAACTTTTTGAAAATCAGGTACCTTCCACCCCTGGGTGCTTCTAAGAAGTCCGGAGCAAGAGGATATGGCTTTTGGTATGAAGTTTTAGTGGATTTGATGCGGACTCCCAAGCTTTCTTCTAAAGATTTTGCAAAATCTTCCCTAAACCGAGCTAGAATGCTATCAAAGTCGGTATTTAGGATTTCCTGCATTCACATTTTGATTAAGCATGGGATTGGGACTTGGAGACTTCGGTGGATTTGGCAAAATATTATGCCTCCCCCGAAGTTCTAGAGGCCTCATGATCGGTTCCTATTTGCCGAGCCGATCTTTGATGATTAACAGATGTACTAGCCCCACTAGGACCGGCTTTATCGGTGAAGGCCGAAGGAGCCGATTGTGGTTGACTAGTAGATGGAAGAGTTTTTTGAGATTCATAAAAATTTAACAAAGATGCCAGATTTAGGTTGAGGAACAACGCCCGATTGTGAATTATCGGTTGTGTTTCCTTCTAATGACTATAAACGAGAATCTAATGAACCAGCTAACTTTGTAATTAAACCTTCCAAAGAAACTCTCTGGTCTATTAGCATCTGAGCATAATTAGCATGCGTAGGATAAGGATCATCGAATTTAGGTTGAGAGTCTATGGGGATTACCTCTCTTGACGCGGAAGCATCACCATAGGCGGGCTCTGATATTGGGTGATTCGATCATGCCTATCCTTGCAGCAACTTCGCATGAAGGCTTGCGTAATGGCCTCCACCTTGTCCCGGAGCTTCTTCTCCGGATCTTCGTGGAGCTCCTCTATGGACTCGGGGCGCCGTATGTTTGTTTCATGCACTTCAGCCCTCTTGTTTGCATCGTCACCATTGGCCATAGCGCTGGTTTCAAGATTGAATTGAGTTGACGCCTTGTCTTCCCCAGTGGAGTCGCCAAAAAAAAAAATGTTGACGCAAACCTGTGCTTGCACCAACACACCAGCAGGGCCTTGGACACTCACGAGGTTGCACACAACCTGTACGATCAGCAAGGATCACAACTTGACCGCCTAAACCGATCTAGAGAACAAAAGAGACGATGTAGAGCTTGATCTCGGCTAAAAAACAGCTTCGAATGCCCTCCCGGAAGGATCCGTCGGAGAACGCACGCCGCGAAGGATCTCCTAGGACCAGCAAGGCCGCCTAGGATGCCCACGAAATTCATCGAGAAAGTCGCCGGACAGCAGGTTTAGGGTTGGAAGAGAAAACTAGGGAAAAAGAGAGATAAGTTGTGTTTTTTTGTCGATTTGGGTAGATGGGATCAAATCGGCCGTGAACCTCTACATTTATAGAGACCGGGGGGGTGGTCTTATCCCCTTAGGAAATGACCTAGATACGTTTCCACTACCAAAACCGACCAAAAATCGAATTAGATCGAATTTGCTTCGGTTGATGATGAACCGGCTTAGCCGGCCCCTCAACCCGGCTAAGCCGGATTTCACGGGCACGGGCAAGCCGGTCCAGCAGCCATAAGTGAAGACCCGGCTTAGCCGTTCCTCACCCGGCTAAGCCGGTTTGAGGGGGTCGCCGGCCTCTCCCCGCCGGCTAAGCCGGGCCGGGGGAAGGAAAAGCCGGCCGGCCGGGCCAGCCCGGCTAGGCTGACTCAGAAGCAGGCTAAGCCGGTTTTGACGGTTCTGCCATGTCTTGCCTTTTCCTTCGTCGCGAATGTTGCGTATTTCGTGACGCCACACTCGACCTCCAGCGTGTCCATGTCCTCCTTGACACGTCAAAGTTATCAAAAATAATATTCGGACATTTTTGGGTGTCAACAGATGCCAATTAGAGACCAACACTAACTAATCATGGTTTAACAAAGACTAATAGAGGCCAACTGATGATGAGTGGAACTGCAAGGCTCAAACTACATTAAGATAACATTAGCTCTGCACTAAGATTTCAAAGGGGGTTATCTTTAATTATACGCGTACTCGTAGCAGTATTTTGTGCTCTTTCTCACCAGCAGCGTAGCAAGCATGTGACTGTCAGCGCCGATCCCCGATGCAGCGATTAGAATAAGCTGGAGAGACATCATGTACTACTCCTATCCGTAAAGAAAACGTCTAGCGATTAGAATAAGCTGGAGAGACGTCATGTACTACTCCTATCTGTAAAGAAAACGTTTAGGTGCCCAACTGTCTGGTGGTGCTCGCAGTAAATAATTAAACCCGCTGCTAATCCCTTCTCCATCATTTCATCCCCTCCTCAACCGTACATACTTTTTTTTTTTGAAACCGCGCATTGTGCGCGTATCTGTATTAAGGGAAATCAGAGATGTCACGATTACATCCCGTATCAGTCAATGGTCAGGTGCCAAAGTCTGGTATAAGCAACACTTAACAAGAATCGCCGGCTCGAACGACGGAGCAATACGGTTGTACTAACTAAAGAAACATGTTTTGCGACGGAGCAGAGTAGGAGGTCCTACTGGACAGCGACGACCAGCGGCGCCGAGGCGGCGGAACCCAGCTACACACCACTCATCCGCCTGCACCCAGATTTTGCCAACCATTTGCAATGGCGAGCAAGAGATGCCGTCGAAGGTCCGACGGTTTCGCTCCTTCCATACTTCCGAGGTGACTAGCAGCACGAGCGAGTTGAAACCTTTACGAAAAGGTTCCGGCACTAGCCTCCTTGAGTTGATCCACCAGTCGACGAGCGAGGAGGTCGATGTCGGGCACAACAGCTGCAGTCCGGCGAGCTGGAGTAGACGGAACATAGTTCTCTGGTAAACACGCAGGAGGCGAAGATGTGATCGGCGGACTCAACCTCCTGGGAGCATAAGGCGCAGTCCGCAGATGGCTGTAGACCATGGCGCATCCTGCTTTCGGCGGCCCAGAGGCCGTGAATGGCTAACTAGAAGAAGAACTTCACCTTGGGCGGAGCCGATGTCCGCCAAACCTCCCAGGCCCCCAACAGCTCAGAGGAGCCAATGAAGAAGGCGTGGTAGGCCAAGGAGCTCGAGTACTCTCCATTAGCTGTTCACTTCCAGACGAATCGGTCCGGTGTGTCAGGCTGTAGCACGACCCCTTCCATCTTGTTCCAAAGCTCCACAAACTCAACAAGGATGGCCGCCGTGTGTGCTCCGGTGATGTCGCACACCCACTCGTTGGTTGCGAGAGCATCGCGAACCGATCGACGTCTCCTTCGACAACCCACCGCCCGGAACAGGTTTGAGGCCGAGCAGCAGATCGCGCCATCGGCAGCCAGGCGTCCGACCAGAAGCGGTGCCGTCGCCCACAACCACTGAGACGTGAGACTGACGCCCAAACTACATTAAGATAACATTAGCTCTGCACTAAGATGATTCCAAACACAAGTTCATTCATGATTATACGTAGCATAACTTAACCTACAAAAAATGGCAGATCGATGTTGCTAATTAAGGACGCAGATCGTGCCTGATGACAAGGGGAAAAAACAAGCTAGCTCGGATACCTAGGCAAGACAAAATAGGAGGAGAGCTGTCATTGCGCGTGCAAGTTCATTTCGCTGTTTTGGCCTGTTTTGGATTTTCCTTCTGTTCCAACATGGCCTTTTTGTGTTTTGGGATGTTTAGTTGTTTGTGTTATCTTTTGCATCTTTGTAGAATGGTAACCTCAGTTTTAGTTTGGAGCTTGTACTAGAAGTTTAAGTCGTATTTGATATGTATTTTCTCTCTCTCTCTCTCTAATAAACTCGAAAATGACAAAACTATTAAAAAAAAATGGCTTCATCCCTCCGGCTTCTCTATGACATGGTGCCTGCATAAGGAGAAGCCTTCTCAGGCCTTAATTGACTTTTTGTATAAGCCGAATTAATTCTAAATAAATAATTATAATATTCTTCTCTACAAACCTGAAACACCGATTACAACTGTTTTGCAAAAAAAAAAAAAAAAAAAAAAAAACACTGATTATAACTAGAGGTAGTATAAAACTAGAAATCCTTATATTTTGGGACCGAATGAGCATCGATATTGGCAAATTGGGAAGCAACGGGGCGGCACGTGCATGCAGTCCTGGTCCATGGCTCGCCGTCCACTGCCCCACTCTGGTCCGTGACAGGGAAATCCCCGGAGCAAGGCGTAGGCGGACGCGTGAACGCCTCGTGCGGCCTCAGTCGGATTGATTGATGGGTCGGTCGTCAGCGGTGAACTCGCTCTGACCCTACTCACCACTTGCCGGACAGGATTCAGAAAGCATACCGCAACGTGTACAGATCAAAGACTTCTCTTGCCATGCTACTTTACCCAAGCAAAAAGAAAAAGGGACTACTACTAGACACTGTAGTGCGCACTCTGCAGGCATGAATCGAGGGACGATGGAAAGGAGCTGAGAGGAGAGGAGGTAGATTATTCCACGCCACATCCACACGTACACAAGTGCAAAACGAGTGTGTCCCCAAATGCGGGACCCGCAAAGGTTGGCCCCGGCTAAGCCTATTGCGGGGATGCAAACATGGGTGATTGCTCGGTCGGTCTCACCCGCTCCGTCGTTGCCGTGCGCCGCCGCCGACCGTGTGGAGTCCGCGAGACCGGACACGCATGCTGCGGGTCGGAACCGGAACCCAACCCATCTCGAGCTCTAGTGTGCCGATGCTCGTATACGCGCGCCGTACAGCCTCTAATTAGCTGCACGTCTCTGGACCGACCCATATCCGCTGAGAATAGAACATTGCCATCAGCTTGCAGGACACGGTCGAGGCTGCAAAGGTAGATTGCATGACCCCGTTGATGCAGAGCTACGCACCGCACGCTGCTGCAGTCATTTTGCCTGCGGCGCCACAGCGACGAACAGAGACAGAGATACTATGTGCTATGCTAGTACTGTGGGCGAGAAGCGAGACCGCGATCGAGTTACACGGTGAACAGAGGGAAGGAAGCGGCCAGAAATTAATCCGAGTGCACCGTCCTGATCTGCCGGCGTACAGGCGTACGTGTGCACGGCACGTGCCAGGTCAGATCAGCCACGAGAGTCGGGCATCACGTTGACACGCATGGCACGTTCGTTTCATCTGCTTCATGCTCTGTAGCTCACCTGTGGTGGTTGCCTATGCCTGCACGGCTCACGCACGCCCACAATGATTCGTTACATGCAAACATGGGGACCATCGAGGCCCGATCTCGTCTGCCGGCGTGCTGCTGTGCCCAGGACGGCGAGACGACCACCACGGCCCACAGGAACACACATCCGAGTCGCCGTATGCGATCGGTTGTCAGTGAGACCAATCAGCCAAAGATGTGGGAGATCGTGTGCGCCAAGTGCCATGAGTTTGCTACTACTCACAGTTGTTGATGAGCTTGCTGAAATTGATAGGAAACTCGGAACAGTCTTCATAGATGCCGTCCAGTGGAGGGCGGGTCAAGTTTTGCCATGAAGCAACAGTGTCCCGGCCACCAGGATTTTCTTCCAGTCACAAAAAAAAAAAAAAAAAAAAAGTTTTTCTTCCAATATAATATGTGCCGAGCTCGAAACGTAGGAAAGAATATCGTTACAAAATCGCAACACAGATCTAGCCACAAGTCCAACTTACAGGATTTTTTTGAGTGCTTGTTTGAGTGAAACAGCGACAGCGATGGTGAAAGCGAGGAAATTCACCTCGGCCCGGCCCGGTTTGGGATGTGACGCGTCAGGCAGGATCATGCTCGTCGTGAGAGGTGAACATGGACAATGCTCGATCACCATCACGCCAATCGACAACGCTCGGTCGCGCGCACGGCGCAACGCACGCGTCTAGAAGATCCCAAGTCGGGCCCGGCTCGCCGACTCGTCGGCGCCGGGCCAGTCGTCATCCTTCCCTCCACGTTGGCATCACCTGGCTTCACTATACTCCTATATAACCACTACAGCTCCAAGCGCAGGACAAGCAATCCATCCAATAAACGCTAGAGCTAAGCAACCAAAGCCCGATCACTAGCCCACCACTCGCTCGGGGGTTCACGCATTGCCGAGGACGGAGCCGAAGAACATGGACCACGGAGGCGAGACGGCGAGGCCGACGACGGTTGGGTCCACCGTTGATCTCGGTATGGCCGGCGCGGTACATAGAGGCGAGGCATCGCATATGACCTCCCGCACGTTCTACGGCCAGTTCGGCGATGCCGCCGCTCGCCGTGCCAGCTTCGAACCAACCGCGGCGGCGTACCACAACTCCGCCAAGTACACGCGGCATGTCCGCGCCGCCGCTGGACGCGGCGAGGTGCCTGCCGCCGTGTTCCACCGTGAACCCACGCCCGGCGTAGCGTACGCCAACATCAGCGCGTCCTGGCGGCAGCTGGGCCCTGTCGATGTGGTGCTCGTCGGCCCACAGCTCCCTGACGCAGTCGTGCCGGTGGACCACAACTACGGCAACTCTGCGCTGCAGCCTCGCCTTGGTGACGGACGTGGCGTGGTGCTCGTCGACCTGCTCGACGGCGGCGCCGTCACGGTGTACAACGGGGACTACATGCTGCTGCCCAGTCCGGGTGCTGGACACGGCGAGGTGCTTGTCGACCTCCTCCCTGGTGGCGACGGACATGGCGAGGTGTTTATCGACCTGCTCCCGGGCGGCGGCGACGCGGTACGCGACGATTACGGCGTCGATATGGTGTACGGCGACTCTGGCATGCCGGCCACGCATTTGCGTCGTCTGCTAGCGTTCATCGGAATCGGCGCCTCCTCGGTGGCTGTCAATGCACTCGCCGCCGGCCCAGGCTCGCCAGCTGTTGC
The DNA here is from genome assembly GCA_015847255.1 of Hyparrhenia diplandra. Lineage (NCBI taxonomy): Eukaryota > Viridiplantae > Streptophyta > Magnoliopsida > Poales > Poaceae > Hyparrhenia > Hyparrhenia diplandra. The sequence continues at coordinate 141,903 of JADLZK010011143.1, read as the reverse complement.
ATTTCACCTCTTTGTGCTGCTTTTTGGCCGGCCTGTTTCTGGTTATCCTGCATGTGCTTCGTGTGTAGCCTTGTCTGATGATAAGTGGACAGTGGACTCAAGCAGCCAAAGATCTGATTATCATGTGATAGGATGGTCTGATTACGAACTGCGTTTATATTTGGTGGGGAATAATCTAGCATGTGTGTCGTGTAGGGGTTCTGGATCTGGAGTCCTTGCTTGCTCTGCTCTTTGCTTGTTCAGTGTGTCAGCGTCAGGTTTGCTTGAATTTATCGTGGAAAAATCTACCAGTCAACGAAAAATGTGGTCTTTGTACTATGATTTTGTTAAACTTTGATGTGTGTGTACTTTTTCGTACAAGATCGAGTATGAAGCCATTATTGTTCACTGAAGTCTTGTCACTGACGCATCATCCTAATCATTGTAATCCTTATTATTTTGAGCTTTCTTTTGATTTAGAATAAACAAACTATGCTACTGCCTTATACACATTTAATCATGTATAATTTGTTATAGATTTAAATGGAAATGATCTATGTCCAAATTCTACTAGGTACTGTAGTAGATGATTGAAAGGAGCAGAACTGAGCTGAGCCGATGCTTACAGCTGTTAGTCAAAACACAAAAGCCTCAAATCAACGCAAACCATCTCATGAATCCTAGTTTGGCTGCCTTTAAGCTGCAGCTGCACCTGCACCTGATTGGTTTTCCATCCACTGCTGCTGTTTCTCGCTTTCAGCAATGACAGCTGCAAATGAGTGCAGCCGAACAGGCTACCATTTGTGAACTAATTACTGCCAAATCGACATGTATAGTTGCAGCCTACTTTTCTGAATTCTGAAACGAAGATTGAATTCGTCAGATCGCTTTGTGTGTTGGGTTTGAGCTGCACGCAGCATGCTAGATTGACAAACATTAGCAGTTGCGAGGAGCACATATGCAGCGGCCCTTGTCATATGTCTCTCCGGTTCAAAGCTCATTGCCAATATATAATGAACTCTGATTGGGCCTATTGAAAAACATCTAGGACATTCGCGAACAGATACTCGAAGCATAACGCTCAAGTTACAGACATGATTGTATTTGACCAGATACTCATAGACAGACTTACAATGTCGCTCAGAAGAAAAGAAATAGTATACGTTACGGTAGCACGACTTTTTTACTCCAACAAAAGCTCACAACACGACATGACAGAGATTCTGAAATAAGCACGCAGTAGGGAGATAATACAGCAAGAAGCAGTACTAATCGTGACAGGGGCAAAGTTGGCGGCGTCAACGTCATGTTCAGGGTTCTAGGGAACATAATGATTTTAGGCACGATCAATGCATCGAAGAAGGCAGAACTGAACTGATTATTCACCACGAGCTCCGATGTTGATCAGGTAGACTCCGAGCAGGAGTAGGGCGAACGTGGCAAAGCAGAGCACGGGATGTGCCTCGCCGGAGAGCATCGTGACGGCACAGGAAGCCATGGCGAGCCCCACGGCGGCAGTGTTGCGGCGCACGAACGCTGCGAGAGCTCGTGCTCGTGCACCTGCGGACACAACCAGAACGATCGGCGCAGGACCGTCGGCCATGCGGACGCCGACTGCAACGAGGCTCGCGCCGACGAGGACCCCACAAAGCAGAGGAGTAAGCCGAAGCCGCCGAAGTGCATGCCCGCGCTAACAGAAAGCAGCATGATGACGAGGCCGATGGTCATCGCCCTGCTTCCCGGAGTTCTCATCGCCGGCGGCATGGCGCCGTAGTTCTCTGTTAACCGGTGCATAAAAAGGCAAACAAAAACTGTTTTCAAAGCTCGCAAGAATCACAGAAGTAGGATGATGTCATGCGCTCGTGCAACGGGAAGGGAAGTGCAGAATCGGTTATTCAGGCTGCCGGAACCGGCCGGGCGTCCGGCACGGGTGCACCGAGCACGGCTACACAGCGTGTTCCAACGGAAGAAGTTCAGTGTTTCACAGAAATCGTCCGCTCTTTTCCGACTGAATTTGGAGTCGAACAAAAATGGGCGAGGTGGAGGAGATGGAGCGTTACCGATCTCGGCGGCGACGAGGACGCGCGGGGCTTGGGCGGCGAGCAAAACTGGTTGCTGATGATTCGGAGCTTGAGGACCTATGGAGTACCAAGCTGGCAAGCTGACGGGGCCTCCGGTCACCAGCACGAACTCGACGTCGGGCTTGGCTGGGGTGCGGGTGCCGCCGCCGCGGCCTGCGGAGGAGGGGAAAGCGCTGCCGCTGCACCTGCAGCTGGATCTGAATGGTGCGGTGCGAATGCGAAGGTAGCGCGGTAGGGGCGTTTTATAATTTGAGCCGGGTGCGTGGGGTCCCGGGTCTGGTCGGGGCGTGGTGATCCCTGTTTGTACTTGAAGTGGCAACCAACAAATTGCCACAGCCGCAGCCTGACTCGGTGACTCCTGTGTCCTCCGATGCCCACGTGGGCCCACCCGAACGCATTTGTCTCCGCATGATTGGTCTGGTCTCACCCTCACTCTCACCCTCACCCTCACCCAAAGGCAGAAGATTGCGGATGCAAACGGCCAAACATGGGGGCGTGGCGTGGGGCAGCCCCGGGCGCGTCGGATCAGGTCAGAGGCTCAGAGCTCACCCGCGCCACCGGGCACCGCACTGTTCTGATCGGCCGCTGCCGGCCGCGCCACCGGGTTGCGTTGGCATGCGACGCCGACGACCGTGGAGTCCGCGAGGCCCGGACACGCCTGCTGTGTCCCCGTTGGAATCGTACCCATCGCGAGCTCTGGTCTGCCGATGCTCGGATACGACGCGCTCCATGCAGCATTTGACAGGACCAGGCCCGGCCCTGGGTGGGGCGAGAGGGGCAGCCGTCCCAGGTCCATCTCGCCGATGGGCCCCTCACAGGGTATGCGATGAGTACTAGTACTCAGCCTGCATACATACGTGATGATACTCTAGGACAGATGAAACCGGTGATCACGCAACGCAAGAACGCAAGTAGGCGGCTTCTCTCTGATTGAGATAATGATTCCTTTCCTTCGATTTCTATGGACGTCCGTGTAACCGGCTAACCGCAGGCACTCTGCTCATTTGCAGTTCTGCATAGGGCGAGCCGGCGATCATCCGCACACCGCACTCCAATTCCATCATCATCAGGCTGCCGTCAGGCGGCACCGTGACAGTAATTTGTACGTCCGTATTTTCCTATCTCTTTCCTATGATCCGTAATCATGTACTAATGTACAACCAACGCCCGACGACGCTACCCGGCCAATTTTATGAAATTGTAGTTAATACTTATGTCGTTGATATTGACCATGTCAGCCGGCAAAACTCTATATAAATTTCAAATAACTATTTGATATATGTGTGTGCATATATACTAGTAATGAGATTATCATGCTTATATGAAAGGCCCAAATTTTAGCATTATTCTAGGTCTACCCTGGACAGGACACGACAAGGAGGAGAAGCCGAGAAAGGACGAGGCCGAGAGCAGCCACGACGTGGTGCCGTGCCTATCGCGCCGCTGCGAGAGACGGGGCGAGGGTGACGGCGAAAGCGAGGGAGCGGAGGTGTCTGTGATTTAGCACCCCACGGATTCAACTGCCATCCATAGCGTGATGTGATGTTTGTGTTGTTTTCACCACCTTGCTGGTTCCGCACAGATCCAGATTCAGTGATTTGCTCAAGCAAGTTACTACGACGTAACTTTACTCCCTCCAACTAAGATCCAAGGGCTACCATTGCTTGCAGGCCAAAAGGAGCCAGGACTTGAACTTTTCTTCCGTGTGCGTCTGCTAGATTGAGGATTTGCGCGCGGGCGTCCACTGCGCATCTGCCCCCGCCCGGTCTTCTCTCGGTTCCTGCTACTACGCCAGACGTATAATGCCCGTCTTAACGCCACGGCTTCATTTAAGAAAATGCGCACATGAAAACAACCAAACGATGATTTTTTAGAACAGTTACATCACTGCCCTTGTTTTCACCTCTAATTGCATGTTTATAAATCATAAGGTAAAACTAATCAACTCATGAAAGGAACACATATTCATTATCTCACAAAGCTTGTAATTTCCCACTCAGAACAAAATAGACAAGCCCACACAACGATACCTAGAATTATCTTAAAGGTGATCAACATATTATCTGCAAACAATAGACAAGCTAAAGATGACAGTCATGTGCCCATTCTGAAACAGCTAAGGACCAGATCCGCAATTGTTAACCTTTCCAGCTTTATGTACTATGGGATGAAATTCTTGGTTCACCGGTGCTGCTCCTCTCTTGATGCCACTAACAACCATAATGAGTGGCATAAAGGGGGCAACAAGTTCTGCGAAGCTCAGAAAACCAAAGGCTGGAGCAAAGGAATCTTAATGTGAAGGCCAGAGACAGCGTCGCGCCCTGAACTGGGATAGCTGTTTTGATAGAAACATGAAAGTGATGAAATATGGTAATCCTCTCAGTTTTTAGCTGGAAGGAAAACATTATAAGAACATGTCAAATGTGGGGGCATATAGTTGGCACTTAGTTTACAACAAAAACATTTTTTTATGCATTCCTAACATATCTACAGGTACATCATAAGAACCATCTTCAAAATAAAATTTTAACACATCACATCGATAAGCTCATTTTTATTCACCAAAACTCAGAAATACAACGTTTAATGAGATGCTCCTGAGATAGACTCTCAAGACGTTGCTTCAAGGATTACTTGTAAGGACTGAACTCTTCCCTCAAGTTATGCAATGTACTGGAGCTTCCAAACGCGAGATCTCTAAGCATATTCATTGTCGCAAAAAGTAAAAATATAATAAAATAAATAAGCATACCTCAAACTTCAAGGTTTATCAGCATATATCTAACATGGACACCATACATGGCACCTTCATTGTGTAAAATTAAGTCTGCATATACTGACAATAGAATGAAGCTCAATGCACATGAAGATGAGCAACTATATAGTCCCTCTACATGAGTAAAATTTCCCACTTTAAGTTTGTACTCATGTGCGGTCATCAGAACAAAATTAGAATATATGCCAGGAAACAAAAAGCAGAACAAACCAAGGAGAAGAACTTACAAGTTCCAAAGAGAAGCCAAATGACCAAATATTTCTATAATTCCACAGAAGTTCTGCTTAATACAGTGCATAAGGAACATGAATTCAATGCATCAACTGAACTCAGTGACAACCTGACAAGTTCTCATTAAGCTTGTTTAAAATCAGAGTTCTCTGGCACTGTGCAGATCCAAAGCATATAGCTACAGAAGCTGAAGTTGCTCTAGTTATCCAAACTCTGAAAGAACAGCATCCTCAGATACGGACCTGCTCCAAATTGGGAGCACTCGAATTACAAAGTTTTTAAATTGGTTCCTGGAGATGCAACTCAAATTACAAAGTTTTAGAGTAGGTTCCTGGAGATGCAGTTCGTACATACCTCCAGATCCTTCTATTTGGCCTTGCTTCATATTCAATTTCTCGAGCAGAGATCCCCTGCGCACATGTGACACACACCCTATTTTATAAAAACTATTTAATACACGATGGGTGAATATTAATAAAATTTTCTGAGGCAATTCATATTTATTGTATAAAAGATCTAATTACCGGCCGGACTGGCCAGCAGTAATTGTCCCAAGGTTTACCACCACTTGCATCCCAAAGCTTCCTGAGGTTAGGCTGAACCTCATTTTGCAGAATAGTAAGAAACAACACTCCAACCCTGTATTGTAGTCAGCATTCTCAAAATGCCCAGCAAGTGAGCTGTAGTCGCGTCCGACCGTTAGGTGCCCCCGGCGGATCTCCCCACCTCGCCTCCGCCGCCGGCCGCCACCCCGCGTCGGCGGCCCCGCCATCCACCTCCCCTCCCTTCCCTCCCTGCCCCCCCTCTTCCTCCCCTGCTGCCCCGGGCTCGCGGATCCAGGCCCTCAAGCTGCTCACGACGCCGCTATGCTCGCTTTCTGTGAGCGCTGCTCGCCGCCTCCTCGCCGCCAGGTGCGCAGCGGCCGCCGCGGAGGACCCGGCCACGCCGGCCCGGGGTGGATCTGGCGTGGGTGCCCTCGGGAGGCCCACGGGGCCTTGAGGGGCGCGCCCCCGCGGCCAACTCCGCGGCCGGCCCGCCACACCGCCGATGTCGCTGAGGACGGTGCGGAGGGAAGTCGCTGCCGCCGCGCATCCCGCTGCCGGGGGAGCGGCCACCCTAGGCCCCGACAGCCGGACCTTGAGGACGGCGAGATCGAAGGTGAAGTCGACGCCCACGACCTGCCGCTGGCGCCCCGACCCCGAGCTCCCGACCTCACCGCGCCGCCGGAGAACACCGCCGCTTCCTCTTGTGAGCCGGTTTCTCCGGGCCGGCCTGCGCCACATGTGCCGGGGCCGCACCGGAGACGCCACCGCGCTAGTACAGCCGCCCCGTGGGTGCAGAGGGGCCGCCCCGTGGCCGGGCTTCGTGGCTCCTCCCGCAGGTCACTTTCCCCCCGCTGCCCCTTCATTCGCCCCTTCTTGCCGGGTCGGCCGGTGCCCGACGTCGTCCCTCGTGCGGCCATCCGCCCCAACCTCGTCGCCGACTCCCTCCGCCCCCCAAAGCCACGCTCCGTGGACGTGGGGCACCATTTCTTGAGGACCTCATCGCCATTGAGGACCTCCCCTCGACACCGATGGAAGCCCCGGGCTGGTCCTCTTCCCCTCCTTCTCCGGGCCCGAAGCACCTTCGCCGTGGTGAGGCCTCCTCCGATGATGAGGAGGAGGAGGTGAAGGAGGAGGAAACAGGAGGGTCCCCTGGCCTCAAAGGCGACGCCCACGCCCCCGGCCCCGACCGTGGAGCGAGCCCTACCGTAGGGCGCTGCGGCCCCCTCTCGTTGACGGTCGCCGATAGTGGATTCGGCGGCCACTCGCAGGCGCCACCGCCGGCGATGTAGGAGACCACGACGGCCTCGTGGCGGGTACCGCGGCATCGCCGTCTTGGTCCCCGCCTACGGCCAGGGGCCGGTGCATCGCGCCGGGTCCACCTCTCCTTCGGCACTACACTCCTCGTGTGGTGGCGCGGCCGGCCGACGCCGATGGCTTCACTCGCTGTAAGCCGCTTGGCGACGCCGCTGGGCCACGCCACCACCGACACCGGGCGGCCCGTGCCGAGCTCGCCGTCGGGCCTCGCTTCAATCGCCGGGCGGAGGGTCACCTCGCCGCCACCTACCTCCGCCACGTTGCCTCCCCTCCCCACGAGGCACGGGCTAGGGACTGCAAGCAACACCACCTTAAATGCGTCCACCTCGGTGCCCTTGCTGAGCCACAAGACAAAGCATCCACGCCATGTCGCGACGCGGTGATGATGACCGAGGCACCTAGCGCTCCGGTCGCAAGCGGCCCCGATCCTTGTTGGGCGATCATTTGTCCGCCCTCGCAACGACGGCCAAGCATGCGCACATGGGCGGCCCTCCGACATCGACGACACAGCGATCGGGGGGATGTATGTTGCGTCGCCCGTCGACGCGCCGGCGGCATCGGGCGCAGGCTAGCGAGGAGGTCGACCGCCATCGACACGCCGGCAACGCAGCGCCTATTGAAGGCGCCGGGCCGCGCCCACCGTGGCGGCACCGGCGCCGCGCGCCCGCGCAACCTATTCGGGAGCCAACTTCGCCACCGACGGACCGCTCTGAACCCACTCGGCTTCTACGTGGCAAGGCCATGGACCCCGCCGCCTGGATTGACCCCATCTTGGATGAGCTTGCGACCTTCCCGCCGCGCGCCCCCGCCTGCTTCCCGAGAGCCGCCCAAACCGGGAGGATCCCGCCCCGCCGCCCCGTGTGGTCCAACTCAACCGCGGACGCCGATGCGCTTGAGCTGGCTGGTGAGGTCGCCGCGATAGGGGTGCTACACCGACACCTTCCCCTCGCCCCGCATCGCGACGCACGACATCGACATTGGGTCCTTTATCGAGTTGGCGTCCTTGGGCGCCGCCGCCACCACTACTACTGCTGCTACGCGTTCGGGGTCGGAGATGCTGGTGGCGGATGGGGCCCAAGTTGCTTGTCCTCCGGCAGAACGACCGGTGGCGAACGCCATGCGCCGCGTCGCAACTCCTCTTGTGGCGCAGCCCAAAGGTAAGACACTCCAAGACAGCGGTGTCCGTGGCATTCGCTGACGCAGCGGCCGCCTTGCGTGGCCAAGTCACAGAGCCCAACGCGACGCTACAAAGAAAAGATCTTGCCGCGAAGCTCGAATCCATGTGGACGAACTCACCGTGGTGCGCCCGACATTGTGGCCCGGGCCAATGCGGCTTTCAAGGGAGACATGTCGGGCGCAAGCAACAACGTCCCGAATAAGCCGCCGGGCGGGAGGCTTTGATGTGGCCATGTTGGACCTCAACCTCTCCGGCTTGGAGGAGGAGGTAGGTGCCCGTGGTGCTTCGTTAGATCCTCTCGCAGCTAGTTTGTGTCCGCAAGGTTGTTGCAATGTAACCCTATTTTTAGATCCAAGAGGGGTGGTAGGTTCATGGGAGGTAACCCGGGTTACCTTTCATGTAGTCTTGTATTCGGTAAAACTCTTTCTGCTATGAAAAACGCGCGCGGCGTGATCTCAAAAAAAAAAAAAAAAAAAAAAAAAGCAATCATCCCATTCCATGAGATAAAGTACATCACATCCATACTTTCAAATACCTTATGAACAGCCACAACGTACCCACATTTGGCTTACATGTTCATGAGTGCATTCAGGACATCTACTTCCTTCCCAAACCGAAGAACATGCGCATGAACCTCCCTCCCCAAGCTCCAGTCTGGGACGGCCGCACAGCTCCCCAGCACGCAGGGGAACGTGTACACGTCCGGCCTCACGCCTGGCCACATCATCCTGTGCTGCAGGTCCAGCGTCTCTTCCAGCAACCCGGCCTTTCTATACCCTCTCACACTGACGTTCCAGGAGAAGACATCCCGCTTGGGTATTGTGGTGAGCACCCTCCACGCGTGCCAGGTCTCCCCGAACGTTGACGAGCATGGAGAGCATGGCATTCCGAAGGCAGATCCCAAAACACGCGTGCAGACTGGCGTATAGAATTCTCTCTGCAGACTCCATACATTTCGATCAGCATCAGAAATAGCCATCCAAGTAATGAACACGAAGAACATCAGTCTGTCTCAGGAAGCAGGTGACTTACATAGCACTTGGCCGACGGGTTGCGCGATCCCTCGAGCCGTCGAGCGAGCGGAGGTGGAGCCGCAGAGCGGCGACTTCGGTGAGGAGGGCCTCGCACTTGCGCCCAGCGAGACTCCTCGCGGAGCCACCGCTGTTCCTCCTGCAGCGGCGTAGCCAGCGCTGCTCCACACGGTCCTCTCAGGAAGAAGAGGGGCCGACGCCGGGCCGTGCGAACGTAGCCTAGGCCGCCAGGCAAAACGCATCCCCAATTCACGCCGGACGCCGCTGCCGCGTGTATCATGATGGGCTCCGCCACTCCCGCACGCTCCAGGTCTCCCGCCGCGTGCGCCGCGCGTCATTTGCGTCCGCCGCCACACGCCGCTGGAAATTTGAGACGATCACGTGGCGCCCGGGCCGCTCGGCGAACGCGAGCGCGATCTGTGGCGGGGCGGAAGCTCTTAGATTGCGACGGGACGAACCTGGAGGACGAGCGCGATCCACATCGCGGCGCGCCCTGGAGTTCTCATCCGCGGCAGACGGGCAGAGAGGATTTCGTCGAGCAAAATTCAATGATGGCAGTTTCAGAGTCTCGCGGTCTCGGCTGGACGACCAGAGCGCGTGATTGGCGGCGTCAAGCGTCTACGGGATTTCGTCGGGCGTGGGCGTGAGAGGACGATGAGGTTGACACAACCAATCTCCGCCTTTGGATCATGAGTGATGGAGGAGAGAGAAAGCCCTGGAGTGTCTATTTTGAAAGATGTCGTTTTTATTGGTTACACTAGATAGTAGTGCGTGCTAACGCTTACGGCGCGATAATTTAGGGATACAACCAAACAACAGTATTTTTCCTTGCCCATGCTAACAATATAACTATTTCTTAAAAATAAAGTAAATACTGAGATAAATTAAGATTCACACAAAAGATATTCATGATGAGTTATTATAATATTTTTTGAGCCCATTGCAATTATGGTTAAAGAGCAATATTTAAAATAATACATCACAGCTATTATATCTTTTAAGTCATCTAATTCCTAACACGCCTAGTAAGTTCTTGTATATCTTCAGGAATGTTGTCCTCAAATTCTCTGCCCTTGTACTTCAACATTTGTACCAAGAATTTGGTCCTCAGTGGATTCCCATTTTGTATGAATTATTGCACTTCATGCAGCAGGTGCCCACACAATGCAACAGCAGGCAAGTGAACAATGTATAAATTAGTCAATAGAAAAGCAGCAGAGGAGATAAAAATTGTTTATAATCAATGAATATATACAGACTAATAAATCATATATGCAATCATGTGTACCAATTTATTTATCTGAAAAAACACAGATGAATCAGGCCAATGCGGTTTCTCTGAAACAATCTTTAGGACAGGCTTACTTAGAGGAAGCTAGTGCATACCTTGGGGCGACTGCACGGCGAGGGGTGGCTTGTTCACGGGTTACTGGCCACCGATCCGTCTTCTACTCGCTCCTATTTGGTTGGATTAGATCGAATAGCAACCGACATTCTTTCCCATGTCTCGGAATCTAACATTGCTCCCATGGTTTGTTGAAGCTGGTCTTACAGAGTTCATATTCCTACATGTCGCACTCAACTTTTGGTGAACATTTTGCTATGACACCTACTGCAGTATGCACAGGTCGAATATGTCATGAGCTCCTAGAGAAGCTCTGTCAGAACAAAATGAACCTGCAAAACTGTATAAATATGACATTCCAAAAAACGTTTGTTCTATTATCTATTATCCTATAAACAACAATACATGTTTTAATGAAACAAATAATCAACGTACCAAACAGCATCCCCTGTGAAATATAATTTCTTTGTCCTAGCTATAGGCCTGAGAAATATACAGAAGAAATATACAGGGCATTTTTGTCCTAACAAAATGAGAAGAATGAGCATGCCTGTTGTGTTCCAACATTCGGAGTCTATTAAGAAACTTTGTCAAGTACTTCTTGAGCAGACATAGAAGGTTCTCTCCTTTGAGCAGCAAAAGCAACAGACTGGTGGGAGCGGCTTTGATGTAGGTCTATCCTCCTGCAAGACATTTAGAGTAACCTTTATCGGCAGTATGTCAAAAAAATTGACCCATTAGCAGCCATGAGGAACAGAACCAATAGAATTGTGGCCTCTTGAACTGGCAGCTTTTCCTTGGATCCCTTTGGTACTTAAACCTTTTTTTTTTTTCTTCTTCACAATGATCTCATTTCCTTTCCATATAATCTCTGCTGAACCATCTTCAATATATTCCCATTCACCATCTTCTTCTGACGGGTTTCCTTGGTAAGCAATAAGTCATCATAACCACACAAGGTAGCAGGATACAGGATGTTCCCTCTGTGAATTAATATCAGCATTTTCAAATATTTTCAGTTAGTGATAGTGAACTCCAAACAGAGAACAAAGCTCTTTTATTCCGGCTCCAGTGACGACCTTTCTTTTGCTATCCTTGGTTTCCTTCTTGCTGATTCATATTTCAGTACTCCTATAAAAGTGATAATTTGCAAATTTTTAGTTAGTGAACCATGCATGAAAAACAATCATAAAAAGTACCAGCTATGCAACATGTCATGAGTTCTCAGTAGCAACAGTTCGGTGGCAAAAATCCAAGGCCATCGTCACAAGCTCAAGGAACTCCCCTTCAGAATTGCATTGAAGCCCTTGCTCTTGGGATAGGTCCTTACAGAAGTTTCCTGAAGGCCTGAACCAGCCTGTCACTCCAATTTTTAGAGCTATGGAGGCTGTTGTTCTGCATGTACTCTGTTCAGACTGTGCTACAACTTAGATGGCAGGGTGTAAGAGATGATGCAAACTGCATATTTTTACAAACTAAAACAAGTGAATCATTTATTCATCCCAAAGTATGATAATTACAGCTAACTTTAAGAATACCTTTGTAAGTTATAAGAACCATCTATATTCTAATGACTCCTCGTTTGAAAATTTTTCAAGACCCTGAATAGCTAACAAGCTCCGTCGCAGGCAATTAGCTGTGTACAAATGACTTCACTGATAGAGAATAGCTAACAAGCACCCAATTCATGAGAATTTTAAAATAAATAAAAGGGTCATTTGTCAGGCATATGACTGAATACATGTTAAAAAAAAGTGGCATTTGGCTGGGCATATGACTCCACCGCTACATTTCTGAATATTGGTCCAACAAAATATTACACGAAGCAAGCAATGGCATTTTATTATATATTGATCCGATCAAACTGAAATGATTTTATTATATATATAAAAATTGGAAAAGCTACAAACGATAAAGACTGAAAATAGAAGGAAAGGAACGAATGGTACCAGGCTGCCGTCGGCGAGAGGGAAGCGGCTGCTGCTGACACCTGAGGATCACCAATGTCCAGAACCAAAATAGCATCGATAATTTGTTGTACTGATCTACAGGATATAAGAAAAGGAAGGCATTTGTATAAGTATTTTTTTTCTACATGTTAATTTTCTTAGCAGCATATTCAGGCTGGAACAAGCAAATTGTCGAGCAACTAACAAGCATAAGCATGTAGTAGTAAGCAGCAATGGCAGAATATGCACACATGAGTGCGGAGGCTAGGAGAATGAGTGGCGAGGGCGAGCACAGAGGAGAGTAAGGAGAGAAGAGATGAGGAGCTCACCATCCCCCCCGCAAGCAGGATCCACCGTGGATGTAGAGGATCATCCTAGCCTCCGCTAGGATTGGCCTCCGTCCGCCGGATCTGCCACATCTGAACGAGCCCGCTGGCGCCGGTGTCGCCGCTGGCGGCCTGCAAGGCTGCGCCCCCGCCGCGGCCGCCCGACCTCCATCAAGGGCGCGCGCACGGCTGCGTTGGTGAGGAGAGGAGGCGCGGCGCGGGCGTGGCGGCGAGATGGTGGAAGATGGCAGCTAGGGTTATAGAAAGGCGAGGAATCACCGGGTTTGCACGGCGAGATGGGGAGAGAGGATGGGGGCGGTAGGCATTATGCTGAAATCAAGGTTTCGCATTGAAAGGAAGGAAGCAGTGCGGGCAGTGCGGAGGAAATTGAGTCTCGCCGCTAGGAGGAAGGAGTGCGGGCAGTATGACGACGGGCGGGTGGAGGCCCATACATTTAATCCTGATCGTCCAATCGTGAATGAGTAATGAGAGAGAAGATTGAGAAGCAATCTGAGACGTTCATTTGAATAAATTTGAACGTAGAGAAGTTTGTGTATTAGTAGGATAGATTTGTTGGGTGGATGAAGGAGAGACTCCTCAGCGGGGACGTTTTCTAGTGTGAATGCAGAAAAGAAAAGTTGGTGTATTAGTAGGATAGATTGGCTGCTTTGTGACCGGACAAGCTGCTCCACGATTGACTCGTCAAGCAAGCATGCTCGCAGACTATGCAGATTGGCATGCTCCACGATTGACTCGTCAAGCAAGCATGCTCGCAGACTATGCAGATTGGCATGCTCCACGATTGACTCGTCAAGCATGCTCAAGCAAGCTGCTCCACGATTAGACTCTGCCACGACAAGCTACTGCTCTGGTTTTTTTTTTTTTCATTTTGCCAAATCCAAAATAACAAACTATTAGAAAGGGACTGTCTTTTTTACTTGGCATTTAGTTTTAGGAATTGACAAATCACAAGATTTGCTAAGTTGAATTTGACAAACTATTAGAGATGCTCTTATAAGATAATAATAAGATAGATTTATAGTTAATCATACCTCTAATTCCACGGTACACACAAGCTCAATTGTGTGCTGTACTCATAACTGTAAGTGTTTTCTTTGATAGACACATAATGTTTTCCTTTCCTACTTAACATGCATAAGGATATCATATCGCTAAGAAAGGACATACATACATACATACATTCTCCCGCCGTCCGCAAATATGTGCGCGTTTAGGATTCGAAAAAATCTCAAAATAAAGAGCCTCGATGGGCATATGAAGCCTGCTAAACGGCCTGAGCCTGCAACTTGTACATGCGTGGACAGGAGCAAATATATATATAAAAAAGCAAGACTGCCGAGTGTTCAGATTTCATCCCGGTGAGCAGAGGCAACAGCATGCAACCGTGTTCTCGTTCCTTCCCCAAGGGTCCGGTCTTCTCTTTCTGCTTCTCTGGTTTGGTACTATATAGGATGTCAGAACATCTTTAGAGGGGTATTTTGGTAATTTTATGGTTGTATTGAGCTTTGTGCCTGAATCCTAAACGTGTAGATATTTGCGGACGGAGGGAGTATTTTTTTTTGAACAACAATGTTAGTCTGTCTATGAGCATTTGGTCGAATGCAATCATGTCTGTAACTTGAGCATCATGTTTTGCGTATTTGTTTGCGCAGGGGCCGTTACTCAGAGTCGTGGGGTATCGGGCGGGGTGCTTGGATCTGCTCTAGTTAGAGCATGGTTAATAATAGAGCCAAGGTGCTTTGCTATAAGCCAAGTAAGAAGAGCCAAGTGATACAATAAGTGTCTCCTATTTGTTTTAAAAATGACTCTCTCACCTAATCCTCCTCACAACACTTGATATTGGGTCCACTAACACAAGTGAATGCAAAGCAGGTGCTCGCCGCCCCGGCTAAGTATTCGTCTGATTGACTGCCGTCGAGCCGGCCCGTTCGAGTGCGCGGACGCAGAACATGGGGAGGGGGCGCGCGAGCCACGCGCGTCGGACGGTCGGAGGCTCCGAGTGCACCGTCCTGATCTGCCGGCGTACGGGCGTACGTGCACACGGCACGTGCCAGGTCAGATCGGCCACGAGACTCGGCCACGTCGACATGCGCCAACATTATTAGCGCGTCCTGGTGGCAGCTGCCAGCTGGGCCCGGTCGATGTGGTGCTTCTCGGCCTAGGCATAGTCGTCTCGGTGCACGGCAACTACGGCTACTCTGCCCTGCAGCCCGCCCCGGCGCCGAACGTGGCGTGGTGCTTGCCGCCCAGCTCCCAGGTGGCGGCGGCGCTGTATATAGCGGGGACTACGTGCTGCAGCGCCACGTCCGGTGCCGGACACGGCGAGGTGCTTGTCGACCTGTTTACCATCCTCGACGGCGCCAGACATGGCGTGGTGTTTATCAGCTTGCTCCAGGTCGACGTCGACGCCGCACCGACAACTATTGCTAGTACTCACGCGACGGCAACCCCGTCAGGTGCCGGACACGGCGACGTGCTTGTCGACCTCCTCGACGGTGCCGAAATTGCGAGGTGTTTGTCGACCTGCTCCGGCAGCGGCGGCGCGATGCTGGAAGACTACCTGAATCATCTGCGCGCTGCGTTCGTCGGAATTGGCGCCCTCGATCCGTAGCCGCCAACGGTCCGGGTTAGCCAGCTGCTGCCTTCACTTGTTCGCTCTGCTTTTGGGCGGCCTATTTCTGGTTTTCCTGCACGTGCTCCGTGTGTAGCCTTGTCCGATGATGACTGCAAAGTGTTGGAGCTAATACAATTTAGAGCATCTCCAAGAGTTTTGCATTCACTTTTGCCATTTGCATATTTTGCCAAAGACCTCAAAAATCACCCTCCAACAGTTTTGCATTCATGTTTGGTATTCGGGAGAGTTGGCATTTTCTCCGCAAATGGCGATTTATGCGCCAGCGCTACGACGCTTTGGCATTCACGGCACATCCGTGCGTATCGAAAGAGGTGGAAGGGCACAAACATAATTTTGTTTCGCCTCGAGTTCCTGAGGTAAGTTTTCAAGAGGTGGAAGGATATAAACATAATTTTGTTTCTCTTCTAGGGTTCCCATGTAAATTATATCTCGAAGTTTGGTAAATGAATTATGCCAAACTGTTGAGTTGAACTCTTTTTGGACTTGGCATTTGCATTTCAGATTTGGCAAATAGAGAAATTGCCAAACCAGTTTTGCCAAAGTTGTTGGAGATGGATCTCTAGGTGTAGACTAGAGGGTACATCTTATGACAACAAAGAAGAACAGCATGTATTCATAGCCTTAACACAAGATCTAGTACAAAGAAGAGAACTATAACAGAGAGGGATATGAGTATGTCATTAACCGTTGGTGTTGCATGCGTCCGCCATGGGTGGTCGCCGGTGTTCACCTCTGCGCTAGGGCAGCGGCGGTTGGTGAAACGGCGCGGACGTCGTGGCAAACCCGGTGGAGGACTTCCCGCCACCGGGCCGCGCCCCTCTAAAAGATCGGACTAGGGTTAGGAGTATGGTGGGAACAGTGGCAGTGGTGAACCTCTTAGTGTGCGCCCTGGCCCCCACTCTCCTTTTATATCCACAGTGTGACAGGGGCCCTCCAACCTCTAATGGGTTGGGCCTCCCGATCGTGAACAGATCAAGTTTCATTGTGGGCCGTTGGGCCCAACAACTAGAGGAGATCAATTCTAACATTCTCCCCTTGATCTCTTCTTAACAACTTATTTTAATCTTAACTTAAATACTTTCACTCTATTCCATTATAGATCAATGCGTAGAGCATGCCTCATCGCCACAAAATTAAAATTGCCATTGGACTTGACAAACTACATACATCTCTAAGTCGGAATAGAGGCTTAATTGGGCCCTAAGTGTCCAAAATCATTGGCTTTCCCATAAACCCATGTCGACTGTGTATTCTCTGAACACACTGGGTGGTAGGACTTTGTAAGCGGATCCGCAAGAACTTACTTAATACTTATATGCTTAATAATCTAATAATGATTCGACTTTCCCCTTACAACATATAACTTAGTGTCAATGTGTTTGGCAGCACACTTGACCCCTCGTTGTCTCGTGAGTAATAAATTGCTTATATGGTTATTGCCGTTGTCAACCATTATCAATTCCGGCACAGTTACCTTAACCATTTGCCTGTTCCTCGCCTTCATGGCATGCTATATCATAACTTTGCATCTCTAATGATACTGAAACTGCTTCATTGGAGCTTTTCCACAATAAAACCCCAACTATAAGTATTAGCAACAATTGTGGAGTTATTGCAAAAACTTACCATAACTTAAGACTATGTACCCACATCTATTTGTGAGTACTTGTTCTTTCTTTTGTTAGCATGAGACCGATACTTATAACTCCATTCTAGTGATCTATAGCTGGAGTGGTCTTTGCCAAAACAACCCTGATGAACTGAGTCGTGGCAATCTTATGCATTTATTAAGCTTCCAACAAATGAAGCATATGGTACCATCTTTATATGATCTGTTTCTTACTGATTCTAATCACACTAAAGATCTCTTTCTTACTAATTTTGATCACACTAAAATTCCTAAGATATTGCCCTTGACCATGAAGAACAAAGGCATCCCTCCATCTCAAAATAGATGTCAATATGGGAAGCGTGCCGGTCAAACTTTTTCAACTTTGACTATGTTTGTAGAAAATATGTGCAACATTTAAATCTTCAAATAAATTTGTTAAAAACTACACTTAAAGATCTTTTCGACAATACTAATTACTTAACATAAATATTTATATATTTTAATATATAATTGCCGGCATTTTAAAAACTTTGACTTCTCGGAAGCGAGAATGACATCTATTTTGAGACGGAGGGAGTAGGTTTTCTCGCATGCATAACTTATTGCTTTGGAATCTTTTCTAAGTATGCATTTGCGATAGTTCTAATACCCCTTCCTTATCTCGAGAGAGTTCTAATTGCTTAAAGAAGTGGCATTTCACCAAGATCATTCTAATTTAATTACGGGGAATAAATTTCCGATTCTATAGCTCTATACTAATGCAACTGTCATCTTATTCTCCTTAACCAAACTTTCTTATTATCTCATTAAACTTTAGATGCCACCGTCTCGGTGTCTTACATCAACCCATAAATGTATTTCTTCTTATGTTATCCTATGTGTTATATTCTTATGCAACCATCTCATACTAATCCCCACCGAGGAATATATTTTCTATACATCCATCCGATGTAATTCTGAATTGTAATGCGCCACTGATACTTATTGTAGCATACTCATCCTCTTCGCATAAATCCTTTCATTATAAGCTATACTCTTTACATATTTCCCTTTGGAGTCACTTTTCACCTTGTAGACCCATATGTAGCCTACTGATTTGGCTCCATTAGGAATATTCTCTTCTTATATCTTAACGTATTCCCTTTAGAGTCACATCTTATCTTGTAGACCCATAACGGCCTACTGGTTTGACTCCATTGGGACTTTCATCTTATTCTTACATAACAACTAAACACTTCAAAGAGTGGGTATTTTCTGATGGCCTTATTCAAACGAGGTGGAATCACCTTCTATTTGAAATTCTTTTGGTCTGATAAACCTCATAAACATCCGATATAACTCGACCTTCATTATTTGGCGTCTTATGGGGCTATTGCTATTCTTCCTCTTGCTCGACATAAGGCTCTAAGGATCCCGAAGGACAAGTTCCAAATTCTCATTATTTATCGGCAAGGGAGAACTAACAACAGGTGTTGGCACTTCAATGTTTAACATTATTGGTGCAACAAGAGCAAGTAGCATAAAGTATGGTTCTTAAACATCTGAATGGGCACATCTACCCGTTTTTCTTTAAAACTTATTTCTTGTACTACCTTGCTCCTCCTGATTGCTCTCACTTGAGGAATTAGGTCTTTAAACCATGCTCCCCCCAGTTACTCCATCTTATAAAAGATAGTGTATTCTTAAATTTCTTATTTTGGGTTTAATTTGCTAAAATCATGTAGTACCTCAAGCACTGATTAAACTCATTAATCTACTAAACTCATACAAAGGTCTTGAGCACCGCTTAAACTCAATATTTAGGGGTATCTATCTTATTTATGATCCTTGTACTCCCGCAATGATCACATTTATCTTTATAGATCACTCTTAGCTTCAATGCAATGTAATGCACCGCATTATCTCGAGATCTCATATTATCTGAAGTATAAGGGTGTATCTTTCTTAGTATCTTTCTTGATTATCTTACTTTTCTCCCCCTCGAAATGTAGCATGATTTTTTCTGCCACAATTCGAAACCATTCTAAATTTTATTTCTTAACTCTTATGGGAGTACTATTTTCTTATTTTACTTAAACAACTAAGCTTAGTGTTTTAGATTCTATTGAACCTTCTATTATCTTTAAACTTATTGAGTGCTGAATAATAATCGCTACACAATAGAAGTGAAGTACTAGGATAGCATAAGAGCTACTCCAAAACTTCCCTCCCAATGTAGGATATAATAAAAGCACATGAATTATCCCGCGATGCAAGATAGTATGACTTAAGTGGTATACCAACTTTACCTCACCATGCGGGTTATGCTGGTATTGACTAAATTTTTCCCGCCAAGCGAGATAGTTCCCTCGAAGGGACTTAAATGCCAAGTTTGGCTCTTATCATAATACTTAAATGCCAATTTTGGCTCTTTTCATCATCATATTCAGAAATAAATCTGAACATTCTATAATATGCATGCTTGATCCGACGTTGGTCAAAATAAACATGCATATAACTCATTGCAACTCTTATCATAATGACTAAACTGAAAACAAATTCTCTCTTGAGATAGTGAGTACATTAAACAATGCTTAAACTGGACTTTTATTGCTCTATTTTATTGGATTAATATCCATGAAGTCAAAACTTTAAGTTCTAATCTATAATACCGTTGGGCGAAATAGAATAGAACATTATTCTTCTACATCAATTCTACATCACCGTTGGGCAATAGAATTAATGCATAAATCTAATGCATGAATCTCATGAATAACAAGTATAATATCTTTATACAACTTTGGTCTAAAGAATACTAATATAACTGATACAACATTCTTTTCACTAATTCTATATCACCGTTGGGCGTAAATAGAATTAGTGCCTTGCTAAATTCATAATATTGCTATTACAACATCATAATACAACTTTGGTAACATACACAACTATTCTTAGATACTCAACATCACTACAGCAGAAACTTTATCTTTATCTTAATCTTCTCTCGAAAAATTGGTCGAGTTTGACACAAAAAGGTTTATCGAGATTCAAACTTAAATCGAAACTATAAATTATAATATTATTATCATCAACGTTGGTCTAAGATAACAATACCATAATATAACTTAAAAGCAAAAATCTTTCTACTCCTCTATTTAAATTTTCTCGTTGGTTCCAATTTAAATAGAGGACGAAGATCTTAATTCACGGTTGAATCTGAATCTTACTTTTCTCATCCGCTCTCTCGAAAGATCTTACACATTAGTGCACTTTTGCCAGAGATTTGTACTTAACTAAACTCATCAAATAATATTTCTAAAATTCTTCGCAAAGGGAAACATATACTAAAATCTGAAATTTCTTTGACCGTAAGCTGTCTCATAATACTTATTTCTCTCTCTAAACAAATTATCCCATTGGTTCAAATTTGAATAGAGATTGAACTTATACTCAAAAAACATTAAATATAATAGCTTATGGAAAAAAAAATCAAATAAACATAATCTTAATTTTCTGAATAAACATAATTGCTCTTTAAATTAAATTCTCCCGTTGGTTCGAATTTAATTAAAAGAGACAACTTATATTAACTTAGCAAATGAAGCTTATAACTAATCTTATAATAATTCTTAGAATCTTCTTACTATAATAGCAATAAATTCTCAAAACTCATAATAATTCTCGACTCATCTTATAATAACTACAACAAATTCTCCGAAACTTATATTTGCTCTTACAATTAAACTCTCCCATTGGTTCGAATTTAATTAAAGAGATAATAAATAACTGAGCAAATGAAGCTAATAAGTAATCTTATAATAATTCTGAGATTCTTAATTACCCTCAAAAAATCTAATCACGTTGGTTCATAATTTTAATAGAAAATAAAACTTAGAACTTAACTCAAAATCTTAAACTATTGCTGAAAATTCGTGAAGAAAAATAGGAAAAACTTCACAGTTTCTAACTTGGCCAAAATGAGCAATTCGCCCGAAAAGGAAAACCGCCCGCAAACGCGCAAGCGACCGGAAGCGGCCCAGCCTCAAAGTGACCCTTTTTTTTTTTTGTTAATGCTGATTTTTGAAAAAGAAAATGGAAAAGCAATTCCATTGCTTATCGGGCCTGGGAAACCATTCGGCCCGTGGCCGAATGCAGCCCGAGGCGGCGCCGTGAGCCCGCATGGGCCTAATGTGCCGCAGCCCATGAGGCCGGTCCGAGCAATCCGAGCGTTCGGATCCGAAGCCCTCAATCCGACGGTTCGGAGCTAAAAATCGAGGGATAAAGCTCAGGTGCCGCCGGTCAATGTGCTAACCCTAACTTCCTTATCTTCTCACTCCCAGCCGCCGCTCTCAGCTGCCAGAGCGGGTGTTCCGCCCGCGGGCTACCACGACCACAAGTGCTGCGAGGCGGCGGCCGTATTTGCCAGCGCCCCCCCCGGCCTTTCTTCTCTTATTCTCTATGCCTGTACTCCTTCCGGAGCAACCACCGTCGCCCGGAGTTACACGGCGCCGGCGAGATGTGCTACCGAGGGAAGATCCGGCGCCGCCGCGCGGCCCCTTGCGGTGTTGGCGCCCCCCCGGGTTGAGCGCGATGCCGTCAAGCGGCCTCGCTGCGGTGCCCCGAGGCCGCACGAGGGCGGTCCGAAGCCGCCCGATGGCAGTCTGAAGGCGCGGTGCCGACGACGGTACCCACGGTGGTGACCTTAGGGGGCCCGGGACGATGCTCGTCATGTAGCTCGGCCGGCCCAAAGTGATGGCAAAAAATGAGACCTTCACCACTGCCTCTGATTTGATACCATTGTTGTGATTTTAGGGACCAACTTGGTGTAGATCAGAGGGTATTTGTAGATCAGAGGGGTATTTCTCATTAACAAAGATAAACACTTAGACAATATCATGAACAGATATTCCTAATTCAAGATCTAGAACAACAGTGAACGTAGAGGAGAGGTAGTGCACAGACCATGACCGGACTTAGCCGAAGCGGTGCTGCTGCTTGTGTTCGCCATGGAGAGCTCGCCGGTCTTCTCTGCGCTAGGGCAGCGCCCATGTCGACGCAGTGGCGGCGTTGGAGGCGTTCTTATCATGTGTTTTGGGTTCGAGCTAGTGCACGCAACACTCTAGATTGACAAACACAGTTGCAGTAAAACTGTCATGAGCATTAGCTGCAGCGGCCCTGGTCATTAGTCTCTCCGGGTTCAGAGCTAATAGCCAAGAGATACTGAACTCCGACAGGCCCTATGATATATCTCATAATCCATGTTAAGTTGTGTACCATTTCATTGCACAAATCTAGGACATTTGCAAAAGATACTCAAAACATGATGCTCAAGTTACAGACATGATTTTATTTGACCAGATACTACTCATAAAGACACACTTTTTTTTTTTTTGAGATTACTCATAGAGACACACTTAAAATATCACTCAAAAGAAGAGAAATAGTATTGCATTATGCACAGCAAGTAGGAAACAAAAACACGTATGCATTACATTACACTAGCACGACTTTATATAGTCCAACAAAAACACACAACACGACATGACAGAGATTCTGCAGCAAGCAATGATACTAATGGTGATGCCCCAGTTCAGGGTTCCAGGGAGGGAACACAGTGGTTTTAGGAATCAGTCGATCATGAATGCATCGAAGAATGCAGGAACTGAAGTGATCATTCACCATGCGCGGGCTCCGATGTTGATGAGGATGAGCCCGAGCAGGAGCAGAGCAAACATGCCGACGCAGAGAGTCGGGTCTTCCTCGCCGGAGACAGCCGTGAAGGCACATGAAGCCATGACGAGCCCCACGGCGGCGGCGTTGCGGCACATGAACTCTACGAGCTCGTGCACCACCGGAGAACACGGGAGCGATGGCTGCAGGACCGTCATCCATGCGGACGGCGATGGTGAGGAGGTTGGCGCCGACGAGGACCCCCATAAAGCAGAGGAGTAAGCCGAAGCCGCCAAAGTGCAAGCCCGCGCTGACAGAAAGCAGCATGACGGTGAAGCCAGCGGCCATCGCTCTGCTTCCTAAAGTGCTCATCGCCTGCGGTCACCCTGTTCATGGTCCGTTTATCTGGTTTTTGGTTACAACCCAACCAAGCCCATACAATTTATCTTCCACCGGTTTCTAACCCACGGGTACCAAGAGTGCCAGCGGTTTCCCATCTTATCCAAGGTGTTCCTCAGACGCTCGCCCATGGTGTCGGGGCGTCTCCAGTTCGTGGGGCCGCCGTGAACGTCGCCATCTACGTTGTCGTCATCAGCCATGCCACCGTCCCGTTGTGCTGGCGCAGTTCGTCCGCAAGACGCGCAGCGGCGGGCCGGCGACAGACCTCTTTGCCTAGGTGGGCGATGGCGGCGGCGGCGGCGCGTTGTGACGCTGCTGCCCCTTGGTCGCAGTCGCCGTGGTGGCGCTCTGCTTTGAAGATTATGTATGAAGCAGCCCGATGGAATCTGAGCTCTGCTATGGCCGATGGAATTTGAACTTGATCCCGATGGAATCTGAGCTTGGTCTGCTGCTATGGCCGATTCAGCTTGGTCTTGTACACGTACAGCGGCGAGATGCTGAGGTCGTCGTATACCATGCCTAGGATCTGATATGCTAGCATCAGTGTCGTCCGCCATGACTCCCTCTGCAAAGCAAGTTTAAAGAAGGTTCCGGCTGCCTAGATTCAGCACTCAGCAAGCACTACACAGATTGGGATTGGGAGCTGCATCGTAAGCGTCTGACTGACCTTTCGTGGCGCCGCCGTGCCGACGCTGAACTCGGGATCCATGCCGGCGCGGGATCAAGATTAGAATGCTGCCGGCTGCTGTTGCTAGGCTCTGGTCATGCACACATCCAGGATGACTGAGGAGGGCCGCAGGAGGAGGCGAGCAATGTCGATTGAACGAATTGAGTCGCCGGGCCGCCACTGGCGCTTTTGGCCAGCTGCACTTCAGCAAGAACACAGACGTACGCTGCTGGCGCTGGACCCGCGACGCCCGCGCGGTGGCGCACGGGCTGGCATACCTCACCTGCTCGACGGGTTGAGCGGCCTGAAATCCGACCGAGACCAACCCGGATGTACCCAGCAAGCACGGGTTACCATGGGTCGGTTTACGGGTTGGTCCCGGTTTGAACGGACCATGAACAGGGGTTAGCCTGCGGAGTGGCACCGTAGTCAGTACAGTATGTTGGAACCGAGACTCGGCTCGGCTTCTGGTCCGGCCCAGCTCGCTGTACGCGCGCGAGCTAGCACCTACACAGGCCCACGAAGCACACATATCAAGGTCTGGGCCTAACTCAACCCAAAAGACTAGCCTTATAGGTGAGGACTGCCACGCCTTATATGTTGTGCTCCCCCACCATCAATTACCGATGTGGAACTAACCCCAACAATCTCCCCTGTAGTCACACATCGGTCTGAGCCCCAACTTGTAGCGGGCTCCTATGTCTGTGTGTGATCCTACCGAGATTTGTTGCGGGTTATTGGACTGGCTCTGATACCACAATGTTGGAACAAGGACTCCGATGAGGAGTTCCGCGGTGGCAACGCGGTCCCGGCGAGTGGTGGCCGCGCGACTAAAACCCCAACCGTGCTGGCGCGGAGCGAGAGAACGCGAGAGAACGAGAGAGACACGGGGATGTCACTGCGAATGGCACGACTTGTTCCGCGATGCATTACTTGGTCCTTAACTCCCCGCCCGCGACCGATTGTTGCGTGGTGATCCATCTTTACCGGAACCCACACGCGACAAACACGGCCGAACCCGATCATGGCGGTGGTTACAAGTGGGCGCGATCACGGCGCGGCGTGTGCATGTCTCCACACCTGCCCGTGATTCTACGCGCATTACATAAATGTGCTTACAACCAAATGTAACACTAGCTAATGCAACAACTAGATGATGAAACAAATGTTTGACACGATTACAAGATGCAAATGCAACATTTGGCCCCCTTAATCTTGTCAAACTCTGATGACGCCGAGTTGTCTTCTCGATTCGATGAACCCGTATCCTCCCAAAAGCGCCTTGGTCAAGATAGCAGCTAGCTGATCATCAGTGCAAACGTGTCTCACCTCCACCATTCCTTCAGCTACACACTCCCTGATGTAGTGGTAGCGTGTATCGATGTGCTTTGTTCTTTCATGGAGCACTGGATTCTTCTTGAGTTATTCTCGAGACTTGTTGTCAATGTACAGACTAAATTTCTTCACCTCTCCTCCGGTCCAGTCTGCGAGCAATCGGGCGAGCCACACTCCTTGACAGGCACCCTGTTCTTTGCTGCAATGTACTTTCGAGACTCACGGGATGACGAGAGATACCACCACCCTTTGTTTTACTCAAGAGCTCCAAGTGATTGCATTGCCACCTAGATAGAATATAACTCCTATAGTGCTCTTCCTCTTCTCTAGATCACCAGCGTGGTCGCTATCAGTGAAACCAGTCAACTCTGAATGTGCCCCCTTGAGATACTTGCAGCCCAATTCAGTTGTTCCTGCAACATACCTCACTATCCTCTTGATAGCACTCCAATGTTCAGAATTTGGATTCTCCATAAACCTACTAACCATCCCAACAGAATAAGCAAGGTCAGGTCTAGAGTTTACCAGGTACCTCAAACTCCCAACTAAGCTTCTGTATTTTGTTGCATTCCAAGCTGATTCAGGCTTGCCAGGCAGCAACTTGACATGTTGCTCCATTGGTGTGTCAACAGAGTTGCACCCTTTCATTCCGGATATCTCCACTATTTTCTTAGCATAAGCACTTTGACATATAGTGATCTCCCCAGGCTTTTGTTTCACCTCCAAACCCAGATAGCAACTCAAAAGACCAAGATCACTCATGCTGAAACTTTGCTTCATTTGTTGCTTAAATGCAGTAATGTTGTTGCTGTCTGGCCCACAAATGATGAGGTCATCTACATAGACACCTACCAAGAGCAGGGATCTACTAGAGCCTTTCTTATATACTGCATGCTCCTCTATACTTCTCCTAAAACCCAGCTTGTACAATTCTTGGTCCAATCTAGCATTCTAGGCCCTTGGAGCCTGTTTGAGCCCATACAGGGCCTTCTTCAATTTCAGAACACTTCTAGGTGCCTTTGGATCAGAGAAGCCAGGTGGCTGTTGAACATACACATCTTCATTCAGATTCCCATTGAGGAAAGCTGATTTTACATCCATGTGATGGACCTCCTAATCACCTTGAGCAGCAAGTGCTAGCAACAGCCTCACTGTTTCAAGTCTGGCAACTGGAGCATAAACTTCATCATAGTCCACCCCTGAACTTGAGCATATCCCTTCACCACCAGCCTTGCTTTGTGTTTCACAACATTGCTTGCAGGATCTCTCTTCACCTTAAACACCCATTTGAGGCCTATAGCCTTGTGTTCCTTGGGAAGCTCTGAAAACTCCCAAGTATTGTTCTCGAATAATTGAGTCCAGCTCATCTTTCATGGCCTCCTTCCAAAGAATCTTCCTCTAGAGCCTCGATCAACATTGGATCGCTCATCTGGCACAAGCATACACACTCCATCGTATTCATAGTCCAAAAATCTCATCGGTTGAGTCAGCGGCTCGACAGCTTATCACGAATCTTTGTGGCCCTTCTTCGAATCGTGCGAATTTTTCACCAAACCGAGATGGACTAGATGTTTGAGTTTGTGGTGAGTTTGGAGTTTCATTTTGACCCACTCCACTACTCGACCCACTGATCCCATCCCTGGAGAATCTGCACTGGGATACTCAACATTGTCACCACTATTCCCAGTTGTCGGATTTTGGTCAGTTGTTTCATACTCCACAATGGAAGTGTCAAACTGAGATTGATCTATGTTGCACTCAGAATTAGGCCAGTCCCATGGCTTATTTTCTTCAAATATAACATCCCCTCACCACCAACCTCTTGTTTGCAGGATCAAACAGTCTGCACCTTTAGTCCCTGACTCATAGCCAATAAAGACCATAGCACAAGATCTGTCAGACAATTTTGACAAGCCAGGTCCAACTATTTTTACATGTGCCACACAACCAAAAATCTTCAGATGATCAACTCGGGGTTTCTTGCCATGCCAAACTTCAAATGTGGTTTTGTTATTCAGGGGCCTTGGTAGGTGACCTTGTTTAACAAGTAAACTACAGTTCTCACTGCCTCACCCCAGAAACTAGATGGGACTTTCATGGATTTCAGCAAACACTTGGCCATCTCAATCACAGATTGATTCCTCCTCTCCACTACTCCATTTTTCTGTGGAGTATATGGAGCAGTGGTGTAATGCTTGATCCCTCCCTCATTGCAAAAAATTGAGAACAGATTAGAGGTAAACTCTCCCCCCCTATCTGTTCTAATTGCCTTAAGCTTGCCACCAGACTCCACTTGTGCTCTAGTAGTGATTTTTTTTTAAAATGCTCCAAAGCCTGATCCTTAGATGTTAGCATCTCAATCCACATATATCTACTATGGTCATCCACCACCAACAGGAAGTAGGAGGCACCACCAATACTTTTTGGACTGATTTGCCCACACAAGTCTGCATGTACTAGCTCTAGGCCACTTGCAGCTCTGAAATTTGACACTTGAGGAAATGGTTTCCTATGTTGTTTCCCAAGAACACAGCCATCACACACTTGCTCAATTCTTTTCACAGCTGGCATACCCACCACCATACTCTTAGTATTAAGCTCACTCAAAGCTCTAAAATTCAGATGGCCAAATCGAGCATGCCACTGCCATGATTTTTCTTCTGCATTTGCTAACAGACAGACTGGTGAAGTTAACCCAACCTTGACTGTGTATAGCCTATTAGCAGTTCTAGGAGCAGCCACAATCAACTTCTGTTCTGGATCAAAGACACAACCTCCCATCGCCCAAAGTGCATTTAAACCCCTTCTCCTCTAACTGACCCAAACTGACAATGCTACTCTTTAACTTAGGAATGTAGTAAACATTTGTCAATACCTTGTACTGTTGCTGCCGTCCTTGCATCACGACTGACCCAACACCAGCAATCTCCACACGAGATCCATCACCGAAACACACAGTTCCATGGACTCCTTCATTCAGCTGTGTCAGAGCTGACCTGGTGCATGTCATATGGTTGCTAGCACCCGTGTCAAGCACCCAGACATCACAGTAGTCTTGGCTCTCTATTAACCGGAACATAACAAACTATTTTGTTAAAGTTCGCAAGAAACCAAGAATCACGGAGCAAGGATGTCATGTGCTCATGCAACGGGAAGGGAAGTACACATAATCTGTGAAGGTCTTGATTGGTTGGGCTTGGTTTCATTCTAGTCTAGAATAATAAATATAACAAGAGACTCAAAAATAAACCGGGATTCATTTTGGACCGGAAACTAATTGTAATAAAATAGACTCATGATAGATCCAACAAGAGACCAGCATTCGATCGAGAGGTGTGAAATTAATCCTAATCTCTTGTTGTACATATTACTAATTTATTTTCTAGTAGTTAGTTTTGGGCCCGAATGAATGCTAATCTCTTGTTGAGTCTCTCGTTATATTTATTAATAGGTGAATTCAGCCGTTGCTTTTGGGTATATAAAAAGTAAATTTAATCTAGCTAAAAAAATTTAAAAATATTTTCAATAATGAACTAAAGAAAGACATCATCTTAATCTTGGATCTTCATCTTTAAAGAAAACATATGTCACTAACTTGTGGAGGATAATTTTGGAACTTAATGTACAACACAAAAAAATACTAGTTCGCGGTAAGAATAGATTTGAGGAAGTACTAACCTGCTAATGATCCAACATACCTTCTGTGTTTGTCTTCTAGTAATATATGTAACTTCAAAAAATCTAAACGCTTGCCTCAGGAATTTAAGGTTAGCTTTTTTAGTGATCATTTGATGATGAAAAGAAAGATATAAATATGTGAGTTAATCATTTGATGATGGAAAGAAAGATATAAACATGTGAGTAATTTAATGTGAATTTCCAACACAAAACCTTAAGGTTTCAAGGATCAAGAAAGCAATACCTGTGTGGATTCCCCACGCGTTGCCGCGAAATTTAAGGTTAGTTTTTTAGTGATCATTTGATGATGGAAAGAAAGATATAAATATGTGAGTTGATCATTTGATTATGGAAAGAAAAATATAAACATGTGAGTTATTTAATGAGAATTTCTAACACAAAAACATTAAAATATCAAGGATCAAGAAAGTAATACCCCATGCGTTGCCACAAAAATTGTTGATGGTTTGGAATAAGATTATTTATATAAAGGGATAAACAGTTATAAGTTTTAGTGGATGGCGTGGCATAATGCTAATGGATGATGTGTCTTGCTTGCATGTAGATTATAATTGCAAATGTTAGTTGACCATAAATGCGACTGTTAGTGGAATGATGAGGTGGATAGCTTGCATGTTGAGAGAATTAGCTAGTGGGGTTGTTAGTGGAATGATGAGGTGGATAGCTTGCATGTTGAGAGAATTAGCTAGTGGGGTTTATCTATATAGGTGTACTAAATTCCTGACCTGCAAACCAGGCCTAAGTTGTTCCGGCGGCGGTAACCGGCCCGCCGTCGGGCATGGGTGCATCGCGCACTGCTACAATCACGACGTGCTCGCACGGTAGTAGTTTCATTTTTTCATATGTTCTTTTGCACCAAAGTTAGTGTCCAAGAAAAATTGGCAAGGCCGAGGAGAAGCACGTTACCGATCTCAGCTGAGACGATGACGCGCGAAGCTACCGCGATGGTGGTTGTTGCTGATGATTTGAAGCTAGAAGACCTCCGTACTTGCCTGTTTGTATCCTGTGGCTCGCTGACGGGGCCTCCGGTCACCAGCTCGAACTTCACGTCGGGTGCTGCCGACGAAGACCGGGTTGCTGCGGGAGGCGGGAAGCGCTGCGCGGCTGGAGCTTGACGGTGGTGGACTGGTGGTGGTGCACTGGTGCGAATACGAATGGAGGGAGGGAGGTTTTTTATAACGAGGCTTTCACCTCTATGCCATTATGTAAAATGCACCGAACTTGTGTGCCACTAGAAATTTTGGTTGAACCTACATGCCATGACACTTTTTGACTTGCACCTCTATGCCATTGTTGACGGATTGTGAACTAACACCGTCAAATTGAGCTGAGAAAAGACCATTTTGCCCTTCTGTTTATTTCTGTGATGGCTGTGTGTTCTACCGGGACAAAACTGATGTGAGTTTTATTTATTTTGGCTGAGAAAGGAAGAAATTCTCTAAAAACATTTCATTTGCTCAAATAAAATTTTAAAAATTGTATATGCATGCTAGAAAATCTGAAAATTACTTACAGAAAACATTGCAATAAGAAAGCAAAAAAAAAAAAAAAAAAAAGTAGCGTCATCCTAGCATAGTAACAACAAAATGGCTTCTCCTTCTAAACTCGTCCTGCAAAGCCTAATTGAACTCTAGCTACTTCGGTATGAACACAGGAAGGAATTGTTGACTTTTTTTCTCTTTTAATTAAAAATCGAACAATTAAATTCCAGATGAAATTAATTCGAACGATGATGTCCATATCCCGGTGCATGCGCATGTATATCTCTGCATCTGCATGTCACGACTCGCAACCGCCTGCTTGCCAGTTTGCAATATGCATGCATTCCAGTTTGCCCTCGCTGCGGCCTCGATGGGCGGCACGCCTCGCTAGCGGCCCTAGGCGCGCGCCGATGCGGCGACACTAGGGGCGCGCCCGTCCATGCAGCGGCCTAGGAGAGCCAAGAGATGGAGGGAGGGGCCAGGGGGCTCGGCGGAGGTGGATCCACGGAGGGGCGCGCACGGACGGCGGGCGGAGGGAGGGAGGCCGCCGGCTTGGGTGCGGGTGGGAGCGCCCGGCCTCAAATGCGTGAGGAGCGATTTTTTTTCGCCCGGAGGAGGCGGCGGTGTCCGGTGGGGGAGACGGGAGGAGACGCAGTGAATGGATAGGGTTGCTGAAGGGCAAGATGGTAACCTAACTAAGGTGGCCCCACATGTCAGAGCTCCAAGTCTGTTAACTTTGAACGGACCTTGGACGGAATGGCATAGAGGTGCAAGTCAAAAAGTGTCATGGCATGTAGGTTCAAGCAAAATTTCTAGTGGCACACAGATTCAGTGCATTTTACATAATGGTGTACAGGTGAAAGCCTCTTTTTATAATGTGTGTGCGGCGGGATTGTTGTGGGTGGGGTCATGATTGCGGTGAGAAGATCTCTCTCTCCTCTATCGCCGGACTGGATTAATGACGCTTGGAAGCACTGAGCAAGTTTTTTTTTATAGGATGGTATGACGCTTGGTACATTCTAAAAAATAAGTATGACGCTTGGAAGCACTCACTGAGCAAGTGGCAGGAAAGAGGATTTTATTAGGACATTAGCGCTGTTCAATTTTCTGTGCTGGGCCTCGGCCTTGTAAGTCTAGACCTCGGCCTAGCTCTTGTCGCTTCTCGGTGAGCTGGGTCTCGGCCTTTTAATTGAACCGTAACTACCTGAAGGAAAAATGTTTATTCTACCTTCAGACATTCAGTTTCAAATGCTGGAATGCATAGACAGTAGTACAGTACTACTTACATCGTCGTTCAAAATAAACAGTACTGCAATATGCACGGCAAGTATACATAGGAAAGAAAAAACGCTAACACAACAGTAACAACACTTTATTACACTAACAAATTCACACGACACGATGTGACAGAGATTCTGCAGCAAGTATACATACAAAGGTACAACTAGAGTAGCACTAATTAAGGTACACGGGCAGGGGTAGAGGCGGCAGCGGCGGTGACAGATTGCCGGTCAGAGGTGGCAATTCAGGGCTTGAGGTAACACTGTCGAGACAAGATCAGAAATCAATGGAGAATCAATGCATCAAGAACTGAAAACACGATTATTCACCACGAGCTCCCACGTAGATCAGGGTGAGCCCGAGCAGGAGCAGAACGAACATGCCAAAGCAGAGCACCGGGTCTTCCTCGCCCGAGACCATCGTGACGGCACAGGAAACCATGACGAGCCCCACAGTGGCTGTATTCAGCACCGCCACGACAGCTTGTGTACCGTCAAAGATCACTGGAGCGATGGGCGCAGGGTCGTTGGCCATGCGCGGACGCCGGGCGGCGAGGGTTGGTGCCGACGAGGACCCCCACAAAGAAGAGGAGTAAGCCGTCCGCGCCGAGGTGCATTGCAGCACCGGCACAAACCAGCGTGGACGGTGAGGCCGATGGTCATCGCCTGCTTCCCGGAGTGCTCGTCGCCGGCGACGTGACACCGTAGTCTGTAGTCCTCTGTTAACTGGAACATCAAGAAGAATGTCATGCGCCGTGGAATGGAAAGGGAAGTACAGAATCGGTTAAGTTATTCGGCCAGAACCGCTACACGGCGTGCTGTCTTTTTTTTTCGACGGCGGGCGCTGCCCTATTTCATTAAGAAAAGTGGGATAAGTTTTTACACGACCAAGATTGTGACCCAGCGAGTTACCTAGGCACGCACTGGGTTAGCACACATATCGAAATCACCGCTGAAACGGTGGCGCGATACACGTTGTACTAACTAATACACAAGTTTTGCGCGACGATAGGGGGGTAGCTTTCATCGGGCACGGCAAAGACCGAGCGACAGCCGGAATCCAACAGGACCCACTCCTCCGCCTCGAAAGCAGATGTCAAGGAGGTCACGCCGCAGTGTGCATGGGAACTCGGCCCCGAAGGTGCGTCTGCTCCTTTCCTTCCACATTATCCACGGCGAGCAGCACCAAGGGGTCGAATGCTCGCCGGTAGTCGCGTGGAGCGTCCTCACGTGCCAAGAACCACCAATCCACCGGCGAGTCTGCGTGACCGGGGCACAAACTATCGAGGCCGACCTTGGAGAGGATCAAGCTCCATACCCGCTGCTGAGGACGCACGACGGAGTAGATGGTCAATGGTCTCATCCTCCGGCAAAGACAGACGCACGTCGCGCACGGTTGCAAGCCATGTCCGGCGCGCCGTCCGCAGCCCCAGGTCGTTTGTGGAGGGCAAGCCAGACGAAGAACTTGACCTTTGGCGGCGCCGACGTCGCCCAAAGTTCCCGCTGCCCCAAAGAAGAGAGGTCCTCCCGTGGAAGAACACCTCGTAGGCCGACGCGCTTGAGTATTGTCCATTGGCCGCCCAGCGCCACCCGACCTGATCGGGACGCCGTCCCGGAGTAGTACGCCCTGAAGAGGCTCCGAGAGAGCTAGACTCTCATCCACGACCGCTGCCGCCCTCCCGTGGTCCTCGATGTCCCGACCCAACGCAGTTCATGGAGCGCCTGGCGCCGCAGTCCGTCCCTTGGCGGTCCGCCTAACCGCCCGGAAGAGGTTCGGTGCGAAGGAAGAGATCGCGCCCACCGGTAGCCAGTTGTCCGTCCAGAACAAGGCCCGAGCGCCCCCCAACCGCACGAACACGGAGGCTTGGAACATGTGGTGGACGGCCTTCTCCACCCGGTATGGCGGCCGCGCCCACGCCGCTGGCCCCCGGGTCTACCATCGCCGCCACTCCCACCGTAACCGTAGGGCGAACCCCGGGAGGCGGAGGTCCGGGCAGGGCCGAAGGCCGCCTGCCGGCCGGGGCGATGGCCGGGCCAGCCACCATGCACTTGCCCCACCGGTCGCCTCCTTCCCGCCCACACGAACGCGCCTGCGCTTGTCAACCTCTCGATGCCCCGGGCGGGAGGGCGCAGTTGGACGAGATGTGCACCGGATCGCCGGCGAGCCGTCGCCCGAGCGGGGTCTTTCTTCCCATCTTCGTGAGGGACGCCGGCCATCCACGTGGGGATCCGGCCGCCACCTTATCGATGATGCGCCGCTCCTCCGCCGACGACGATCGAGGGTGAGGGTGAGTGGCGCCCGAGGTAAATCACCGGGAAAGTCCTCTCGCCGCATGGGAACACCTCCCGGACTGCCTCGATCTCCTACTCCGAGCACCGGATGGGCGTAGGAGGCACTTATCGACGTTCGCGGGCCAGTCCGAGGCGCCGCAAAAAAGCTCGAGGATGCGCCGGATGCAGACGAAGTCCGTGACCTTGGGGGACAAGAGAATGACGAGATCGTTCGCGTAGAGGGAGCAACGGCACCTAGTGACCTGTCCGTGCAGCGGACGCAGCATGCCGGCCGACATCGGCCCCGCGATCAGCGCGTTAAGGACTTCCATGACGATGTTGAAGAGGAACGGGGACAAGGGGTCTCCTTGGCGTAGCCCCCCTCGCTGACAGTATGCGGCGTCCCGAGCCGGCCATTGACAAGCACCTTGGTGCTGGCCGAGGATAGCATGGCTGATACCCACTTTCGATCCAAATAAGGTGGGAACCCGCTGTCGCGTCAGACCTCCAGAGGAAGGGCCACGCCACCGAGTCGAAGGCCTTGGCGAGGTCCACCTTGAGCAAAGCATCATCGGCACCCGCGGCGCATAACCAACGGCAAGCAAGCTGCACAGTGCGGAAGTTCTCGTGTATGCGGCGACCCTTGATGAAAGCGGATTGGTTGGTCCTAACGAGCTCCGAGAGACATGGCGCGAGGCGTAGAGCGAGGGTCTTGGCAAACAGCCTCCCCACACAGTGTATAAGGCCGATGGGGCGGTAGTCCTTTAGCCCCCAGGGTCAGCCAACTTCGGGAGCAAGACCATCGAGGCGCCATTGAGGAGGTAGAAACTCCTGAAGTCAAGCTCCCACAACGCCTGGAAGACCCTGAGGACGTCCGCGCCGATGACCGGCCAGCCGCCCGATAGAATGCCGAGGTGAATCCGTGTCGGGCCCGGCGCCCGGTCAAGAGGTGACTCCTTGATGGCCATGCGCACCTCCTCCTCGATTGAATGGTAAGTCAAGCTCGGAGAGGTCCAGGTAGCGGCCAGTCGAGCGGTTCAAGTCGATGCGGTGGCTGCGGGTGAACGGGGTGCCGAGCAAGCAAGCTGTAGTAGGAGTAGACAAGACCGGCCTTGGCCTCCTCCTCCGTGGAAGGTCCGGCCGTTGTCGACGATGGCAAGGAGGTAGTTCTTCTTCCTTCGGTGGCATGCCTGGAGGTGGAAGAATTTTGTGCATGCATCGTACTCACGAAGGTACTTCGTGCGTGCCCGCTGCCATGCAATTGTCCGTTCCAAACAGGCAAGTCCCAGGGACGTGGCCTTGACCTCGCGGTAGAGCTCCAGCTCCCTGGGTGACGGCTGTCTCGACTCTTGCGCCACGTCGAAACCGTAGGTGACTACCCTCGCCACGGCGAGCTGCAGCCTGATATCCCCCAAAAAGGTCGACTTCCAGCTCTGGAGGGATTTTGCGAGCAACCGCAGCTTAATGTCAACCGCCCTGCACGCGTCAACATGGTGATACGTCGGCCCCCAGGCGTCAACCACCACCTCCGTGAAGTCGTCTCTCCGGATGAGGTACTCGTCAAAGCGGAAGCGACGACGCCCCCGCGGCTTCGATCGAGCACTAGAGTAGCGGAGCGTGATCGAGCAGCCGGAAGAGAGACAACGCATCCGGTGGTACGGGAAGAGCGTGATCCATCCGCCGTGATCTAATGCCCGGTCCAAATTTCGCTCCAGCGTCGGTGTGTCCCGGCCGTTGGACCAAGTGAAGTTCCCCGCCCGGCAGGTTAACCTCGTGCAAGAGGAGATCGTCCAAAAGACGGCACTAAAGCGAGTCATGAGCGGCGGTGGAGGCGCCCCTCGTTTTTGTCGGCGGCTTGATAAATCAAATTAAAGTCACCCAACACGACCCACGCCCCATTGGCGAGGATGCGCGGCGTCCCTCGAGCTCCTGCGGAAGGCCAGCCTTTGTCCGGGTGGATGGCCGCACACATTCGTTAAGGACCCGGAAACGCCGATGTCGGACGCCGCCTGGAGCGTGATGGTGATCGAGAAGCGGCGCACACAAGACGACAACACAGACCAAACATCTCGGCGCCAGGAGATCGAAGCTCCGCCCGCCGTACCCACAGAAGACAGTGCAACATAGTCGAAACCGGCCCCTACTACATCATTGTTCATTGATACATCAAAGTTCGCGATCTTCGTCTCTTGAAGACAAACGATCGACGGCACATTAAGGCTTGACGCAGACGACCTTCACAAAGATTCCTCCGTGATGCACGGTTGTTGAGTCCCCACACATTCCATACAAGTACATGATTGTTACTCATTGGGAAAACTCGTTTTGCGACGAGGGGGCACACGCCTTCAACAGCGGGCTGCGCCACGTCCGCCCCGCCGGCGACGGTTGTAGGGGAACAGGTTGCGCACCCCCTCCCGCTTGTGTTCCGGCACCGACCCACCGAAATGCCCAAGGAAGCGTGTGGCCACGGCGTCGTCCGGTGTGGTCGAGACGCGGTGGTCCGGACGGTTCTCCCATTTGTTCAGCAAGACCCTCTGAGCCCTTCTGTCAGGGACCGGGTCCCTAAGGTGGACCAAAGCAGCCACCGGTGTCGCTGGGCGAGGCACCCAAATGCGTGTCCGCACCTTGACACCCGCAGCCGTGGCTTGTGAGGAGAGGACCGGCTCCTGGAGCGCAACTTGAAGGATTCAATGAACGACTCCACCGCCGCAAGGTCCGGGGAGCCCGCCGGAGTGAATTGCGCGCCCTACGGTGGGGTGAGTTGCTCGGGCGAGGCCGCTGTAAGGAGGCCGCGGTTACGGTGGGGGTGAGCGGTTTAGCGGGGCCGTAGAAGGAGGGGCAACGGTGACTTTGGTGGGTCAAGGGGCGACAGCCACCGTTAGCGCAGATAGCGGTGCGCCCTGAGAGCGTGGCCCGACAAAGAGGGGCTCGTGGTGGCGCGACCGGGCTGTAAACTCTGAGGCGACGAGGTCCGACCACCAATCATCCCCACCGACCTCGGCGGGCGGGCAAGCCGCCAGGCCGCACCCCCATGCAAAGAATCGGGCGCAAAGAATGGCGAACGCGCCGACGGCCTCCCCGACGGTGGGGAGAGCAACCTCGGGTACCGTAGCGGTGACGCGAGGTCGAGGCGCCAAGGAGCAGCAAGCCCACCGTCACGCCCCCACTTTTAATGGGTCGTTAATCACAAGTGTTTGCGCCCGGATCACACCACAAACACGCCTATTAGTCACGAATAATGGTACACAAAAATAATAATAATCCGAGCTTAATAAATATAGGATGGAAAGGGGCTTACAAAGGGCGGCGGAGGGTCACCAAGCCGGGTTACAATATCGAGTTGGTCAACCGAGAAGCGGTGGATTAACTATGACACTGCCCGCACTCCACGGGCGGACTTGTGCATGGATGAATGCAGGCTTCAACGTCCTTCTCCTAAGCAAACATCTTCTGCGAGCTCCTACGATACGCCGGGTACTCTACCTTGTCGCCGATCTTACCTTCACATGTGCCGATATATGCGTAAAAATAGAGGGGTGAGTACAAACGTACTCAGCAAGTCCCAACCTGTGGGGTCTGTAATTATTAAGGGTTTGGGCCCTAGCGAGTCTCTAAAAGCGCTCTCGCTAGTTCCCGGGGTTATCTTATGTCATCACTGCTGTCATGACACACCACAGGTTAGTCATCATCAAAGTGTATCTAATCATAGATGTTCCGGCCTAGCACTTGCCCATTCTAAGGATGTGGCTATTCGAATAGATTTAAATAACTCTGCAGAGGTTGTACAATTTCCCCACACAATAGGCACTGCCCTCACTATGCGCTTTTGGCTTAAACAGGCCTGACGAGATCCATACCCGCTTGGGTGCTACCCTAGGTATATTGGTATAATCTTCACCATGACTTCTTAGGGGTTGGAAAGGATGACGCATCATCCTAGACAATATGGTGATACCAAATCACCCACGGCTTTACTGTAATACCTTATTACCCAACCTATACTTGTCACGCAACACACCCAATCATTAATCATAAATATGTGCACCTAGCAATTGCGCCCATCGCCCAAACACTTACGTGGAAGATCACTCGATCCACGCCAAACGGGACCATGGGGCCACTCTCCCCATGTCTCGCTCCTAATAGGTCATTTGCACGCTCCGGCCACCTTGGCTCCCAATTATACCTCAACCCAACGGGGGTGTGAATCAAGCCGTCCCATCTCGGCTTGTGGTATCTGAAATCACACACTAGGTAGAAGGTCTATGAATCGGTCCTTAGGGAGGCGAGTATCTCTCCGCTGGTTTCATCCCCGATTGTGATTAGTCCACCTCCATGTAGACTATCACCACTCACCTTTTGTTGGAAGGTTCACATAATTATTCAAGTTATATTAGTCTCATACTTAGTCATATTATTCATATATCATAAACCATGATCATCATCTTATTAGGTCAAGATTATTAAGGGCGGGGGGAGGGGGGGTAAGGACTTGCCCGGGAGGTTCTTACAATCGGCACGACGTCGAACGTCTTCTAGCATACTTGGACGTAAACTCCCAATCGGGTCGTCGAATCTACTTTACGTGCGGCGATAAACCCTAGCTTGAACTATAACATGTAAAACAAACATAGAACATTATGGTGGCAATGGGTTAGATGCATAGGGCTAGATTTTAGATGAATTATGGAAGTCGTTTCACGCCAAACGGAGTTAGTATGCATGAGATATGGATTTTTATAATATTAATCCCTAATTAAATCATTAGGGTAATATTATAATATAATTTTATCATGTAATTAAATTGGAACTAATTACATGATAAAATTCTATAAATCAAATAATGAATTTACAAATTTTAAGGAATTTTTCCGACACGGAAAGTATACTTATAACATTACTCATGCGGTTCTTGGGTATACATAGCAATTGGCATTGTGTACAAAGGAATGTGTCTCCACACGTGGGTGCCACGTGGGTCAGTGGGACGCCATAGTGGGCGCCACTTGGGCGCCACGTGTAATATGGTGTTGCCCCTAACGGTGGTGGCGAGGCGAACGGCGAGGCGGCGTGGCGGCTCCTCGTTGGTCGACGTGCGGGCGCCGTTACGGCAAAAAGCGATGTCAAAGCTGTTCCCGTTAAGCCGCCACTTTCCACGGGCGGCGCCCGCCGCGGAATTTCCCCGGGACGCCTTGTTCTTGCCTAGAACCTGCCCGCGTGGGTCCTGCTCGACTGTCCTCGCTGTCCCCGAACTTGGTGGTGTCGGCTACGGCGACAGAGGGGGACGCCTCTCCCACGACGGCGGCGGTTCAGCTCCTCGGCGGCGGCGGTACCCGAGATAGCCCTACACCACATCACAAAGAAGGGAAAGGAGGGGAAATCGAAGGAAGAGGGAGGGCAGCGATCTTTTGGACTCACCAATTCGACCTCGTCGCGGGCGAAATCGCCGAGAACACCTCGACCTAGCTATGGCGGCGACGGGCCAATTTGGGGAAAGTGCGTAGGGCGTGGTGTGGGAAGGGAGAGGGGAGGAGTTGGGGCGAGCAATCGGGTGTTCCCGGTCTCGTCGAAGCTTATGGAGGAGGGGGCGAGGTCGAATGGCCACCTGAGGCGGCTATTTATAGCCCGACGGGGTGGTGTCCTCCTCCGGCGAGATATTTTTTGGGCGCCGTCTCCGATCTTTTTCCGACCAGGATGTTCACGCGTGGACGCCACCGCTTAAGGCTGTGGTGGCTTGCCGACGCGCCGCGTCTTTGTAGGCTTCGGCGGCGTGCCCTCGTCCGTCGTGTCGTCCGTCGCGGCGGTTGCCGCCACCATGGCAACAAAGGCGGTCCGCGGGCGACCTACAGCGCGTTGGACGCCTTCCATCTGTGAATTGGCGCTTAGCGAGGGCTCGCTGTCTCACGTTGTTTACCGGGTGATTTCTGTGCTCCGCCTTCGCTTACATCACCGGGCCCGAGGAAGGCGTGTCGGCAGGCGCCTCTCGATGTCGAGGTGGTGAGCTGGCTTGCTCGGGACGTGACGACTCGAGAGGCGGCATGCAGGGGGTTCCCGTACTTCGTCGTCGTCACTGAGCAGCGGCGGCGCCTCGACGGGAGGCAGCAAGGTCCCAATCGAAGCCGTGTGTTCGTTGACTCGCGGATGGAGGAGGGAAGGAGACGGCCGGCGTCGGTGGGAGAGAAGAAGGAGGATGCGGGCTTTCGTGGCCTACGATGTTGGGCCGGCCCAGTCGGCCTCGCGAGAAGAGAGGCGGGCGTGGGCTCCCTCGGGCGAATGGAAATAGAGGGAGAGAGGGAGGCCGACGGCGAAATAAGGAAATGAGCCCACGAGCTCTTCTAATTTTATTCCTCTTTCCTTTTTCTATTTCTTTTCTTTTTCCCTTATTTCTTCTCCCAAATCTTATGTGTGTCACACATGTATACTTATGTTATAAATCTTTATACAAGTACATGTATATTCTCATGACTTTTATCTTGAGAATATTTATTCCATTGTACTCATATAAATATTCATATATATATGTGTACACACACATCTCCCCAATTTTATTATTTCATGTGTGCTATATATTTTATAAATATTTATACAAGCACATTTATATTCCCATGACCTTTATGGTTGAGAATGATTATTTATTGTGCTCGTAAAAATATTCATATATATTTTTGGTACACACATGTTTCGGTATTTATTATTCCCAGAGAAAATTCGTAAACCATTACTCATGCAATATATTTCCATAATTCCAATCTAGGACTTACCGTGCATCCTCGGTCGCCATAAGGTTCAACAAGCAACAAGCAATTCAAGGGAGAGCTACTTTTTTCATGGTGGGATTTTGAATGCGGGGTTTTTCGAAAACGAGGGTTTCGGTTTTAGCGTAAAATAAATCAAGTTTTAGTTGTAATTCGAAAAGTTCAAATTTTTAGTGAATTTTAAAATGGTGCAAAAACACGGGTGTTACAAATCTACCCCACTTAGATG
Source organism: Hyparrhenia diplandra (assembly GCA_015847255.1). Lineage (NCBI taxonomy): Eukaryota > Viridiplantae > Streptophyta > Magnoliopsida > Poales > Poaceae > Hyparrhenia > Hyparrhenia diplandra. Next base: position 101,113 of record JADLZK010011143.1, on the reverse strand, counting down.
AATCTCGTCCCCCGAGATTCCTAGTCTACGAGTGAAGGTCCTAATTAAGGCTTAAAGGGATAGAGATAGAGAAGGGAGGGAAACTTTCCATTGCTTACGTTGTTGTCTTAGTCGAACCTCTACGATTATCGTGCTACTCTGTTACTAGGGCAACACGATACTGTGGAGGGCATGCCTTCTGCTGTTGGTGATTACTGCTGCTTTTACCCCATCTTCTTGATCTTGCACCTGTCTTCAAAATCTTCGGGTCTTCTTCGGCGGCTACCCCACTTAGAGGATTTATTCCTCTAATGTCTTCGGTCTTGGTGTCTTCCAAAGGTAATCCGCCTCCTTGCTTGTTCCTTCGCGGCCTTCTCGCGGCGTACCTCACTGTCTGGATTCTTCTGAGTAGCAGTCATCGTGAACTTGGGATTCCATTTCATTGGGAACCCTAAGTTTCTCTGCTCTTTTTATTTGTCTTAGCCCATTCTTGTATTTCTCTGCTTCTTCTTGTCTTCGCCCAATTTGTCCTTCCTTTTCTTATTTTCGCCCGTTTATGTTTTTTTTTCCCTTTTGCATATAGCACTACCCCACTTAGAAAATTCTCCTCTTACTATTATTTGCCCCCGTGGCCCCTCCCCCCCTTTTTGTTTAGGCACCCGTCAATTTTTCTTTGTCGACTCTCGCATATTGATTGTGGATCAAGCACATGGGTCTCGACATCTCGAGGGGTTACAACAAGAGAGCGAAAAAGGAAATGCTACTCTATGGTTACACCTCCCTTGGGAGTGCTTGGTTCCTACCGCATCGATCATGGTGGCTTCGCCCCGGCCTGGGGTCCGGTACTAGGCTCTTATTGGGGGTTCTTCTCTTGGTGGTGCCTCGACCGAGGGGCGGGGTGGTCCTTCTTGTCGGTCTTCTGCCGGTGATGGTGGCTTTGGTGGAGTCTGTTCTTCTTCTTCGGTGAAGGGATTGACGAACATCCCTTTTGTGGTTGTAGGTTCAGGCCGTGCCATGGCGTGTCTTCGCATCTTGACCGGATGGCGATGTGGGTGTCCTCGGTTCTCGGACGTGCCGCTCTGGATGACCTTCATAGTCTCGGCAAGTGTGACCTCTCGGCGTGATGCCGTGGGCGGCTCGCTTTTTTTGCGTGGGCGTGTTTGCGAAGTCGCTGAACGTAGCTTTCGGCTCGCCGGCTCGGCGGATCAGGCTTCTCGGGCGGTGTCTTGGCGGTCCTCACGCTCATCGAGGGCGAAAGCAGTAGGATAGCGGTGCTTGATGACGGGGCTGCCTTTCTCGGACCTTGCACGCTTTCAAAGCGAGCAATCCCGAGGCGGGGTGATTCTTTCCTTCAGGGCGGCGTACCTCATGGGGGTGCGGGCGATGGGTTCCTTGTAGATCCGGCAAAGGCGATGTAGTGCCTTGCGTCGGCATGCCTTGGTAGGTGTCGGGGAAAAAACCAATGGTGGTCACGCTCCGGTCTTGATGATGGCGGGGTAGTCTTGGCTCTTGGCGATGTAGACGGTGACTTCAGCGGCGTGGTGTCGCGCTCTTCGTACTCGCTACCCTCATACTCGAGGCTATTCTCGGATGCCGAGGTTCTATGCGGTGTGGTAGAGAAGTTGGGGAAATCTAGGGGTGTTGATGCACTGGCTGCTAACCCAAGTGTCGGCCATTTTTGGCGGTGTTTGGTGATGATTCTCGGTAGGTGGATGGCAAGGAGTGTGATGGCAGAGGGTGAAAGATGGAGGCTAGCAGTGGAATGTTTGGAGTGGGATGGTGGTGAGAGCGATGGTGGTGCTCTTTTATAGTGGTCGTAGGGTAACGGCTTCTGGGAGAAGCTTGGTCAACTGGTATTGTGTGGTTGGGGTATTGTGGAGTGTGGTGGAAGGAACAAGAGTGAGCCTCCTGTATTCTTTGACCTGGTGGTAGTGGCGTGGTCATTGAAACTGTATAGTCTCGGCCGGTGGATTCCCTGTGGTGGAAACTGTGTGTCTTCTCAACTATCGGCGTACCACTTCATGGCATTTCAGTATGCTTCGGGGTATCTATCCACTTTTAGGGTGTAAATCTCTGTTATGGGCTTTGATGACTGTCTTCGATTACTGTAGTCTTCTGTCCATCTTCTGATTGTAGCACTAGTCTTCGCTCGGGCTTGCATTATCGGGCACAAAGTTGCCACTTGACTGCTTAATCGTGTCTTGAACGGCTATGTCGGTTGTGGTTCGGGGTCAAGGTAACGGGCAGACGCGAGCTTTTCGGCATTGAGGCGACAACATGTTGGCAATGTTGCACGGTCGTCCGCACAGAACACCGAGGCGGCCGGCGTGTGGCTTACTATAGGGAAGAACACCGTGCGGGTTCAATGGCTACGATCGTGGAGTCCACCGGTTGTCGTCATGTTCACAAAAGTCAGTTCCTATTCAATCTGGGCTAGAAAGGGAGTGGGAGGGAAAAGCACAAGGTACGATAGGGATCTATCTAACTAAGGATTAGAGGAAAGCAAGCATTTTGGGTAGGGATAGACTTTGGGGTATCTTAGTAACACCGGTGTCGGGGAAACACACAAACTTACCTGGTGTGAAACGCATGAAAATTTAGTCACGGCGAACTAAGTTTGTACGAAACTTGTCTTATTACTCGTGACTTGAGGGATTTTTCAGTACGTTCACAGATCCTATTGGAATTTTCCTTCCATTAACCACTATGAGTAGTAAGAATGGGGAAATTTCCTTTAGGATTGAAAAGAATAAGGCATTATATTAAACAGACAAGCGCGTCAATAGCTCTCATCACAGGACAGTTTCATTGATGGTACATGGTCGCACCACACATAGTGACTGCCATGATGATTATTGCGCGACTTTTCACCTACTAAAGGCCTTGAAACCTAGGCATCTATGACTGCGAGCAAATGCTTAGCTACTAATGCTAAGACATTGCTCGCACAACAAGCTTTTAAAAGGATTTTGCTACTCAAACTTATTTCGTTGCACGGACTATGCCTTATCCAATGCTAGACTTGCACATTACATTAGCGCCCATTTAGGTACTCGGGGCGACTTTGGCATTTCCAGGTTATGCTGTTGGCTAGAACTTGCATCCTTCCTGTTGGGAGCTCTGGAATTATGCAAGTTTGTTACGTACTTCGGCACTTGGTCTTCGATAAAACTCTCGATTTTAATATCGAGGAAGGCCAAGGTACCTAAGCGCTTTGGCATCTCCGAGAGAAGTTGTGTAAGCTCTCTTTTAGTCAGGCAGTCCGATTGAGGTCATCCTTACTATTTCACTGCAAGAATTTCGATGCTGTCATCGATTCCGCAACATATGAACTATTGTAGTAAGGCGTACCCGTAGCAATAAGTTTAAAAGTAGTTATCCTTATGTGGAGTTAAAAATTCTGCTAACCCAATTTCATCCTATGGACAAGCTCGGCTCGACAATACCATTCTACATCCACGCCCCACTTTTTAATGGGTCGTTAATCACAAGTGTTTACGCCAGGATCACGCCACAAACACGTCTATTAGTCACAGATAATGGTACACAGAAATAATAATAATCCGAGCTTAATAAATATAGGATGGAAAGGGGCTTACAGTGGCGACGGAGGGTCACCAAGCCGGGTTATAATATCGGGAGTTGGCCAACCGAGAAGCGGTGGATTAACTATGACACTACCCCGCATCTCCGCGTAGACTTGTGCATGGATGAATTCTGGGCTTCAACATCCTTCTCCTAAGCAAACATCTTGCGAGCTCGTACGATACGCCGGTACTCTACCTTGTCGCCGATCTTACCTTCACATGTGCCGATATATCCGTAAAAAATAGAGGGGTGAGTACAAACGCATACTCGGCAAGTCCCAAACCGTGGGGTTGTAATTATTAAGGGTTTGGGCCCCAGCGAGTCTCTAAAACTGCTCGCTAGTTCCCTGGGTTATCTTATGTCATCATCTGCCGTCATGACACACCACAAAGTTAGTCATCATCAAAGTGTATCTAATCATAGATGTTCCGCCCTAGCACTTGCCCATTCCAAGGACGTGGCTATTTGAATAGATTTAAATAACTCTGCCGAGGTTGTACAATTTCCCCACACGATAGGCACTGCCCTCACCATGCGCTCTTGGCTTAAACAGCCTAACGAGATCCGTACCGCTTGGGTGCTACCCTAGGTATATTGGTATAATCTTCACCACGACTTCTTAGGGGTTGGAAAGGATGACGATCATCCTAGACAATATGGTGATACCAAATCACCCACGGCTTTACACTGGTAATACCTTATTACCCAACCTATCTTGTCACGCAACACACCCAATCATTAATCATAAATATGTGCACCTAGCACTGCGCCAAAACACTTACGTGGAAGATCACTCGGCATCCACGCCAACCGGGACCATGGGGCTACTCTCCCCATGTCCGCTCCTAATAGGTCGTTTGCACCGCTCTCCGCCACCTTGGCTCCCAATTATACCTCAACCCAACGGGGTGTGAATCAAGCCGTCCCATCTCGTGTGGTCGCAAAAATATCACACTAGGTAGAAGGTCTATGAACCGGTCCTTAGGGAGGCGAGTATCTCTCCGCGGGTTTCATCCCCGATTGTGATTAGTCCACCTCCATGTAGACTATCACCACTCACCTTTTTTGTTGGAAGGTTCACATTATTATTCAAGTTATATTGGTCTCATACTTAGTCATATTATTCATATATCATAAACCATGATCATCATCTTATTAGGTCAAGATTATTAAGGGGGGTAAGGACTTGCCTCGGAGGTTCTTACGAATCGGCACGGCGTCGAACGTCTTCTAGCATACTTCGACGTAAACTCCCAATCGGGTCGTCGAATCTAATTTACGTCTGGCGATAAACCCTAGCTTGGACTATAACATGTAAAACAAACATAGAACATTATGGTGGCAATGGGTTAGATGCATAGGGCTAGATTTTAGATGAATTATGGAAGTCGTTTCACGCGAAACGGAGTTAGTATGCATGAGATATGGATTTTTATAATATTAATCCCTAATTAAATCATTAGGGTAATATTATAATATAATTTTATCATGTAATTAAATTGGAACTAATTACATGATAAAATTCTATAAATCAAATAATGAATTTACAAATTTTCTGGGGAATTTTTCTAACACGGGAAAGTATACTTATAACATTACGTAATGCGGTTCTTGGGTATACATAGCAATTGGCATTGTGTACAAAGGAATGTGTCTCCACATCGGTGCTACGTGGGTCCAAAGTGGGCGCCATTAGCGTGGGCGCCCACGTGGGAGCCACGTGTAATATGGTGTTGCCCTAGCGGGCCGGTGACGGGCGGAACGGCGGGCGGCGTGGCGGCTCCTCGTTGGTCGACGTCACGGGCGCCCGTTACGGCGGCGGCGATGTCAAAAGCATTCCCCGTTCGCCACCCGTTCCGCGGCGGCTCGCGGGACTTTCGCTGACGCTTTGTTCTTGCCCCGAGAACCTCGCCGCGTGGGTCCGTTCGACCGGTCCTCGTCGTCCCGAACTTGGTGGTGTCGGTTACGGCGACAAAGGGACGCCTCGCCGACGGCGGCGAGTTCGGGGCGGCTCCTCGATGGCGGCGGTACCCGAGATAGTCCTACACCGCATCACGGCAAGGGAAAGGAGGGGAAATCGAAGGGAAGAGGAGGGGCAATGATCTTTTGGACTCACCACCCGACCTCGTCATGGCGAAATTGCCGAGAACACCTCGACCTAGCTATGGCGGCGGCGGGCGGCCAATTTGGGGAAAGTGCGTGGGGCGTGGTGTGGGAAGGGAGAGGGGAGGGAGTTGGGGCGAGCACCGGGTGTTCCCCGTCTCGTCGGCTTATGGAGGAGGGGCGAGGTCGAATGGCCACGGAGGCGGCTATTTATAGCCCGGCGGGGTGGTGTCCTCCGGCGAGATATTTTGGGCGCCGTCTCCGATCTTTTCCGACCACGGGATGTTCACGCTGTGGACGGCCACCGCTTAAGGCTGTGTGGCTTGCCGACGCACGCGTCTTTGTAGGCTTCGCGAAGGCGTGCCCTCTCGCCCGGTCGTGTCGTCCGCGGCGGGCGTTGCCGGCCACCATGGCAAAGAAGGCGGTCCGCGGGCGCACCTGCTTGCGTTGACGCGCCTTCCCCCTCTTTGCGGGTGGCGCTAAGCGAGGGCTCGGCTGTCTCCTGCTGTTTACCGGGTGATTTCCTGTGCTCCGGTCTTCGTCTACATCACCGGCGAGGAAGACGTGTCGCTGCCGGCGCTATGCGCTCCGATGTCGAGGTGGTGAGCTGGCTTGCTCGACGTGACAGCTCGAGAGGGCGTCATGAGGGTTCCCGTGCCCCTGCGTCATCCGTCACTAGCAGCGCGCGCCGGCGAGGAGGCAGCAAGGTCCCAATCGGCTGCGTTCGTTGACTCGCAGATGGAGGAAGGAGACGAAGCCGACGTGCGGGTCCCAGCGTCGGTGGGAGAGGAGAAGGGAGGATGCGGGCTTTAAGGGCCCCTCCGATGTTGGGCCGGCCTACCGGCCTCCCGAGGAAGAGAGGCGGGGGTGGGCTCCTCGGGGCGAATGGAAATAGAGGGAGAGAGGGAGTGCCGACGGCCGGCCGAAGGAAATGAGCCCACGAGCTCTTCTAATTTTATTCCTCTTTCCTTTTTCTATTTCTTTTCTTTTTCCCTTATTTCTTCTCCCAAATCTTATGTGTGTCACACATATATACTTATGTTATAAATCTTTATACAAGTACATGTATATTCTCATGACTTTTATCTTGAGAATATTTATTCCATTGTACTCATATAAATATTCATATATATATGTGTACACACACATCTCCCCAATTTTATTATTTCATGTGTGCTATATATTTTATAAATATTTATACAAGCACATTTATATTCCCATGACCTTTATGGTTGAGAATAATTATTTATTGTGCTCGTAAAAATATTCATATATATTTTTGGTACACACATGTTTTAAGTATTTATTATTCCCGAGAGAAAATTAAGTAAAACCATTACTCATGCAATATATTTCCATAATTCCAATCTAGGACTTACCTTGCGTCCCCTCGGTCGCCATAAGGTTCAACAAGCAACAAGCAATTCAAGGGAGAGCTACTTTCTACATGGTGGGATTTTGAATGCGGGGTTTTTCAAAACAGGGTTTGGTTTAGCGGAAAATAAATCAAGTTTTAGTTGTAATTCGAAAAGTTCAAATTTTTAGTGAATTTTAAAATGGTGCAAAAACACGGGTGTTACACCCACCGAAAGCGTAATCGGGCGTGTGGGCGCCGAGGGTGCCGCCCTGCGTCGCATGGGGGCCGGCGTGGCCACGCCCCGTAGGGCCGGCACCCCGGGGGGTGAAGGTGCGACTGGACGGCCCACCGCCGCGATTCCCCCGCCTCCAATCGGTGAGGATGAGTCGTGGGCAGGAACCGAAAGTCGCTGTCGAAACAAAACAATGCGGGGACCCGAGGCCGGGCGCCACAGGTGATTGAACCCACCATGATAGACAAAGGCCGCCCGGCGTGCCCATCCTCCTCGGCCGAGCTACCGTCGGGGGGATCCCGCCCGCCCGGTGTGGCACAAGAGCGTGCCCAGCTTGCCCATCGCCGATCCGCCATCCACAAAGACCGATTGGAGTCGTTTAATTGGTCGTCATTGTCGTTGGCGTCATGACGAGGAGAGTTTGGTGGCGTCGAGAAGTCCTGATATGCAATGAGCCTGATACGGACAAAGTAGTGTAAGCCAGGAAGCAGTTCATTGCCGTCCCGCTGAACTAGTGCCCGCGCCTCCGGAAGGAAGATGAGCTTCTGTTGATCGATGAAGCTTGGGTGCTTGCACCATGCCGTGACGAAGAACTCTTTGTCATCATCGTCCGGCATGTCACTAAGGTGGGGTGCCTCTTCAATCATCGCACAAGTGTCCCCTAGAATTGCCTGGACCACCTCCACACTCCGTGCATGTAGTGGCGGTGCGCTTGATCGTGAGGAGCACCTTGAACTTGAAGCTCCCGAACCGGGCGTTGGCGGCGCACCCACGGCTTCCGTGAGGGGGGGAGGGAGACCGGTGGGCTGGTGAGCCATGACGCGCTCCCGATCGTCCCTATGGCGGAAGTGGATGGCGAAATCTTCCGGTTCATGTGCGCGGACGGACACCTCATTGGTCGTGATCCCACACTGAGCGTTGAGCAGCTCGTAGATCATCGTGGAGGTCACCACAGCTCGCATGCCAACGATGGTGGCGAGGAGGGAGCACCGGGTGTAGCTGATCCTCCCGGGCCTAGACCGCCGCTGGCGGGGAACAACCACCGGCTTGGTCACCGGGCGGCCCGCGACAAAGTTGTTTCCTCGGCCACCACAGAAGAAGCGTCCCCCTCATCCATCCGGGCGGGGGGAGGGTGGCGGGGAGGTGGAGGTGGTGGCGGGTGCTCCCCTAATGGAGACAGTTCCGACAGCGGCGGAGCCCTCGGCGCGTCCCCCATGGTGGTGGGGGTCGAGATCCCTGCCATCCGAACGCCCGCCTCGCGGGCGCCCTGCGTCGATAAAAGCCAATGTCGCCCGGATCGGGCGGTCGGGCAGCAGCAGCGAGACGGAGTTCCTCCTCCTCCATTTCCTCAGCCCAAGACCTTCCTCCGGCGGGAGGGCGAGCCCTCCTCCATGGCTAGCGCGGGCGGCGAACTCCGATCCGTCCGAACCAGTTCCAGGAGCCGGATGCGCTGGGGTGGCGGATCCGCGGGAGAGAAGCCGTGAGAGCGTAGATCCGAAGGGGGAAGGGGTGGGCGAGCACTCGTGGGGGCGGGGGGAGGAAGATGGGGACAGGGGGGACGGGGGAGGTGGCGCGGTGGCGGCGGCGGGGGACGGGGAAGAGTCGCCTGAGTCGCCCTTACCTGCTTACCTCTCCCGCTCTTTAGCTACTGTAGCTCAAGCGTGACAGTGGTGGTGTGACCTAGGTTGCACGCTAGAAGCTCAGTTTTTTTTTCACAGAAATAATCCCATCTTTTGCGGCCAAATTTAGTTTTGGAAAAGAATCGGCAAGACGGTGGAGAAGGAGCGTTACCCTTCTTGGCGGTGAACAAAGTAAATGCGACGCTAGTTGCTGAATGCTCTCAGACTCATCCTCACCAGTTCTATTGCCAGGCGACGATGCGGCCGTGGACTCCCCTCTTTTATACGAAGGGTTTCCGGCTTGGGTAAAGCTGTAGGCTGTAGCTGCCGCCAAGGCGGGCAAGTGAATGTCAACGCAGGTGCTTTGCATGATGTAGCTGGGATAAACGGACCGCCAAACCATGGCTTCGACTATTCGTGTGCCTTCCCGCGCGTTGACGGGTCTTGTTTTGGTACTTTGTGGAGTACTACTAGCATAGCTCAAAGTCTCCATGTATACACGCATTCATCGTTGCGTTTGGCATCACCATGTGCAAGGCAAAATAGTTTGTGCCCAATCTATTGTATCTTAGTATTTCCTCCATCCCAAATTGTGCAAGTGATTGGAGTACAAGTGATTCACTACTAGTAAACAACGGCCTTGGTTAGCCCAATTTCCGCCCAGTGCCGGCCCTATAGGGGTGGCAGGGTGTGCGACGGCCGAGGGCCCAAGCCAGAGAGGTGCCCAAGCCCACGTATATAAACCCTCATACCTTATAGTGCATTTAGGTATTAGCAAACTAATTATAAGACAATCAAAGACCTGATCAGATGGCCTAAGAAAATAATATCGACATTTGTAGCTTCCTTTCCTAGGTTTCCTTCATCGTGGCCCTCAAATAGAGTAGAGTGAGGAGCCACAACACAAACACTTTGATCGTTGACTCGAGAAGTTCACGACGTGCCAATGCACACGCGTGTGGGCATGCAGCGAAGTCATTGACCCCCCAGGGCTCCACGCTGCAATTGTTGACAAGCGATAGGAGGTAACAGGAGCAAATGTCATGGGTCACACTTGTAGTTATTGACATGCGATAGGAGCAAACAAATGATGGCGGCCACCGATGTGCCGTGAAGGAGGGTGGACGGAATCCAAACCAGCCCATAGTCTAGAGGGCCATCATCGCGGCGAAGTTAAGCGGAGAGGGCCCCTCAAAATCCTAGGGCGGCACTGTTCCGCCCTAGCGGTTGACCGCGAAGTTAGCTAACTCGTGGTCGATCCGACCCACCGGCTGCCTTTCTTAGCTTCAACGCTGTTTCCTCAGCTTCCTTCTTTTTTTTTCTTTTTTTTTCATGTGCTGATATCAGGCCGATGTAGGCGAAAAAAATATAAAATATTTTTTAAAAATTGCTAAAATTTCTAAATGGTGTATCCTTTTTAATTCCGTCACACTACTTGTGTTCTCTACGCGACGAATAAAACTAGATCCCACTTTCGAATATGTTTCAAAAGATTTTTTATAGCACTTTATGTATATTAACTTATAAAATATAAGTTATATAACCTAAGTCACACATAAAAGGTATATGTATAAGTTAGATGTAACTTTGTTTCATGTAGTAAGTTATATATATAAGTTATAGGTAACTTTATAACATGTATAAGTTATGTGTTTTATGTAATAAGTTATATATAATAAGTTAGACGTAACCTTATAGTGTGTGTAAGTTATGTTGATGTAATAAGTTATATATATAAGTTAGAAATAACTTTGTAACATGTGTATAAGTTATGTGTTTTATGTAATAAGTTATATATAATAAGTTAGACGTAACTTTAATAAGTTAAAAGTTATATGAACAATTTTATAACTCATTTTTTTAAAATAGAAAACTTTTCAAAAAGAAAAGTTGCAGGAGAAGACGTCGTCCGGGCACGAGACCATCCGAGAGCGTGTAATTGGACACTAAATACTAGACCAAGGAGAAGACGTCGTCCGGGCACGAGACCATCCGAGAGAGTGTGGTCACCCAAGTACACGGACCGTATCATCGCTACAAATAATCATGTTTTCTTTTATTTAGTGTCCAATTACTGTATCATTGCTACAAATAGTCCTGATTGGTTTTCCATCCACTGCTGCTGTTTCACGCTTTCAGGTTTCAGCAATGGCCGCTGCAAATGAGTGTAGCCGAACAGCTAACATTTGTGAATCAATTACTGCCAAATCAACATGTATAGTTGCAGCCTACTTGTCTGAATTCTGAAACGAAGATTCAATTCGTCAGATCTCTTTGTGTGTTGGGTTTGAGCTGCACACAGCATGCTAGTTTGACGAGCACGGCTGCAGTGAAACTGTCATGAGGATTAGCACGTATGCTCAATGACAAGATATACTGAACTCTGATAGGCCCCATGACATACTGAATCTCCAAATCCATGCTTGTTTGAGTACCATTTCATTGAACAAATCTAGGACATTTGCAAAGAGATACTTGAAACATGATGCTCAAGTTACAGACATGATGGCATTTGACTACATGCTCATAAACAACCTTACAATGTCGCTCAAAAGAAAAGAAATAGTATTGTCTCATGCACAGCAAGTAGGAAACTAAAACACTTACTAGCTTGACTTTTTTTTTATTGGTCCTACAAAAGCACACAACACGACATGACAGAGATTCTACAACAAGCACGCAGTAGGGGGATACAGCAAGCAACAGTACAAATGGTGGATACAGCCAGCAACGTCATATTGGCCGTCAGACCGGCAGTTCAGGGCTCCATGGAACGCAGTGGTTTCAGTAATCAGTAGATCTTCAATGCATCGAATAAGACAGGAACTGAACTGATCATTCACCACGGGCTGCGATGTTGATTAGAAAGACCCCGAGCAAGAGCAGAGCGAACATACCAAAGCAGAGCACCGGGTCTTCCTCGCCGGGGGCGCTGCGGCGGCACAGGAAGCCATGACAAGCCCCACAGAGGCGAGGTTGCGGAGCACGAATGCCGTGAGAGCGTGTGCACCTCGGACACCACCGGAACCACAGGCGCAGGGCCGTCAGCCATGCAGATGCCAACGGCTACGCGGACGCCGACGGCGACGAGGCTGGCGCCGATGAGGACGCCGACAAAGCAGAGAAGTGAGCCGAAGCAGTCCGCGCCGAGGTACATTGCAGCGCTGACAGAAAGCAGCATGATGGTGAGGCCGATGGTCATCGCCCTGCTTCCCCGCAGTACTCATCGTCGCCGGCGTGGCACCGTTGTTCTCTGCTAACCGAAACATCAAGAGGCAAACGAAATCGTTTTCAAAGCTTGCAAGGATCACTCGGAACAAAAAGATGTGTGCAACGGGATGGAATGTTACCGATTCTGGTGTGGTGGCGGCGAGGACGCGGGGGGCCTGAGCTGCGAGCGAAGCGAGCGCGATAATCTGATTGCTGATGATTCGGAGCTTGCAAACTTGATGTCGCTCTGTGTGCTGCCGAGGATGAAGGCGATGAGAGAGCGAGACGGGGAATCCGTCCGGGCTCTGGTGGGGGTTTATATACTGTATCGCGTATCGTTCGGTCGTTCCCGCGTTGGACTCTGTGGAGTCCATGCCTGGCTAATTGATAGTTAATGCAGAAGACAGAGAGATGGACAATGGCCCACCCAGATACAGTAGTATACTATACCAGCAAGTGGTCGGGTGCCCCAGATACTACAGTATACCAGCAAGTGGAAGGCGAGGCCGAGAACTCAGAGCGACAGACAGGGAGGGGTGTGTGTGCTGGGTGCGTGATCAATGCGAGGGAGGAAGCGACTAGACAACGACAAGGAGGGGTGGGAGCGAGGAAGGGGAGGACAAACTATCCCGAACTTAACCACTATCTCAACCGCGTCTAATCCAAGCCATATATATGCACTGCACGCACGGCTAACGCACCCCAGAGCCACAGGTCGACAACGTGAGACCCAGGAGAGAAGGCCATTAATTACGCAATTTAGGGACTATGTCCAATCAAATCTTTTGCTCCATACATGAAGCATTAAATATAGGTAAACGAAATAACTAATTATACAGTTTGGAAGTACTTTGCGAGAGGAATCTTTTGAACCTAGTTAGCTCATGGTAGGACAACAATTACCACAAGCAAACAAAAAATGCAGGTCGGCGAGCACCTCACCGCGTCCTGCGCCCGAGCGGGAGTGCCACACGTAGTAGCCGTAGTCTTCGTGCACCGCACCACCGCCGCCCGGAAGCCCGCCTCGGTGCTCTGCTCTTTGAGTATGTTCGGCTGCCCTTTTCTCGGCTTGTTTTTTGGTTTATTTTCTCTCACACAATCTTATCTTACTATTACTAATTGGAGACTCCAACGGAGGCTCCACGTTAATTCTCACCAGGCAGCTTAGGAAAAAAAGATAAATGCTAGAAATTCCCACATTAATCAGAAAACATCTAGCCATTAAATCTAAAGACTCACGGTAATTGGCAACCATTAGATCTACTTTTTTTTTAGAAAATTACCCACCTTTGCCATTATTATATAAATAAAAAATAAATCTATTATATATTTTCTAATATACGTATACCAAGGAAGGGTTCGTCGTGGGCTGTTCACCCGCACAAGGTTTTCCAACGGAGAAAGCAAAAAAGAAAATTTAGGGCGCCGCCTCAGGACAACTCCACAGGGCATCGGCCGCCGCCGGGCTGCTGATTTGTAGTCGCCGGGCCGCAAGGAGGAATCCATCACAGCGCAGGCACATCTACACCGGTGCCATTGTTTGGATGGATTGCAATACCGTATAGTGCACCATCTATAGGAGGAGTCCAGCCTCCTGCACTTATTTGAAGACCACAGATCGAGGAGCAGTATGCAAATTCTCATATGTTGGTGGAGAAGCAGCAATGCTACAAAACGTGTGCGTGTTGCCTACTACACTTCCTGATGGCCGGCGAAGCTGCATGTGGATGGAACATCTACAAGGCACCTATAGCTAGCAGGCACCATCTACAAAGATGTATGGGCGGCCGGCCGGAAGCCATGCGAACAGACATCGGAATTGGCTCCAGGGTCGGCGATATCTACATCAGTTTAGGTCCGACCTGATCTCAACCCCGGATGGAGGAGGTTGAAGGCAGGCAGGACCTTCGATGACTAGCGCCACATTTGATGCTGACGCCCTTGATACCCCTGAACGCCTGGCCTTGGAAGTGTTACTCCCAATGAGTCCATTGTAGTCCACTCGAATATAGATGGAAACGCTACGCCTTGGATCTCCGTAAATGGTGTTGGTCAGTTATGGAAGATTTGAGTCGATGAATTTATCAGTAGCACCAACCGCTGCATGGGTAGATCGTGCACAGCAGCACGAGCGTGGAACGGACACGGACCATGCGTTCAACATGTTCTTCATCATCAATAGCTCCTCCATCTGTAAACGTTGGAAGCACCCACAAATCATCGTGCGATCGACACCACCATTGGGTGAGAAACTAATCTGATTTCCCCCAATTCTTGCACAGCTCCGTGCTGAGGACGACAGGACGACCCAGATGACGCATCATCTAGATGCATTGAGTCATCAAGAATGGATCCGCATAAATCAATGACACCACAACACGGTTGACATCGAAACGATTACTGGCGTCATTTGCAATGGCTCCGACCCCAACAATGCCGCCACACCCAGAAGGCAACGCTATACTGGCTACCTGTCGTTCGATACCGATTATTTACCGGGCCGAACACCAAGGTGGAAGGCGACTCTACACCGACTACTGCATTTGAACACTAATGGTATGGATGTCTTGCTAGATCTCATAATTACAAATTAATTTGTGTGACGTACATGATATATTTCCTATAGACCATTAGGTATAATTGTCATTTTAATTTTAATTTTAATGACGTTGGGTTATTTGGCACAAATAAATTTTCGATATAATCCTTATTGATCGTCCATTATAATTTCTTTGAGTCATCGAGAACGGATCCACATAATCAATGACACCACAACACCGGTTGACATCGGGGCGATTAATGGCGTCATTTGCAATGGCTCTGACCCCAACAATGTCGCCGCACCTTTAAGGCGGCGCTACACTAGCTACCCGTCATTCGACACCCGATTATTTACCGTGAACACCAAGGTGGAAGGCCACTCTACAACGACTACTACATTTGAACACTAATGGTATGGATGTCTTGCTAGATCTCATAATTGCAAATTAATTTGTGTGGCGTACAAGATATATTTCTTATAGACCATTAGGTTTAATTGTCATTTTAATTTTAATTTTAATGACGTTGGATTATTGGCACAAATCAGTTTTTGATATAATCCTTATTGATGCGTCCATTATAATTTCTTTGAGTCATCGAGAAGGGATCCACATAAATCAATGACACCACAACACGGTTGACATTGAGACGATTCATCGGCGTCATTTGCAATGGCTCGACCCCAACAATGCCGCCCGCACCTGCAAGGCGGCGCTACACTAGCTACCCATCGCTCGACACCCGATTATTTCTTGGCGAACACCAAGGAGGGAGGCGACTCTACACCGACTACTGCCTTTGAACACTAATGGTATGGGCGTCTTGCTAGATCTCATAACTACAAATTAATTTGTGTGACGTACATCATATATTTCTTATAGACCATTAGGTATAATTGTCATTTTAATTTTAATGACGTTGGATTATTGGCACAAATCAGTTTTTGATATAATCCTTATTGATTGTCCATTATAATTTCTTTATATTAACCTAATAATAATTTCATTGAATTACTTGAATTTTCCTAATGATGCTAAAAAATCTAGGGTACCAACCTTCAATTTTTTGAAAGACTATTAAACTAATCCAATAATATTCTTTATAAATTATCCATCTTTATCTTTATGAAAGATAATGCTTGACCAGCTAAATTCTGATTAAATTACCTATATATGGCATTATGAAAGAAAATGTACAGTAATGGAATTTGTACATAAATTATCTACCTCAACGGCTATTAAACAATTAACAAAAGTCTCTCGATCTACAAATACATGGTCATATAAGCTTACAAACAATAATTAAACATCCATTGTTTAAAAATACATTAGTTATGAATATTATTTTTATATTGAGCTTGGAAATATTATTTTTATATCGAGCTTATGACTATAAATTTTGCAAGTCATCTTGGAAAAATTTAAAACATTTTGATTGAAACATTGTAGTATATGAATATTAGCAACTTAGTTTTAAGGGCTATTTGTTCAATAAAACAATGCTAATACTATAAAATAAATTCAACATCTTGAGTGGCATGTTTGCGTGCTCAAATAACTATTTGTGACCTTTGTCAAATTCAACTAAGAGGGTAGACTAGGGCCTTACAATATTCTTTTTAATATTAAATAGAACATTAAAATTTAGAATAAATGACACAAGAAGCAATACAATTTTTGAATTGATACGTCTATTGCAACAACTAGCTCAAAAGCTAAAGATTAAAGTATAGAAAGGGTTGAAATAAGAGTTTATATAGAAATAAAAAAATATGGATCTCTTCAAATTCTTACAAATATCAAAATCATTTTGCCACCAGATCGGTAGTCTATAATCACTATTGCAAATAATAGATGTTGTATCTAAGGAATTAACATGCTTAAAATTTAGGGGAAAATAAAATTTATGTTCATATCATCAAAATATAAACTGCAGCTAAAAATATCATAGTAAAAAAAAATAAATGTTTCAATTGCATGTATATTGGGGATAGACAGAGGTGTTGTGTAAAGAAAAAAAAATCTATGGACATGGATGCAAAAAATATTGATTGATTATCACAATTGAATATAGACTATAGACCACCTATTATATAACTATTGTTTTAGAACATTAATGAAGAAACATTAATGAAGAGAAAAAGATATTTTATATAAGTAATCGTATTAGTTAGTGTCCCATAAAATTTTAACCCGTGCGAGAAGCGGGTTAGTGAACTAATACTATTAAATCAGTCGAAATCAGCCGACTTATGGAATCTGCCAAACAGATTCAGATCTGCTCCTACAACGGGACCGGCAGACGACCCGTATATGATATGTGCACGCCGGGATGCGGACTCGACTTCACAGTGGTTGAGGTTGACACGTCCCTTCCCTCCACGCCACGGGCGAAGCCACCTTAAGACCACCGGATACCCAGGCACTTAATAGACCACGCTGAGGTTGACATATATGATGTATCCATCCGAGGAGGCCAGGTCGGATACGACAACCCCCCTCCCCACCCTCACAGTCACAGCATTGTCCCGGCCCCTTGGCCCTTGCTATGTGGCCGATCTCTTTCACGTACTGTATATGCATATGCCCCCTCTACGGTAAAGTTGATCAGAATGATACGGATAGATTTTTGACACGACAAATGGAACCAATCGTTGTGGCGTGCATGAGACGGCGCAGTACAGGCACAGCAGCCACGGTGGCGCAACCCCCGGGTCTTTAACAGACGGAGACTGGTCGTCTATGGATCGATCTCACTGGACGACGCGGTGGCGAGCACCGCGTTTGGGTAGTTGCGTCGCGTCAGGAGACAAATAACTATACTACTGTACTCGTATGGTCAAAAAAAAAAATACTACTCCGTTCTGAATCCTCGATCCTGACGGACAAGTGGATAGCATAAGACCAAGGGGTTATGGGGTATTATGTTAGATGGAACTATATCTATATAAAAGAGGGTCCATAATTATAACACTAAATTCGTATTCCACAAAACATATATATTACTTGATAAATCTCAACATACAATGGTTTAGTTTATGAATATTGATATTTTTTAATAAAAATGTTAGGGAAAATTGTGTTCATTAGATCATTTTTCACACATAACTGCCCCCAAGTTTAGTGAGTTGCAAGGAGGGTAGCAGTGGAAAAAAAAAATCAATAGCTACAATGTGTAGTACTCTCTCCATTCTAAATTGTAGTTCAGCTTCACTTTTCTAAATACATTAATTTTGTTATGCAACACTATCTATATACATAGTAAAAGAAAATAGATATAGAAAGGTCAAGTAAATTATAATTTAGAATTGAGGGAGTACAGTGTATGTTTACACCCGTGGGCGGTGCCTGTCTGCACGCACGGTGACGCTGACGCACCCCACCCACAGGCCACAAGTCCACGTCGCGACTACGCGAGAGGAGGGGGAAGGAAGGAAGCAGCCAGAAAATAACACCGCGCGGCACGACCGACTGCGACGACTGCGTTGTCTGTCCGAAAGCTGTACTGGTGCTCCCCGTGTCCACCCTGCTTTGTTCGAGTCGAGCCCCAAGTGCGCGGGCGCGTCGGAGGCTTCGTGTCCACGGTGCACAGCACCGTTCTGTCCTGCCGGCATGCCGCTGCTGTGTGTGGGCGCAGCACAATCAAGTTCCACGGTTTTGATGTTTACGGTGTTTAAAGGTAGGAGTGCTTTTTTTTCAATTTTGCATAAAACAATTCCAGGTTTGTAATTGAACAGAGCCAGTTGAATTTTGTGCGAGGAGCCCAGAAGAGTTGAGGGTACTCACAAGAATCACACTATACCTTGATCAGACACCATGATTTTTGTAGTATATCTCGATTAAGATTCAGGAAAGCATGCCACTGCCTAGGTTTAATTAGACATCTCGAGATGACGAAATGCCTAGGTTTCATTATACATTTTAATTACACTGAAATAAATGTTAGCGTCCTGTGCAAGTTAGTACAAACCTTCCCGCCCAGGCTGCCGCCCAAATAGATTAACCCCACCAAGTCCCAATCACAAGCATTCAATTCACCACCAAGGCGGCCTCCATTCCAAACGGTGGAGCCAGAATAAACTCTGGCCTCGTCGGCAAATTGATACGTAGTACTTCTCCGCTATTTAACGACGCCCGGCCACTGCCCCCAGAGCTCCAAGCAACCAGAGCCCATTCGGTAAACCACCACCAGGCCACCACTCGGTCCAGCGTTCACGCATTGCCGGAGACGGAGCCAGGGAACATGGACCACGGAGACGAGGCGGCGAGGCCGACCACGGTGGAGTCCACCGACTTCAGCATGCCAGGCGTGGTCCACATGAGCACCGGTAGGTTTCACGGCCAGCTCGGCGCTGCCGCCGCGCGCCGCACCGGCATCGACGGCTTCCAACCCCAGCGCGGCGGCGTACCCCAACTCAACCGTGTTCGCGCGGCAAGTCCGCTCGGTGCTTGTCGCCGTGTTCCACCGTGAACCCGGACCCGGTGTGGCGTACGCCAATATCGGCGTGTTCTGGCGGCAACCAGGTCCGGTCGGTGTGGCGCTCGTCGTTAGCCTGCAGCTCCCCGACGGAGTCATGCCGGTGCACGGCAACTACTACGGCTACTCGGCGCTGCAGCCCCGTCTGGGTGCTGGACACGGCGAGGTGCTTCGCGACATGCTCCCCGTCGCCGACGATGCCGGACATGGGCATGGCGCGGTGTTTGTTGGACTGCTCCCGGGCGGTGCCGACGCGGTGTTCGACAACTACGTCTACTCCCCGTGGCTGTGGCAGCCCGCCCCGGCGCCGGACGCGGCGATATGTTTGTTGGCCCGCTCCCCGACGGCGTCGGCATGGTGTTCGACGGCAGGGCAACTTCGCGCAGCAGACTCTCCCGGCCAACCTCGACGCCGTGGCTCTGGCCGACGACCTCGGCGTTCTGTACGACAACCGCGGCATGGCGGCCGACCTGCGTCGTCTGTTTGCGTTCGTCGGAATTGGTGCCTCCTCCGTGGCTGTCAATGGGCTTGCCACCGGTCCAGGATCGCTGGCCGTTGCGTTTTACTACTTCGCTCTGCTTTTGGGAGGCCTGGTTCTGGTTATCCTCCACGTGCTCCGTGTGTAGCCTTGCCCGATGATGAGTGGACTGAACCAGCCAAAGATCTGATTATCAATTATCATGTGACAGGACGATCTGGTTAAGAACTGTGCTTAGATTTGGTAGTTTTTTTTTTTTTTTAGGTTTACTCCCGTGTCCTCCCCTGTTTGTAATTTCCTGTTACTGCTTCTGCTTTATTTGTACTCCTTTTTGGGTTTCGATTGTCCAGTATGTTAGCCTCAGGTTTGCTTGAATTTATCATGTAAAAATCTACTAGTCAACGCAGATTATGGTCTTTGTATTATGATTCCGTTAAGCTTTGGTGTTTGTTTACTTTTTTTTGGTACAAGATCGACTACAAAGCCATTATTGTTCACTAAAGTAATTGGTCTTATTGTTATCTTCTTCATCTCCTTTATTCCTATTATCATCGTAATTCTTAGCTTTATTTTGATTTAAGAAAAATGAACTTTGCTAGTGCCGTATACACATTTAATCATGTATGATTGTTATCGATTTAAATGGTCGTTCTATGTCCAAAGTGTAACTCCACCCCGCTCAACGCACCGGCTAGGCCAAAATAGATCAACTGCCTGCAGTTTACGTATATTGACAGGCCCTTTCCAAGCATAAACATAGGAACACAATACTCTTTCCGTTCCAAAAAGAATGTCGTTTTTGAATTTCAGAAATCACGTTTGACCACTTCGCCTTATTCTTTTTTTATAAATTATAAAATAAATAAATCAGTATTGAAGTATATCTAATGATAAACAAGTCTGCAAAAAAAATAGAGAATATTTATATATTTTTTGAATATAAGACCGATGGTTAAAGACGATGGCTGAAAATTTTAAAAACGACATTCTTTTTTTGGGACGGAGGAAGAAAGCAAAAAACAAGTATGGTAACATCGTGATTTCATTTTGTCCGAATTAGAATATATATATACTCATAAACATGACAGGCCTGCGTCATGAAATCTACTAGTTCTAACCCTTTGTTTTGTTCCGAGCTAGCAAGAAGATTCACGGCTGGGGAAGAAGCCTCGAGGAATCAAAGGAGGAAAATTTCCTAGTTTTGGCATGGACCCAAGTACAGGAATATGAACATGTCGGTATATAACGGAGCACTAAATCTACTCTCTCTCTCGTATTTTTGAAAGTGTCTTTCGAGAAAGTGTCCCTCACAACCATATTTCCCTTTGAAAGTGACGGAGGGAGTAGACTAGTGACATGCGTCAAACGATGACTTTCTCGACGTTATCCAGTGCACACTGCCAGTCTCCCACACAACAGATCAGACGACTAGATCGGCGATGATGCGCAAGGACAGGCGGCAGGGACGGCGAGGTGCGCGCCGTGCGCGCGGACATACGTCGTCCGTTACTGCTCGCTTTCCACCCACGCGCACTGTGCTTTTCTTATTACCCGACGGAGAGCGCAGGTCGATCGGAGGGCTGCCAGGCAGGGACGACCCGGCCGGCCGGGAAGTGATGCGGTTGGGGGTTCGTGACGGCTTGGTGGATTTTGTGCATGCACGTACGCCTCCTTGGCTCGCTTTGTTGTATAGTACTCGCTTTAGTCTCATGGAGTTTGACGTTTTTTTTTAATTAAAATTCATGTTTGACCATCCAACTTATTAAAAATATTTATATAAATAATAAAATAAATTAATTAATATTTAAATATCTTTATTGATAAAATAAATCATAACAAATAAATAATATTTGTATAAAAAATTAATAATCGAGGACGATAAACTCAACGAGACGAAGGGAGTTCATGGCCCAACTTTTAGAGGAGATGGAGACTACTCGTAGAAGCAGACTGGTGTGATTATTGCAGAGAGAGAGACAGCTGTGGTTCGTTAGCCTGCGCCACAGCAACCAACAGAGAGCGCTCGCTCGCGGTGAGACGTACTAGCGAACAAGCAACCACACGACGCGCTTAACAATGACGCAACCCGTCGTGCTCTGCTCTGGTGCGCCGTGCCAGCTCGGATATGCGCGCCCACCGTGCAGGCATCATTTTTTTAACTGTTGGTAATTAATTCGACTTGCTTACATTAACAGAGTGCTTGAAAAATTTTCAACTAGGCGATTTCAGCTGCGGGACAATGGGATCCTACCGACGCGCGAGTGCGCAACTGACCCGAGTCCGCCCACATATCGACGCCCGGACGACACAGCCACACAGGCGCTCGCGAGTTCACGTGTCGGCGTCACACCTCCGCCTCCGCCTGAAGTGGGCGGCGGCCGGTGGACCAGATCGGCCGCCGTCGCTTTCGGAGTTTGCAATCGCGATGCGGGAGTAGTTATTTTTTAGGGAATTTATTAAAAGCAACCATGAAGGTTACAGGGTACACAAACAAAAAAATCAAAGAAAGCCAAAAGGCGGCCAAGCTAAGAAAGAGAGGAGCTCACGAAACAAAGAAAGAAACAAAAAAGCTCACGATTATTTCCTAGCTTGTTATATGCAGCGTCGTCTTTTAGCAACACATCCGCTATTTTTTTGCAGATTTGCTATTTTTTGCATATTTCATAAGTTAGCGAACTTGTGGTTTGGAATCATATCATCTTACTGCAGAGCTAATATTATCTTATACAGTAGTATCTTATCTTATACTATTACTAATTAAAGGCTCCAACGGAGAGAACGTTAATTCTTACCTGATGCGCTAGAAAAAAAAAAATAAATATTAGAAATTCTCACGTGAATTAGAAACATCTGGCCATCAAACCTTGGATCGGAGCTATTTATAACCGTGAGATCTACTTTAACAAAAAGAGACTAAATCCTACATGCAACAAAATCTTGATTTTTTTTTTTTTTTCGACATGCACATAATTGGTTAATAAATTAATAATATCTGATTGGTAGCATCACGTTAAACTGGTACCGAAAAACCTTGACCAGATATCAACATTTGTAGTTGGCTATATATATTGATAGTATACACCCAGCCTGTGAGGCGACAAAGAATATGCAAAGTTACTAACAAGATGTAGAGGCATTTTCTTGGCGCCGGTGTCGTCGTTGGTGCGTTGGTGCCGTGGGTCTGTCTACTTGGCACCCGAGTGATCCCAGCCAAAAACATCACTCGAGTGAATCTCAGAAAATCTCACTCAGTTTTTAAATAAAACCAACAATCGAGTGATCCCAGCCAAAAACATCACTCGATTTTTAAAAACAAAACCAACAATCAGTGAGCAAAACACAGATTGCATCATTATCAAAACACAGCTCTCTCTCTGATCCAGACATAAAGAAAATAGATATTCAGAAAAATATAATTACAGACACTTAAACATATTAATAAAAGATTTAATGATTCTTACAAAGCCAGATTATGTATGAAAAAATAATTTACATAACTGCAACAAAAAGTTACACCATTAATACACATAATTTACAGTAGGTTAAATCTCTACTATAAGGCACCACTTCTTTCTATTTTTGGACCGACGATCACCAACCAACGGATACAAAACCAAAGGCTAGGATTTAAAGTTTGTCGCAGGTCTTACATCTCTCACATCCCACGGCGAAAAAAACTCCGACGCCCACGCCCACGCGACCCCGAGTCCACGGTTCCAATCCACGGAAATCACGGGAGAAAAATCTAAACGCCGCGATTATCCTCCTGCTCGCCAAGGCGATCCCCGCCCGGCGGTCGATCCATCCCTACTTCGCCCGTCTGGTCTCGGCGATCCAGTCCTCATCAGTGGCGGTTGCCTCCGTCACGGTGAGACCACGGCGTTGGCGTCCAGCGTGAGTCCGGCCAGCGTGACGAAGGAAACTTCGGAGAAGGAGCGCGATCGGGCCGGAGTCGATCCACGCGGCGGGGGGTTCCTTGTCCGGCGCGAGGTATGTACGCGGCTCCTTGTCCCGGGCGCGCGAGGGTTCATGCCTTCCCGGCCGACGAGATCAGCGACGCCGCCATGATACTCATGACCCTGTCTTGTGGGCTCGGTCGTCCATGCTAGCCATGGCTTCTAGCCAAATGCTGAGAAATCGATCACCAGTAGCTACCTCTCCGAGGTGCATGAGTGCAACCCCCGATTATTATGAGATATTTGCTATTATATGACTCCAAACAAGTGGTTTCGTAAAAATAGGAATCTTAACATTATCTTCGGTAAAAATATGACTCCAAACGTTGGCTCTTCTTCGAATAATATGATTTTGAGTATTTTAATTCACTAGCAAAACATGCCCGTGCGTTGCACCGGGACGTATAGTTGTACAGTTACATGGATAAGAGGGGGTGCGTGCGGGGTGGGGGAGCGTCGATGGCGGCGACACGAGGGGGCGCTGGCGGGGTAGCGTTTCTAGTGATGTGGCTTAAGGAGAGACCAGAGAATTAGCTAGTGGGTTTTGTTTTTATAGGAGTATTAGATGGCAGCGTTATCTATTGTAATACATCTTGGAATCGAATTTCGTATTACCAAAATATGTATTGTTGTAACTCTTGTATACCAATCTATTTTAAATTAGACTCCACATTGTTATTGGACAACACGTCATTAACTATGAAGGCCGAGACCAAAACCGCATCAAACTATGAAGGCCCACGGCCATATCCATGTTAGACTTTGGATAACTTGGATTGGTCTCAGAAAAATGGGTAACGATATATACAGGATTGTAGTGCCTGTATTAGTGTTCTATATCTTTGTGGGCAAAAACACAATAGGACATTTTTTTTTTTAGCAATCACAATAGCACATGGAACCAACTGCTGCATGATGATTGAATTTAGCCCACATGACAATGATAAAGCCCATGGGCCATCCGATTAACCCTTTTATTTACTAACCTTGAGCTCCAGCAGTCCTCGATCCCGTCCACGCCGCCACAGAACAAAAGAATCAGGCGCCTGTTAGAAGATTTGGGCTTTTGGCCCAAATATTCCCAAATATAAATCCCAAAGGCCCACTCACACATGCATGATATGGTGGGGACTTTAGTCCCACATTGCTCAACCAGAGGAGCTGAAGCCAACTTAAATAGCAGAGTGGTCTTCACCTTGTTGAAGCAATTGATGAGAGGAAAAAGGAAGAACACACGCGCTCGCCTCGGGCGGGCGGGCGGGCGAAGGCGCGGTGCACGACATGCGGCGTGAATGGTCCAGCCATTCTTCGCCCTCGTGCTTATGGGGTGCGCGGCTTCCTTTGCTACTCGAAATTTTTGCATGCATGGAGAAAATTGCGCCTGTCCCTATTTGGAAGGTCCATTTAGGAAAGCAATTATTCTCGTATTATGGCAATAACCCTAACGGTGCTCTATTGCCTTAATGTTTGTGTGATTGACGCGCAATTACTTGCCTTAATATCAAGTTAAATAAGGGTAAGGATGGGATTACTCTTTTGCAGTCCCATTATGTGGAGAAGATTTTGAACCGCTTTGGTTACATGGATAGCAAACCTTCTCCAACACCCTATGATCCTAGCTTAATACTTGAAAGAATAAGAAAAGGAAGCTAGGAGTGGACACATTGAGATACTCTCAAATTATTGGCTCATTGATGTATTTAGCTAGCGCAACTTCGGCCCGACATCTCATTTGTTTGTAAGCAAGTTGAGCGCATTCTCCTCTAATCCGGAGGAGAAGATCATTGGAAAGGCATTGATCGAGTAATGCGCTACCTAAAAGGTACTATGAGTTATGCAATTCACTATTCGTGGGTACCCAGGGGTACTTGAAGGATATAGTGATTCAAACCGGATATCGGGGTTGATGAATTAAAGGCCACTAGTGGATACATATTCACTTTAGGTGGCGGGGCTGTCTCTTGGAGATCTTGTAAGCGACAATACTTACGAAATCCACAATGGAGGCGCAGCTCACGGCTCTGAAACAACTTCTTCGAGAAGTTTGAATGGTTGAGAAAGAATTGTTGATGGATTTACCCGTGGTTGAAAAACCAATTCTGCTATTCTCATAAATTGTGATAACCAAACGGTACTCACGAAGGTGAAGAGTAGTCGGGATAACGCTAAGTCCAAAGAAACATGTTAAGCGTAGGCGAAAGACGTCGGGGGAAGTTAAGGAGCTCCGGAGTAATAGGCGTGGATTATATCAATACAGCTAAGAACTCCGCGATCCCTTTACCAAGGGACTAGCACGCACCGTGATTGATAATGCATCGAAGGAGATGGGATGAGACCCATTGAGTCAACCTCGGTAGTAACCCAACCTATGTGATCGGAGATCCCGTAAATTAGGACCTAGGAAGAACAAAACCGTTGGTTGATGGGAGAGTACAACTTTTTTGTAAACCCACTCCGGCCGGAGATGCGGTACTCTCATTTACGTAAGGTAGGCGACTTTGTCTTAATGTGTTCGAGGGCTTTACAAAGAAGATACGTCCCTCTGAGTATTCTTGTAAGAACACACCTATGTGAGCCCCAACCGGTTAGTCGCGGTTTATAAGAATTGGGAACTCTTTAAGAGGCTCATGAAGTGAGTTAGGAGTATGACTTATACGCTCCACTCGCGGGGTTGGCTATGGCAGCCAAGTATCGGTGAAGACTTCGGTGAAGCCCATTCGCACCAAACCGTCAATTCAAGGCCTAGTCCATTGTGCGGATTGTGGATGGGCCTATCCTCGTCGTTCTAGGTGGATGTTCAACCTTAACCGGTCTCCACTGAATAACTGGTATATCAATGTGTACGTGGTACAGGGGAAGGATGACACGTGCCTTTGGGATATGGTGGGGGATTGTTAGAAGATTTGGGCTTTTGGCCCAAATATTCCCAAATATAAATCCCAAAGGCCCACTCACACATGCATGATATGGTGGGGGACTTTAGTCCCACATTGCTCAACTAGGAGGAGTGAAGCCAACTTAAATAGGAGAGTGGTCTTCACCTTGTTGAAGCAATTGATGAGAGGAAAAAGGAAGAACACACGCGGCACGCTCGCTGCCTCGCCTCGCCGGGCCGGGCGGGCGGGCGGGCGTGGCGTGGCGTGGCGTGGCGTGGCGTGGCGTGGCGTGGCGAAGGCGCGGGCGCACGACATGCGCGTGAATGGTCCAGCCATTCTTCGCCCTCGTGCTTTTATGGTGCGCGGCTTCCTTTTGCTACTCGAAATTTTTGCATGCATGGAGAAAATTGCGCTGTCCTATTTGGAAGGTCCATTTAGGAAAGCAATTATTCTCGTATTATGGCAATAACCCTAACGGTGCTCTATTGCCTTAATATCGTGATTGACGCGGCAATTACTTGCCTTATTAGCTGCGTTGCGTGTATAAATAGAGGGGGCGAGACGTCGTCGTCCCCCCACCACCGAGAATCATTCTCTTCCAGTACCATTGTCTGCTTGCTGCCGCCGTCTTCCCCATCCCGTCGCCCGGCGTGCCATCGTCGTCGGGAGAGCAGTTCAAGCCTACGTCTCCTCGTGTCCCTGCACGGGGTAGGGGACGTATTAGGTTTTTGGGAAGCGCCGTCGCGACTGCTCGCTGGACGTCTTCTTCCTCTCCGTCGGTCTCCATCGCCGGTCTGCTTCGTCTACTTTGCGCTCCTAGCGCCGACAACCCCAACGTAAGAATGTCGATCCTCTCCCTTCTGTTCGTCCTCTTGTTCTTGCTGTTGCTAGCACTAGATTATCAGCGTTTATCTAGTTTCGTAGTGCTAGTGATGGATCATATATCTCTCATACATGTTGTAGATCTTTTTCTAATTGTCGGAATTAATTACTGCGTCACTGATTTGCTGTTATTTCCAACAGCGCCTCCTCCGAGCAACAGAAGAATCAGGCGCCTCCTCCGAACGCCGCTCGAGCACTCAGCCTCTGACCGGCCGCACTCCGCAGCTGAGTCCGTGAGTGGTACGACTGGAACCGCTGGCCCTCTGCGTCTTCCTCTCTCTAGCAGTTCTGCTCGGTCGTCTCTCTTCTCTTGGCTCCTCTACCGTGTCCCTCATGCTCGTGGGTCTGGATCTGTGCGCTGGCTCTTCGTGTTTGGTGGTCGGGCAAGTTGCCGGTTGCGTTCTTGTGCCACGCACTGGACTCGAGCCTGGCGGTCCACGAGCCCTCGCGCGGATACTTAAAGAGCGAGGCTTGCTCAGCAGGGAGAGGTTAGGCGGGTTCCCTTTGTTCCTCTTGTATGTACATGACTATGTTCGATCGATCCGTTCTGTACTCGATTTGGATTTGGAAAATAATTTGTATGAATCCAAATGTGCGGTCGTTTGATCAAAGAATTCCTTTCTTATTCGATTCTATGTCTTGTCGATTTCTACCTCTCAGCATCGTGTATGAATAGGATTAGTTACGGGGCAAGCAGAAAGCCACGGGCCTGGCGGTCCACCACGGGCGGACAGAAAAGGGTGAGGGGCAGATTGGCAGAAATTTTGTCTCTTTATTATTAGGGGTATAGATTTAGAAATTGAGAATACTTGTATATTTTTTCGTATTTACTGCATCTATCCCTCCCGACGTACACGTGTACAAGAGATCCACGTGACTGCAGGTCATGGTGGACTGGATGGCCGGCCTCCTCGGCCTCTCCCTCAGTTCCGTTTCGCCGGGCGGCGGCGTGCTGCACGGAGCACGTGCGAGGCCGAGGTGTGCACCCTTGCCGCTATAGATGGCCATTTGGCCCGCGACGCGGCCCGGTCCGAGGCCCGGCAAAATGGCCCGGTACTGGCCCGGCCCGGGTCCGTTAGGTGCGGGCCACGGGCGGCCCGGCCCGTGGCCACCCGCCGCCCGGTCCGGTGGCCCGGCTGGCCCGGTGCTGGCCGGGTGGTAAAACAGTTGCTGCCGGCCCAAGGCTGCTTGCTGCCGCTGCTAGTTGCCGCTAGGCCAAGGCCCATTCGCGCTGCAGGCCGGCGTTGGTGCCAAGCGCCCTAAATGTGCCGTTCGCTGCTGCTGCTTTGGCTCGCAAAGCAAGCTAGCTTGCCTTGCATCGTTAGCCAGTACTAGTCCATCCATTTGCACTGCTCATCCCCACCACCCCGTCCCCATCCCCACCCCAATCTCCTGGACCCAATCTCCTTCTCCACCACGCGACGCGGGCTGAGCGGCCATGGGAGCGCTTGCCGCGATGGCGGATGAGAAGCGGCGTGCCGCGAACAGCGGCGCGCGGGCGGCGGGTAGCGCGCGGGCGGCGGCGGCGGCGGGCGGCAGCGGCGCGAAAACGGGCGGCGGCGGCGGCGCCGCGAGCAGCTGCCAAAGCGCGCGCGGCCATGGGCGGAGGGAGCAGCAGCCGCGCGACGCCGTTGCGTCGGCTTTTTTTTTTTAGCAACTCCCGCTGTGGCCCAGCCCGTGGCCCGAGTGGCCCGTGGGCCGGCCAAATGGGCCCACGGACCGGGCCATGGGCGAGGGCGCGCCCGAGCCCGTAGGTGGCACGGCCCGTGCAGCCCGCGGCAGCCCGTAGCGCCCGTGGCGGGCCGGCCCGGTCCGCCCGAAGGGCCGCGGGCGGTACCGGGCCGCCCGTTGGACATCTATACTTGCCGCCGTCTTGCGACCGTTGCACAGAGCAGGCACAGGCGGCCATGCTGCCATTGTTAGGCTGGTCGTGTTCGTGTATGCCTCCAACCAGACCCACGCCACGTTCGAGAAGGGCGCTAGGATCGTGGGCATCCCGCCAGCGAACTTCCGTGTCCTGCAAATGTCGGCGGAGTCCGGGTAAGGCCTGACTGCCGACGCCGTTCAAGTGGCGGTTGAGGAGGACGTCGCCATTGGACTGGTCCTCTGTACCTGTGCGCCACACCGTCGGCACCACCGGTCTCGGCGCCATCGATCCAATGCACGAGCTCGTTCAGGTGGCTCGCCGCTATGGTACTCACATGGATCTCTCGTACGTGTACGTCGGGAGGGATAGATGCAGTAAATACGAAAATATACAAGTATTCTCAATTTCTAAATGAATTAAAATACTCAAAATCATTTTATTTCAAAGAGCCAACGTTTGGAGTCATATTTTAGCGAAGCCAACCTTAGGAATCCTATTTTTTTTGAAGCCACTTGTTTGGAGTCATATAATAGCAAATATCTCGATTATTATGCCCGGCCCTACAGTACCCTATATAGCTATATATCTTCGTTCATATATAGCTGCTTGTGTTTTCCTGTTTTGATTTTTGTGTTGAGGAAGAGGAAGGAGATGATGGATCATCAGGAGAGATAGAGTGATCACATGCATTAATGTTGTTGCGGCTAATAAAATGTTGAGGATATATATTGATCGAGGAGAACCAACACTGAAACCTTCTATGTTTCGCTATGACCATAAATAAATCACAGGACAAACCATTCCTAATGTTGGGATCTACCTTCCCGAGCCAGTGTTCTCGCATGGACAGCTTTACGTTGGTTTATCAAGCGGGGTGTCCAGATCTACAACAAGAATTTTGGCAAAACCAAACGTGGCTTTGGATCCTACAAGGAAGTGCACGAAGAATATAGTTTACGGAGACGTCTTAAATTGGTGATTAATGGTACGTATACTCAATGAGCCTTCTCAAAAGCAGCTTCCATTCGTCAAAACTTCTGTTATATCCTAATCCTTCTGATCTATAAATGCAGATGCGGCATGGTCGATGATGTGTGCATTGAACTTACACAAAAAACGTTGGCTACAGTTTGCAATCTGGGTTTTAAGTACATTTCTCAAGTACATGACCACGCCTTCCTGATCTGATATTTTAGTAAATCATATCCTTTGATTCCTGCAATTTTGTTGTTGAACCATGTGCTTTAATCCATGTAACTTTATTGTTGAACCATTCTTTGATCAGCATGTCACTCTGAAAAAGAAGAAAGCCAACATACGATTCATGTGTGGGGACAGTGAAACAGATGTTGGTTAACATGTGAGATATAGGGTGTGTGGGTGCAAGCAAGATCCAAGTGGGTTCTATCTTGTTCCATTTTATTTTTTTACAAACCGTAAGCGTTAGCACGGACATTATACTAGTAGTGTAAATTCTATGAATAGAAACTATAAATTCCATGAGGTGAAAGTATAAACTAATTCAAAGCAAATCGGGCGCCGAAGGGTTGCTCGGGCCGGGTAGGGCGACGGAGGATCGCCTGGCCGCTTGGGCGGGCGCCGGGTGGGGTGCCGGGGTGCACGGGGGCGGCGCCGGAAGCCAGCTTGTGGAGAAGGAGGCGGTGGAAGATCGCTAGGGCAGCGCCGGAGGCCGGACTCGAGGTGCGGGACATCCGTCGTGAGGACGGGTAGGGATGAACGACCCATATCACTCCACGTGTCACATCTAGAAGCCCAAAATATGGTTGTTTGGAGGGCTAGAAGTAAACGATTATTGTATAGCATTTCTTATCTATACCTACCTACTAATAAAGAGAGAAAATTTGTTGTTTCTTCACCCGATCGACTTCCACAACAATCAACAAAAATCAACTCATTTGATTCGTTCTTCGTCTATACAAGAATTGATTGAAGACGAAATTGAAAACGAAATCAGCGAAAGAATCGAATCAAAATTAGATGGGGTCACGTCTCCGGGCCACCCGGAGTGGCCATGCCGCCGCTAGGGTGCCCCAACGCATCTTCACCCCCACCCCTGGCGTGCGGCCAGGTGTGGCTGCAATGGTGCATGGAGACATATTAGGACATATATTTTTCTTAGATTATATTAGAACATATACCTTGCCCGTGTTTATATCAATTAATTAATATGACATGTCTAACCACGGTGTGGAGTCTAATTTTAAAACAAAAATTGATATACGAGTTTCAAAATTATATTTCTAGGCACTCCAAAAGTTGACTCCAAGACATATTATTTCAGATAACGTGACCATTATATAAATCTTCAAATCGCAAGTCGTCTATATAACCATTCAGCAAGTTTGTGCGTCCCGGTGCAGCGCCGCGGCATGTTTTTTTACTAGTAATAAATAAAAAAAAAGAACTAGCCAGCTTCTAGTAGTATTTTAAAAAGAACAAAAAAAAGTAAAAAGAGAAAAATACATATTTTAACACATCTTTACTATGAAATTCAAATAAAAAATTAGCCAAATTATTTCTATGGACGCCAAATCAGAAAAAAAAATACATTCTGACCATTTATAGCTATAAATAGTCAATTTACACTATTTTTTTGAGGGAAACCGGAGTTTCATTAAGTAATAATGGGGGATTACAATCGGAGTTTATGATGTCCATAAGGTCAGGTGGCGTTATAGGCCACTCCACCACCTGATCGCTATGGGACACCAACCGAGCACAAGCATGAGCTAGTTTATTACAAGTTCTGCCAATGAAGCGAAAACTGAAACCCTCAAAACTCCGGCTAAGTTCTTTCAACTGAATAAGCAAGGCTGAAATCTCCGATCTCTGGACGGCTCGATTATTCCACAAATTGGCTAGAACCTGGCAGTCGGTCTCCAGCTGAATCTTCTGTACACCTCGCTCTTGTGCAAGAGTCAAGCCATCACAGCACGCCTTTGCTTCAGCAGCTAGCACACACAAACAAAGGTTGTACCATTTCGCTGTACCACCACACGTCCTCCCATCATTGTCTCGTAGGATAACACCTGAAGAAGCTGATCGATCACGTTCATTAAAAGTTGCATCCACATTACATTTTGTCCAGCCAGGTGCAGGTCTTTCCCAATGTTCCTGACTTGGATGGGGACCATTCTTTTTCCTCTCGGTGCATCAGTTGCCAAAGATCAAAGGCAGTATCTATCGCCCACTGAACTGTAACCATCATTGGCAATTGTTCCTGTCCATGTCGTCTGTTATTCCTTGCCATCCACAAGGACCACATACCACAGAGAACTACCGCAGCATTCTTACTTGGAATAGTCAATTTACATTAGTGAAATACAAAACTTAAACCTAAACCGAAGCAGTAAGATATTGTTTAGTGAGATGTAATTCTGCTCCTGCTCAAATACATGATAGCCTCGGGTCCTCTGAAGAGCAGCGTGACGCCAAAAAAAAAAAAAAAATGGTCCTGCGCGCGACCACTTTCCATCGTGACCGTTGCAGCGCAGGATCGGACGCCTCAAAATCGAGTGACCGATGGCCAAGAATTGCTCAGTGACTGACGTACGGATTAATCGAAGCAGAAACAAAATTCATTTATATATTGCCTTATGCATGTCAAAAAGGAAAGAAAAACACTTTGTCTTTTTTTTTAAAAAAAAGAAAACACTTATACACGACTGGGACAACTTTTTGACTCCAACAAAAGTACACGACATTACATGGCAGAGATTCAACACAAGCATACGGTAGCGACATACAGGAAGCAATATACTAAGATACATATCACACGGTAGAGAGATACAAATACAGCAAGCACACGGTAGAGATACACTAGTGGCACTTCAATCGCTGATCTTTACCTGCAGTACCCCAGCCCAATTCAGGAATTAGGCTCGATGACAGGGGTAGTTGCCGCAGTGGCGGCAGTGACCGACTAATTATTCCCGGTCAGTTTTAATTCTGGGGCTTCAGGGGGTAATGATGACGAGGGTGAGCCCGAGCAGGAGCAGAGCGAACAAGCCCAAGCAGATAACCGGGTCGTCCTCGCCGGAGAACGCTGAGAAGGCACAGGAAGCCATGATGAGCCCCACGGTGGCGATGTTGCGGCGCACGAACACTGCGACAGCTCGTGCACCACCGAACACCACCGGAGCGATGGGATTGGGCGCAGGGCCGTCGGCCATGCGGGGACGCCGACTGCAATGAGGCTTGCGCCCGGCGAGGACCCCATAAAGCAGGGGAGTAAGCCGAAGCCACCAAGGTGCATGCCCGTACTGACAGAAAACAGCATGATGACGAGGCCGATGGCCATTGCCCTACCTCCCGGAGTGCTCTTCGCCGGCGACATGGCACCGTAGTCCTCTGTTAACAGGAAAACAGGAACATCAGCATCAAGAAGGCCAATGCTTTTTTTTTTTTTCAAACTTCCCATGAATCATGGAACATGGATGTCGTGCGTACGGAATGGGAAGTACAGAATCGGGCAATCAGTTAAAAAGCTATTCCGGTCGCGGAACGAGCGATCGTCCGCCACCGGCCACGTAGCGCTATGTTCACGCTACTAAAAATTCAGTTTTTCCACAGAAATCATCCGTCCGTTTCCGTGTGGAGAGTCGAAGAAAAATTGGTAAGGCGAAGGAGAAGGAACGTTACCGATGTTGGTGGCCTTGAGCGGCGATCTTTGGGTCGCCGGTGATTGGAGCTGGCCGCGGCTCCGCGGGGCCTCCAGTAACCAGCTGGGCGCCGCGAGAGGAAGTACGGGTTGCTGGCTTGTTGCGGCCTGCGGGAGGAGGGTAGCACTGCGGCGGTGGTGCTGCGAATCGCGAATGGAGGGAGGGAGGGACGGGACCGAGTTTTTTATAGTGTGTTTGGGGGTTACGGCTTTGGACCTGTTAATTTGCACGCGCCAGCGGCGGCGAGCCGCGAGGGGCGATACATACGCTGGGCGACGGGACGGCCGGGCGGCGGTGATCGTTTCCGTGGTGACGGTAATCGTATCCGTGTGTGGTTGGTGGGCCCCATTTGGAGAATTTTATGTTCATGGAACCGTGCGCCTCCCTCATGAAAGCGTCTCCCTCTTGACACATGACTCATGACAAGTACTCCTGGAACCGTGTCGTCTCCCTCATGACATCGTCTCCCTCATGACACATGACTCATGACAAGTACTCCTACTTTTTGCAGATTGATGCTTGTTGGACTTGGGGACTATTTGTAGTTATTAAAGTTTTCAAAGACAATTAAAATTCATTGTGTGTCTACTTTTGGATTATCCATAGTCCATACAATTTGTAGAAAAAACTACTTTAACTGTTCAACTTAAACCCCACCAAGCTGGTTTGACAAGCGTCTCAGGATGTTTTGAGTCGGCCTGCCAGACTGGACGGCTCCCACCGGCCACCGCACCCGCAGCTATGGACATAGCTAGCTCAGTTCGGCTCGGCTCTCCCACTGGCTCGTTATCCTATCAAGCTGACAAGGTAGAATTCTGACTCGGCCGGCTTGTTTGTCAGCTCAAGGTGGCTTGGGTAGCTCGCGAACTCAATTGGATAACGACAACAACATATAAAATCAAACCCCTAAACTTGAAGGTTGCACAATAACTGACCTCCGATAATGAAATTGAACTATAAACGAGCATAAATCGAATGGTAATAGACTATGTATCCCAAAATCTAATCCTTATAATCAAACAAACAATCAAGTCAGATGTCCAAACATACGATAAATTGAGTCGACTTCCATGCACGTTGACGTCCTGCCGGCGGGCTTTTACCTCAACCGCGGGGGGGCTTAACCACAGGGCAGCAGCGAAGCTAGAGCAAAATGATTGGGGGTGCACCACTTAATCCTTCTCCTAGAAGCAACCTACGATGTGGCTGTTGGGCTGGTGGAGGATGCCTTCTTTGGCCAAGGGGGGGTGCACAAAGGGTGAAAATTTTGCTCCATAGAAGGTAGTTTTAGTTTTGGCGTGGGTGCCTGGGCATCTAGTGTCAACGTAGCTTCGCCCACCACAGCTAGGAGGGTTGGCTGTCGTTTACTATTTCCTCATCATCTACTTTTTTTTTTTTTTTTTTTTTTTTGAGAATCAGCATCTATTTTTATTTGACCTTGAGGGTTGGGGGAGAAAACACGCGGTGGGTGGCTTCTCATACGGAGGCTGGGCCACGCGAAAGCGAAGAGTCGCTGACGAAGCGCTGTCCCCGTCGGCAGCGTCAGTTTTGTTTCGTCCACATGGCCAGCTGGGGGCCGCAGCCACGTCGGATGCCAGTGCCCGCCACCACGTCCATCGATCACCATCGTGGGCGACAAGGCTAGGGCGCATAGCCGCACGGCGCAACGGACGCGTCTAGAGGATCCAAGCCGGGCCGGGTGTTAAGAACAAGGCATCGACCACTGTTCAAGATCCGGCACCAGCTGAAAGAGGCCGCAACGAACGAAGGAAGGCCCGTCTGCAGCAAGATCCGGCACCAGCTGAAAGAAGCCGATCGGTAGTCCACCACTCGCTCAGAGACGGAGTTGGAGAACATGGACCACGGAAGCGAAGCGGTGAGGCCGACGACGCTGGAGTCCACCGACTTCGGCATGGCCTCTGGCACCTTACACGGTCAGCTCGGCGCTGCGCCGCAGTGGCTTCCAACCTAGCGCGGCGGCATACCACAAAACACCGCCGAGTTCGTGCGCCATGTCGGGCCGCGTCCGGCAGCGCAGTGCCTGTCGCCGTGTTCCACCGTGAACCCGGCCAGACCCGGCGTGGTGTACGACAACATCGGCGAATTCTGGCGGCAGCTCGGCCTGGCGGTGCGGTGCTCGTCGACCCGCAGCTCTCCGGTGGAGTCGTCCGGTGCACCACAACTACGGCTACTCTGCGTTCCAGCCTCGCCCGGGCGCCGGCCGGACGTGGCGTGTGGTGCTTGCCGCCCTGCTCTCGGCTCTCCGGCACGGTGTACAACGGGGACTACATGCTGCTGCCCCGTCTGGGTGCCGGACCCAGCACCGGCGTGGTGTACGGCAACTACATCTGGCAGCACAGCCCAGACGCCCGACATGGTGACGTGTTTGATGGCCTGCTCCTTGGCGGCATCGACGCAGTGTATGACGACTACAGCTACTACGCGGGCATTGTTTTTAATTCTAATTTTAGCCTGCAACGCTTCGCTCGGCCCCGAGCGCCCGCTCCCTGGGCGACTCGGGGGCGCCGCCCCGCTGCGCCGGCGAGACCACCCGCCGTCGGCTCCTCCTCCGGGCGCCGTGTTTCTCGCCGCGGCGGCGGCGGCGGCGACTGCTGCCCTCAAAAGGGCGCAGCCGCGGCTCCACCTCCCCTCCGCCCCCATCCCCTTCAGTCCTCCACCTCCCACCTCTTCCCTCCGGCGACCGCACCGTCCCTGGGGGGTGGCCGCCCGGCGGATCCGCGGCCCTCCCGGCGGATCTACCCCGGGCGGCGCCCCTGCTCCCCCGCCGGACCCGGAGCTGGGCGTCGCGTCTTCGAAGCCACCCATGCGGGCCTCGTGGGCGGCTGGGCGCTCTGTGACGGCGGTGGCTGGCGGATTTGGGCTGTAGTGCCCCGATCGGTGCCCGCGCGGTCCTACGCTCCCTCCCGCCGCCCCGGGCGTGCCTCCACCTCGGGTGGCGGGTTCGCTGACGGGCGGCGGATCCGGGCCTTGGGCCTGGCTCCCCGCTCCGGCAGCCATGTCGCGAGTTCTTTTCGGCCGAACGGCGGCGGTCCTCCCGGAGCCCGCGTTGGGCGTTGCGGTGCTGCTCTTGGTGGAGGCGCTCAGCCCGGCCTTGGCGAGCCGGGCGGCGGTGGCGCCGGGCGCCATACACCTCCTTGGGGGCGTCGTCGTTCATCCACCTGGCCCGCACCGCGGAGGCTGCCAGCCGACCCTTCTTCTTAACTCGTCGGTGGCCCGGTGGTGGTGCTACCGTGGTGGTGGGGCCAAGGTGGTGCTTTTGCGTGTTTTACGTGGCTTCATGGTGACGCTTCAAGCATGCCGGCTCACCTCACCGGCGCGGGCCTTGGAAGTTGGGTTTCGCACCTCGTCGGGGGAGTGCGGTTCGTCTTGCGAGGTTGGGGTCGAAGGACCTCTGATGCTCTCTTTTTGCGTTGTTGGCGTTCGCGGGGCGTCGATCTCCTTCGTGAAGGCAACGCTTGAGCTCCCCCCGGCTTCCCCTTTGGTCGGTATGGTCGCCGTGCTCTTGCCGCGCCTTTCGAAGCTTCAGGCTTTCTCCTCACCTAGGTATGTCTAGTTGGTGTTCGCCGTAGCCATAGTCAAGGTCGTTGGTCGCTGGTTCGGGCGGATGCTTTGCCGCCGTTATCCTCTTGAGCTTGCGTTTCAGATCTAGCGGATGCTTGGCCGCCGTTGTGGTCGCCGTCTTTCCGGCGATGCTTTGCCGCCGAGGCTGGTGCGACGGATGCTTTTTGCCGTCGGAGTGTCGGCGGATGCTTTGCCGCTGCGAGGTCGTGGTCCCGGGCGGATGCTTTGCCGCCCGTGGTGGTTCCTGTTGTTTCTCGGCGGATGCTTGGCCGTCGAAGGTTATGGTGGATGCTTTGCCACCGAGTTAAATGCGTCTTTTCTCGGCGGATGCTTTCTTTGCCGAGGTGCTTCTTCTATGGCTCCGATCACTATTAGCTACATAGGTGTTGAGTTATCATTTGTTTAGGCGTAGCTGCGGGGGGGTTGTTAGGTGGAGGGTCCCCGCCCTCGCTTTTTTCTTGCTTTTCGTTTTTGTTTTAAGTCTTAGTTGGTGTTTTCTCCTGTGATGTCTTCTCGGCATCGGGGTTTATTGTATTTGGATTTGGTTTTCCTCCTCTTAATGAAATACGGGTGAATGGCCCGATCGCGAAAAACTACAGCTACTACGGCGTGGCAGCCCGACCAGCGACGTGATTGGCTTCTGATATTGCTGATACTGATTAAAAATACAACAGTGTCTTATTTTAAACGCCAACCACCATCGCATATTCACTTTCAAGAAAAACACCAGCACATTTTTAAAATCCAAATTTGCAGCAATTACATTAATCAATTCTGAAAGGGTCACTCATTCTTAACCTTAATAGGTAATTATTACATTACAATAAGAAACTAAACACAAAAAAACTGAGGAAAGAAGTTTAATTTCTACAGCTAAGCCTCTGTATAAAGGTCTTGCATCTTTACAAATGTATCAACTTGTGCTCGATCCTGAATTGTGAATGCAATGAGACAACAAATAGATTAATACCAAGAGCAGAACCAACCAACCAGAGCTTTAAAATGTCTATGTCTCATCCGGAATACATGCATCAGCTTCTTTCTCAATCCTGCATATAAAAAGTAAAATTCAGTGTTGTATCATGTTGGACGAGCAAAATATAGAGATGTAAATTTTCATGCATTAGCTTTGCCATTGCAGCAACAAAGCAATCATCCTTGTTCTTCCATTAGATAGATATATCTATATGGTAATTGCTATGTCAGTAACATACAAAACTGACTGCAGCAGCTAACACAAGGAAAAGAGTTATAGACATATTTGACATTAACGTTGCTGCCACAATACTTCAGCCCGTCTAAAAATCTGAACGCCTGGCTCCAAAAGTTGTTCCTGAAAGTCTCAATTGGTTTAATGGACAAGGTTTGATTCCTCATGGTTTAAGAGATAGATCGGCTCCAAAGTTCGGTCAGTTTAACTGAAACAGTTCAGATTCAGTTCAGGCAGTTTAACTGACACTCTCAGTTTCAGAGCTACATTGATCAAGTATTTAGTGTCCAATTACTCTATCATTGTTACAATAATCATGTTTATCGTCAGCCCATACACTACACTTGCAAACAACATCAAATTTGTGTATTGGGTTATAGGTGAAATCCATTTCAATTAAGCTTCAAAGTTTGACAAAAATGCTGTCCTGCAGACATTCAGTTTCAAATTTCAACAACAGCGGCTGATGACTATTTTAATATTTGACCAAATGCTGAAATGCATAGACAGTAATACAGTACTACTGATTTACATCGTCGTTCAAAAGAAATAGGATTGCAATATTCATGGCAAGTATATAGGAAAGAAAAAACGCTTACACGACAGTAACAACACTTTATTACACCAACTAAGGCACACGACACGACATGACAGAGATTCTGGTGCAAGTACACTGTACAGAGATACAACAAGAGTAGCAGTACTAATTGAGGTACAGGGGCTGGGGCAGAGGATGAGGCGGCGGCAGTGACTGATTGCCGGTCAGAAGTGGCAATTCAGGGGCGAAGGGCAGGTGGAGAATCGATGCATATCAAGAACTGGAAATCGGATTATTCACCAAGAGCTCCAATGTTGTTCAGTTGATGAGGGTGAGTCCGAGCAGGAGCAGAGCGAACATGCCGAAGCAGAGAACCGGGTCTTCCTCGCCGGAGACCGTCGTGAAGGCACCGGAGGCCATGATGAGCCCAACGGCGGCGATGTTGCGGCGCATGAACACTGCGAGCTTGTGCACCGCCGATCGCCACTGGAACGATGGGCGCAGGGTCGTCGGCCATGCGGACGCCGGCGATGATGAGGTTGGTGCCGACAAGGACCCCAAAAAGCAGAGGAGTAAGCCGAAGCCGCCAGCACCAAGGTGCATTGCAGCACTGAAAGAAACCAGCATGACGGTGAGGCCGATGGCCATCGCCCTGCTTCCCGGAGTGCTCATCGTCTCGGGCGTGGGCGGGCTTGGGTTGTGGAGGTGGACGTGCTGGTGGTGGAGGACAGGAGACACGAGGAATGGAGAGGACCGGGACGCCGGAGGTGGGATATAAAAAAGGCGTGGGGGTGGGAGGCGGGCAGGACGAAGGTCCTTGTAAGCTTCGTCTTTGGACGATTTTTGGCTTGGTGTGACGTGAGAACTGGCGGCGTGCGGACCGGACGGAGGTCCGAACGCGTACGTGAATTGGCGGCGCATCGCGTACTCGTACCTCCGTGTCGTCGTTAACGATCACGACCCGCCGGAAGGCCGCGCGCAGCCACCTGACCCTGGGAAAAAGTGTTGGTGGGCCACGAGACCGGAGCAGAGCTTGCATTGGTGTCGTCACTAACGGCCAGCTCTCGGAAACATTCACCGTTTCAGCATGCGGATGAAACGGTCACCGTCACGGATGAAACCGCAAACCTGCTGGGGAGGGGATTCACGGATGGACGAGCTAGGTTGCGTTGCTACTGAGCTGGCCGGCGCCCGACTTGGTGCCTTGCTCTGACGCGCCAGAGCCATCAGTTTCCTCAGAATTTTGGATCGATTCCTTAAAGAACTCGATCTGCCACTTCTCGGAGATTGACAAAAGTACTAGTACAGCAAAACGGTAGTACGGATGCAAAATTTTAGATGGTGATAGACACGTATTACATGGATTCCATGTAAAACGCAGATCGTGCTAGTTCGACATTGGCAAATTGGGAACCAGCGGGGCGGTACGTGCATGCAGTCCTGGTCCATTGTTCGCCATCCACTGCCCTACTCTGGTCGTGAATGCGTCGTGCGGCCTTGGCGGCGCCAAGCCGTCGCTTTCCCATGCCTTTTGGATTTGGTGGTTTCATTGATAGGTCGTCGGCGCTGAACTCGCTTGACCCTACTCTACTCACCACTTGCTAGAAGGATTCAGAAAGCATACTGCAACGTGTACAGCTCAAATATAGGACATCTGCAAACAGATACTCCAAACATGATGCTCAAGTTACAGATATAGTTGTATTTGAGCACATGCTCATAGGCAAGCAGACAATGTCGCTCAAAGGAAATAGCATTGCAGCTTGCAGGTAGGAAAGACAGACACTACACTAGAGTAGCAGGGCTTTTTTAACTCCAACAAAAGCACACAATAGGACGGGACATAGGTTCTGCAACAATCGGTAGGGAGATATAGCAAGCAACAAACACTTCTAAAGATAGACGCGGCGGCGGCGTGGTGGTTCCTCTTGAACCAGTGACTTACCAA
Source organism: Hyparrhenia diplandra (assembly GCA_015847255.1). Taxonomy (NCBI): domain Eukaryota; kingdom Viridiplantae; phylum Streptophyta; class Magnoliopsida; order Poales; family Poaceae; genus Hyparrhenia; species Hyparrhenia diplandra. The sequence goes on along the minus strand of JADLZK010011143.1, from coordinate 59,989 downwards.
TTCAGGAATAAAGTCATCATTGTTCGCTGAAGTATCATCCTAACAAACTTTGTTAAATTTCTCTTGAGGGGTAATTGGTCTTACTGTTGTCTTCTTCATCTCCTTTATTCCTATTATTGTCGTAATTCTTTTTCTTTTTTATAGCTTTCTTTTGATTTAAAATAAATTAACTCTGCTACTTCCGTCTACACATTTAATCATGTATAATTGTTTTCGATTTGAATGGCCGATATATGTTCATATTCCAATCCGTCCCTACTGAACATTGCGATTTCGTTTTGTCTGAATAAAGCAGAAACAAAAATGTTGTACTGGGTACTGTAGTATGCAGGCACTGGGTACTGTTTGTCAAAACTCAAAAGCCTCAAATCAACGCACACCTTTCCATCCACCATTGCTTCTCGCACACTTACAGCAACAGCAGCTGCAAATGAGTGCAGCCGAACAGGTTAGATTTGTGAATTAATCACTGCCAAATCAACCTGTATAGTTGCAGCCTACTTATCTGAATTTTGAAACGAAGATGCAATTCGTCAGATCGCTTTGTGTGTTGGGTTTGAGCTGCAATGAGACAACAAATACATGAATGCCAACAGCTGAACCAACCGGAGCTCATTCTCCAAGAGATGAACCAACCAACCAGAGCATTAAAATGTCTCTGGCTCATCGCAAACACATGGATCAGCTTGTTTCTCAATGCTGCATATACAAAAGTAAAATTCAGTTTTGTATCATGTTGGACGAGCAAAATATAAAGATGTAAATTTTAATGCATTAGCTTTGCCATTGCAGCAACAAAACCATTATCCTTGTTATTCCATTAGATAGCTATATCTATATGGTAATTGCTATGTCAGTAACAAACAAAACTGACCACAGCAGCCAACACAAGGAAAGAGATATAAACACATTTGACATTAACGCTGCGACCACACCCTATCAGCCGGTCTGAAAATTTCAATGCCTGGTTCCAAAATTTGTTCTGGAAATCTCGATTGGTTTTAGGAACAAGGTTTGATTCCTCACAGTTTAATAGATAGAGTTGCTCCAAAGTTCTGTCAGTTTAAATGAAATTCAAGTTCAGATCAGTTCAGCAACATTGATCAAATATTTAGTGTCCAATTACTGTATCATTGCTACAAATAATCATGTTTATCGTCAGCCCATACACTACACTTGCTAGCAACATCAAATTTGTGTATTGGGTTATAGGTGAAATCAATTTTAATTAAGCTTCAAAGTGACAAAAACGCTGCCCTTCAGACATTCAGTTTCAAATTACAACAAAAGCGGCTGATGACCATTTTAACTAAGTGATTACTGATTAATTGATTTTTTTTAGAAGGCGGCACAAAAGATTTTGCCGTGATTTTATTAGACGAGTAAAAAGAAAAACAATATTAAAAAAATAGAGTACAACCACCCCTGGGAGCCCAGCCTCCGAACAAAGAAACACTACTAACTATCTGATTAATTGGTTTTCTACTATCAGCAACTTGTATTTCACCGAATGCAGAGACAGTAGTGCAGTACTACTGACTTACACCTCGTTCAAAAGAAATAGTATTGCAATATGCATGATATATGGGGAAAAAAAAGCTTACACAACAGTAGCACAACTTTATTACTCCAACAAATACACAGGACACGACATGATAGAGATTCTCCAGTAAGCACACAGTAAAGAGACACAAACAAGAGTAGCAGTACTAAATTTTACATCGGTGATCTTTATCTGCAATACCCCAGCTGAATTCAGGTACATAGCAGGGGAAGGGGCAAATTCAGAAATCAATGGAGAATCAATGCAACCAAGAAGCCGTCAGCCTGCCAAAGGAGAGTTGCCCTGCGACTGTGTTTCCCTATATAACCACTACTAAGCGCAGGTCAAGCAATCCATCAAATAAACACTAGAGCTCCAAACAACCACAGCCGGTCCGTAGCCCACCATTGCCGGGGACGGAGCCGGGGAGCATGGACCACGGAGGCGAGGTGCCGACGACGGTGCAGTCCACCGACTTGATCGGTATGGCCGGCGTGGCCCAGGGAGACGAGGCATCACATAAGACCTCCCGCACATTCCACGGCCAGTTCGGCTGCTGCCGCCATGCGCCGCGCGCGAGCTTCGAACCAACCGCGGTTGCGTACCACAACTCCGCCGAGTTCGCTCGCCATGTCCGTGCCGCCACTGGACGCAGCGAGGTGCCTGTCGCCGTGTTCCACCGTGAACCGGGACCCGGCCTGGTGTACGCCAACATCAGCGCTGTGTACGAGAACCGTTCGTCGGAATCGCCACGTCCTCCGTGGCTGTCAATGGGCTTGCAGCCGGTCCGAGCTCACCGGCAGTTGCGTTTCACCTCTTCGTGCTGCTTCTGGGCGGCCTACTTCTTGTTATCCTGCACGTGCTCCGTGTGTAGCCCTGTTCGATGATGAGTGCACTGAACTGAAAACGCCAAAGATCTGGTTGTGATGTGATAGGAACTGCGCTTAGATTTGGTGGCGAATAATCCGGCATGTGTGTTGTAGGGTGAAAGAAGTAATATCGGTGAATACTCAATGAATTCTATTCCATGAATGCCGAGACATATAGATTAGCACCGAATACATGTATCCACAGAGTGACACACACATGCATCCTCACGATGCTTGGTCTAACACACTCATGCATCCACACAACTCAGTCTAACACTCCCCTCGGTCCGAACCGGGAGCACTGCGAACATTAAGACGGACCTAAACTTCAGTGAAGGCGGAAGTCGGCAATCCTTTGGTGAAGACATCGGCGCACTGCGACGTGGTGGAACGTGCAGGGCGCGGACCTCACCGAGGGCGACTCGCTCTCGACGAAGTGTAGATCAATCTCGACATGTTTGGCTCGACGATGAATGAACCGGATTGCCGGAGAGGTAGACCGCACCGACATTGTCCTGATGAGACCACGGTAGCGCCGGCGAAGAGGATGATGAAGCTCTTGCGTGAAGTTGGCGTAACATGGTAGGCTTCGGCAACACCATTCGCCACCGCTCATACTCCGCCTGCACCGGACCTGGACACAATAGGGCCGACGCTTGGGCGACCGGAGATGAGATTGTCCCCGAGGAACACGGCATAACCGTAGAGGTTGACTTGTGCGTGTCGGGACATCCCGCCCAATCAGCATCCGTGTAGAAAATAAGATCAGCGGTGTGGTCCGGTGAAGGTGAAGACCGAGGTCCAAAGTGCCCCCAAGATAGCGAAGAATCCGCTTCATAGCACCAAGATGAGGCTCTCGAGGATCATGCATATACAAGCGCACTGGCCGAACAGCGTGGGCTTATATCCCACGGGTGAAGGTGAGGTATCAGAAAAGCGCCAAATGGGCTGCGATAGGAGGTGGGGTCGGCCACGGCAACACCATCATCGCCAGCGCCTTTTTTTTGGTATCCACGAGGAGTACCGCAAGGCTTACGCGTTGAGCGCACCGGCCACGGTCCGGCAATATCCAACATATACTAACGTTGTGAGAGGAAATCAGATCGTCATGTTGGCACCGAACACTAAGTCCAAGAAAGTGGTGAAGGGGTCCCATATCGGTCATAGAGAATTCCCCGGAGGAGAGCTGCAATAATCCGGCCGAAGAAGACTCATAGAGGAGGCCGTCGAGAACAATGTCATCAACATAGAGAAGCAAAATAGCCATATCGGGGCCATGGCGGTAGATGAAAACCGAAGTATCGAGACTTGGCCTCAATGAATCCAAGAGAGATGAGGTAAGAGGCAAACCGATGGTGCGAGGCTCGCGGAGCTTGCTTCAATCCATAGAGAGAGACTTGTTGAGGCGCGGGGATCGAACTCAGGTCTGGAGGGATCAGCAAAACCGGTCGGTCAGTGCACAATAAACGATCTCCTTCAAGGTGCCATGCAGAAACGCATTCTTCACATCAAGTTGATGAATAGGCCATGAATGAGAGAGTGCCGAGTGAGGATCGCACGCGGGCGGTTGGTGGCTTGACCACGGGGCTGAAAGTTTCATCATAGTCAATGCCGGGCGCTGGTGAAATCGCTGAGCACCCATCGTAAGCCTTGTAGCGGTCAAGAGAGCCATCATACTTGAGCTTGTGACGGAAAAATCCACTTTCCCTCGTAACAAGGTTGACACGTATGCCGAGGAACCAGGGTCCAGGTGTCGCTTTGCCTGCAGTGCATCAAACTCCTCCTCGCATAGCTTCGGCGCCACGCGGGATCGGCAAGTCTTTGAGCGGACGGAGGAAGGTACCGAGACGCGTGATCGCCCAGCGTAGAGGTTCAGCGGTCGACGGGTGGCGCTGTCCGCCTTGCCACGCATGCGCATGCTTTGTGGCGCATTTGTGACAAAGATGACCGCCCAGGGCGCCGGCGGCCGTGGCGTCGGTGAGGCGACGGCACCGGCAAAGCGGCCTGACGGGCGCTCGCAGGGGCAGCAGCACCGTCATCACGCCGAGGGAGCACCGCCACTGAAAGCCGCCACCCGAAGCCGGGCGTGGGGAGGTCGCCCGAGGCACTGTAGGTGGGGGCTAGGTGCGGCGCGTCACCACTGCCGCTAGGGCTGCCCTTGGTGCGGATCCCCGCCACCGGGAAGACGAGAACCTGCATACACGACTCTTGACCCATGGGGCGAAGAGGAATCATCAGCGTTGTCCAAAAAATCAAGTGTGGCAGGATCCTGGGGCGAGGTGGACATATCGGTGAAAGGAAACACCGCTTCATCGAAGATGACATGTCTAGAGATAATAATGCGGTTAGAATGAAGGTCAAGACACCGATAGCCCTTGTGATCAGAGGAGTACCCCAGGAAGACACACATGGAGGAGCGTGGCGAGAGCTTATGTGGAGCTGTGGATGACAGGTTAGGATAGCAAGCACAGCCAAATACACGAAGGTGAGTATAAGAGGGTTGTGTGCCATAAAGGGCGAGGTAGGGTGTTCGGCCGTCTAGGGTTTTTGTGGGGTGGCGGTTAAGGAGGTAGGTGGCAGTGTGGAGTGAGTCTGCCCAATAAACCAGAGGTAGACTGGCCTGAAACAGGAGTGAGCGCACAATGTTGTTGATAGTGCGAAGAATGCGCTCAGCCCGCCCATTCTGCTGGGAGGTGTATGGGCACGAAAGGCGAAGAACAACCCCGTGAGTGAGGAAGAACGTGCGGGCCAAGGAATGGTCGAATTCACGGCTATTGTCGCACTGAACTGCCTTGATGGAGGAGTCGAACTGCGTGCGCACATACGAGAAGAAATTAGTAAGAGTAGAAAAAGTGTCGGATTTGAGGCGTAAAGGAAAAGTCCAGCTGAAGTGAGTGCAATCTTCAAGAATGGCAAGATAATATTTATAGCCAGAAACACTAACAACTGGAGATGTCCAAAGATCACAGAGTATTAAATCAAATGGGCGAGGTGCACGGAATTTGACATGCTAAAAAGGAAGACGCACATGGCGGCCTATAGCTGACAGGCATGACAAATATGAGTGTCATCGCGCTTATTACATGAAATAGCATGTGAACTAATGAGCTTGGACAAGGCCTCATGACCGATGTGACCGAGACGGGGATGCCAAAGGGTGCTGGAGCCGGTGGTAGCAGTGAGGGCGGTGGTGCTGGTGGATGCTGGCAAGAAGAACGGGTAGAGATCTCCCGTGCTATTGCATCGGCGATCACGCCCCCGTGTCCGGAGGTCCTTCACGTAAAAGGCCAAAAGGATCAAACTTCGATGGAACAGTTGTTATCGGTGGTAAACCGACGAACGGAAATTAAATTCTTAGTAATGCCGGGGAAACTAGAACATTAGAAAGATTTAAAGGACGCCGCGGTGTGATAAAAGAGTGAGATCCTACGGAGGTAACGGGAAGCGTAGCTCCATTACCGACAATGATAGATGAAGGACTCGATGACAAGGGAGGGTGAGAGGAGGAAATTATACCAGCATTGTTGACCATGTGGGCGCCAAAGACGAGTCAACATACCAATCGCTTCGAGCCGGGTGGTGTCGGCGTCATGGTGCTTTGAAGTTCTTTGGCGGCGGCGATGTGTCGAAGGACCCATCAGCATCGGGCGCCATGGTCTCTTTGGCTGGTGGGGCGTCGGCTGCCTTTAGCCAAGCTTGGAGGGGGGCGTGCGAGGAGCCCTCGTGTCCGTCCCGCACCCGCACGGTGCCCGGAAGTGGGGGCTGTTGCCTCTTTGGGGCAACATCTTGAGGGCCTCGGCCGCGGTGGGCGATAATGACCGCCATACCCGCAGCCGGGCTGGAGGGTTCGGCAGACCGAACCGTGCCCCCCACGTGTTGTAGAGGAACGGGGGGGCGCCGGCCCGCCGGATGGTGCAATCGCCGGGCTGCCGAACTGCCGCGCCGCCACCGCGCCACGCCGGTCGCCGCGCTTGCCCCGCCACCGCCCGGGGTTTCGTGACTCATCGGGGTTTCCGCCTTGCCGGGCGTGCCACCCGGCCGGGCGCCGCTAGGGAGGGCCACGACTGCGGACCCGAGCCGGTGAGGAGGGCCGGTGGTGGTGGAGGAGGGGGGTTGGTGTGGCCGGCGACGTCGCCGAGGTCGATCTCCTCCCGGAAGAAGTAGCGTGCGGGCCTCGGCGAAGGTGGGGAATGGTTGGCGCAGCTTGATGTTGGTCACCATGGGACGGAACTTGTCGCCGAGACCCCGCAGCAGCGTGAGGACGAGGGTCCGGGTCGCCCACCGGATCGCCCCCGTCCTTGAGGTTGGCCGCCATAGTTTCTAGCTTGCGCGAGAAGCCCATGATGGAGGACGCGCGCCTTGCTTCACGATGCGGAACTCTGCGGATAGCAGTAGCGGCGCGACTTCGCGCTGGCCGAGGAATTCGTCCTCGAGATGGAGCCAAAGGTGCGGGCGTTGGGGTTCTTCAGCATGGTGGACTCTTGAGATCAGCGTTGATCGTGTCGTAGATCCACATGAGGACAGTGCAGTCCATTTGCAGCCAGGCCCGACGATCAGCGTTCACCACATCAGAACGCGGATCGGTGAGGATGTACTTGCCTAGGGCGACGAGGAAGAGGGAGCGCCAACGATTGTAGTTGTTCGCGGGCGCGATCCAAGACTACCGGGATGAGGACTTTGATGTTGTTGACGGCGATGGCGGCGCTGTGGCTGTCGGCGTGCCGCCTCGAACTTCGCCGAGGGCCTTGGAGCGGGCCTCGGCAGCCTCACGGTCGCTGCTCTGCTCGCCTCCACGGCACGCACACGCTGCTCCGGGGTTTCAGCCACGGCGAGAGATCGGCGACCGGCGATATGGATCGGCGGCGGGCGGATCGGTGGCGGCGATGTTTTTCTTTTCTCTCTTTTTTTGTCTCTCCTTTTTTTTTTTTTTTTTTTCTTTTGCCACACGGATCAGGATTCACCGCATGGACACATGCGTGAGTGGATCACGTGGACCACAAGCACGCGAACATGCAGATACATGCACGAGTGGATCACGCGGATCACACGCACACGAACAGGCCAGGGCACGCGGACGCGCTCGACGGAGATCGGGGGCCGGGTCACGCGCGCGACAGGCGGACGCGCTCGACGGAGATCGGGAGCTGGGCCACTCGCGCGACAGGCGGACGACGAGGATCGGGGTCGGGGCCGTCCGGCGATCGGCGACAGGCGGACGACGGGTGTCGGGGTCGAGGCCGCGCGATGTCGGGTTCGCGATCCCGCGCGACGAAGACAGGCCGCGACGTAGCAGCGCGACCGACGAAGCAGCGCGATCTGACGTAGGCCGCGCGCGATGAAGCACCACGATCGGACGTTGGGGCCGCGACGAAGCGAACGTCGGGATCGCGGAGAAGAGGGGCCGGCGACGGAGTCAGCGGCGGCTGTTGGAGAGCCCGGCGAGGTGCTTGGCGATGGGCGGGTAGATGGCCAGCGACGGAGTCAGCGGCGGCCTGGTTTTAGCGAAAGCGGAGAGGCCGGATCGTGCCTTCTCTGGATACCATGAAAGAAGTAATATGGGTGAATACTCAATGAATTCTATTCCATGAATGCCGAGACATATAGATTAGCACCGAATACATGCATCCACAGAGTGACACACACATGCATCCTCACGATGCTTGGTCTAACACACTCATGCATCCACACAACTCAGTCTAACATAGGGGTCCTGGATCTGGAGTCGTTGCTTGCTCTGATCTTCGGTTTTGTGTGTGTCTGCGTCAGGTTTGCTTCAATTTGTCGTGTCAAAATCTATCCGTCCCGCGAATAATATGGTCTTTGTATTTTCATTCTGTTAAACTTTGTTGTTTGTCTTACAAGAATTGGAAGACGTGGAGGAGAATAGTTGTCTTTCTCATGATCAATGGGCTAAAAAGATAGAAGTGATGAATGAGAATTTCAAAATGCTCGAGCAAGAGGAGCTCTACTGGCACAATAGATCTCATGAGACCTAGCTTCAACATGGGGACCTGAATACCAGGTACTTCCATAGGGTTGCCAATGGGAGAAGGAGTAAGAATACTATTCTAAGCTTTGAAAAGGTTGGACAAGTTATAGAGGGAGGTGAAAACCTATTAAATCATGCAACAGAATACTATTCCGACCTATTTGGCCCTACCCCCTGAATTTGATATTCATATAAGTAATGATATATGGGATGGGTTAGAGAAGCTGAGTGAGTCCGATAATGAAACCTTATGTAGACCATTCTCTGAAACAAAGATCTGGGCTACTTTGTCCGCGATGATGAAGAAAAACAAAGCATCCGGGCCCGATAGCATGCCTATTGAATTCTACCAATCCTGTTGGAAAATTGTTAAGAGTGATATCATACAATTATTTGATGATTTTCACTAAGGATGTGTTGATATAAGTAGGATCAACTGTGGCATCATAACTCTGTTACCAAAGGTAACGATGCTTTGCTAAGATCCAACAATATAGGCCAATCTGCCTTCTTAACTGCCTGTATAAACTGATAACCAAAGTTTTGACTGCTAGAATTGAATAGTATCTTTGAGAAGTTAATTCACCCAGCCCAAAACGCTTTTATGAAGGGCAGAAACATCATGTCAGGGGTTTTAATTTTGCATGAAATCTTGCATGAAACTAAAAGGAGGAAAGAATGTGGTATTATTTTGAAGCTTGATTTTGAAAAGGCATACGACAAGGTCAACTGAATCTGTTGTTGTATAGCTTGAAAGCAAGGGGTTTTGGTGAAAAATGGTGTTTGTGGATTAAGCGAGGTTGTGACCGGTGGTACAGTCGGTTTGAAAATTAATGACAAGATTGGACCTTGTATTAAAAGTCATAGATGGGTGAGACAGGGGGGCCCTCTTTTTCCCCCATCTTATTCAATTTTGTAGCAGATTGTTTGACTAGAATGATCCATCAAGCTCAAAAAAATGGAACAATTAGGGGACTGATTGAACACATTGTGCCCAATGGGGTGGTCATTCTCGCAATACGCCAGATGACACCATTATATGTCTCGGGAATGATTTGGAGAGTGCTAGAAACTTGAAACTCTTCTTGTATTTGTATGAAATGATGGCTGGTCTCAAGATTAATTTCAATAAAAGTGAAGTAGTGGTGGTCAATGGTGATAATAATGTGGCCTCAAGCTATGCGAGAAGTTTTTAACTGTCAAATAGGATATTTTCCTATCAAGTACACAGGGGGTGCACTGTTAGCCCCGGCAGGTTATATGTGGTTGATTGGGCTCCTTTGCTTGATAAAAATGGTAAAAAAAATTGAATGTGTGGAAGGGTTCATCTCTAACCATTGCTTTGGGAGATCTACTCTCTCATTACAAAGAAGCTTGAATAATACTTCCATGTACCACATGTCAATTTATCTCTTCCCCAAAACTGTCATTAAAGACTTGGATAAAGATAGGAGAACCTTTTTTTTTTTGGCGGGGGTGGCCATACAAAAAGAAAATATCATTTGGAGCTAGTGATATTCCATCATCCTTGGATCAAGGGTGGCATTGGTGTGATAAATGGATTCCTAATGGTAAAATTGTTTCATGCTATTGGCATTGCGGCAATCTGCTGGGCCATATGAAAAAAAAAAAGAAATGATGTATGTTTTGAAGGAAAATGGCTGCATACTCCACTTGAGATTATCAGCCACGCTTGCGCCCCTAATGAAGTTACGGGACAGGTTTGCTAAAGGAGGAAGACGGGGAAGCTTGGATTCAGGGCGGCTGAAGCTACGCTCCAAGATACTCCATCAATCTGCCGCACCAAGACTCCCAAACTCAAGCCCCGATCTTGACCGGTGATACCGGGGCGAAAAGCCGATGATGGCAACGAGGAGTAGGCTGCCGTGTGTCTCTTCATTTAGCCCCAGTAACAGGGATAGATGTTTTTGCCGTTAGTTGGTGCGCTCGATGGGAGTTTGGGGGGTTAACTTGTCCCCCATTGTCTTTTGTTTTGTTAGCGGTCCGAACTCTGTCTTTCTCTTTTTGTCGCTGAACATGTCTATGACTCTGTATCTCCGTTCATAGTAATGGAAATGGGGATGCCCCTTGTTCGAAAAAAACAAACTTTGTTATTTGTTTACTTTTTGATTGATACAAGATCGAGTATACAACCATTATTGTTCACCGATGCCTTTCAAAAAAATTAATGTACGCTGAAGTATCATTTTGGATTTATTATGAGTTATCTCATATTAAATTTAATAAATCAATAAACTCTATGGAGTAACGGTTTGGAAGTGAATAGTTTTAAAACCGTATGAGTTTTTAAACTAAACTTAATGGTGAGGAATGCATGCAAGCATGTGCATGGTGAAGTGCATCGTTTGTGGCTTTGATGAAAGTCATTTCCCCTTCTTCCATTAGCTCCATTTAATCTTATTTAAGTGGTGCTACACGTTTCTTCTCTTAGGATTTACATGCATGAGTGCTTCTTCATTTGTTGTGAGTTACATGCATGAATGATCCTTGGAGTTAGGAAAGTTACATGCATAAGTGCTCCATCATTTGTTGAGAGTTATGTGCATGAATCATCCTTTGGGAGTTATGTGATTGAGTGCTTCACGTGAGTTGCTTTGGCTTCTCTTCTTGCATGTTGGCCTGCTATAAAAAAGACACATCCTCTATGGTGATTCTATGGAGTCACAACCACAACCATATCTTTAGCTGCTAGTGGGTTTTTCTCCGTCCGGTGATTTCGCCGCGCGGAATCGTTGGAGAGCAGGTGCCTTGAGCCCTTGCCGCCGAGAATCCTGCACGGGGGTGTGCGGCAATTAGGTTTTTGGGGAGCAACTACGCCGACTGCTAAACTTTGTCTTCTTCTGGTGGCGTGTCTTCTTCTTGGAGTCGTTCGGCAAGATGCGAACTTCTTCCCCGCGACTATCGTCTACTACTTCAAGCAACCCACGAATTCGCACACCATGACCGGAGGTGCCGGGTGCTAGTGGAGCCTCCGATTCCTTGACATGGGACCAACATCCGGGTATATCCGTAACTTCGTCTCTTATTCTCTTTCTTGTATTTCTTATAATATGTGGTCTCTCTCATATGTTTTCGTATGCCTTGTTCACATGCTTTTAATCATGTTTTGATCATATCCATGATATATGTTCTTCTTTTTTGGTTAGCTATGTCATTGTTTAATTATTCTCGATCATGTTTTGGTTATATACATGACAACGTTTGATGTCACAATTATGATGCTATTTTTCTTATATGTCATCACATTTATGTTGTTATTTCTCTGGATTAAATTGAGTTGGAAAATGCCTAAATTTCTAACAATCCAAAAAAACCTAATATTAGGCAATTTTCTCTCGGTGGTTTTTAGCTGCGCTTTGAAACCAAGTCCTTTTAATTGGCAACAATTACATGATCCGGGCGTGCTAAGATGGAGTTGTGGTTGACTGCTATGAATTGCTATCACGCCGCACAAAGGGAAGCCGGATAACTTGACTCCTAAGGATGAGTCTAAATTTTTGGGCAGCCGATAACCTTTTTTCGAGGTGCTTTGTGATTTGTGCTCTTCATAGCAAGTATGAGAAAAACTACATATCTTGCACATCGTGCAAAAGAATTGTGGGATGCTCTTGAGGAAAAGTTTGGAGTTTCGATCTTTGGGGCGCGAGCAGTATCTCATGGAGCAGCTCTATGACTACAAAATGGTTGAGAACCGCTTACGTTGTATAGCGTGCTCATGAGATCCGTGCTCTAGCTAAGGAACCTGGAATATTTTCCATGTTTATTACCCGACAAGTTCATGGTCGGTATTATCGCCAAGTTGCCACCTTCTTGGAAGGATTTTGCTACCTCTCTAAAGCATAAGAGACAAGAGTTCAATGTGGCTGTTCTCATTGGTACTCTTGATGTTGAGGAGAGAGCGAGAGCAAAAGACAACCGTGGAAAAGGTCCTGAATCCTCTGCTGCAAATATGGTGCAGAGAAGGAACTTTCATGCATCTCGTAATTTCAAAAAGAAAAACAAGGGAAAGCAAGAGAACAGCCCTAAGACAAAACAGACAACTGAGTTCAAAAAGAAAACCAACAAGAAAAAGGATGAAGGATCCTTTGTTTGCGGGAGTACTGAGCATTGGGCAAGTGCATGGCCAGGCCGCAAATTCATTCAAGAGAAGAAATCAGCAAACATGGTTACCAATGAAACTGAAGGAGGAACATCTGGGTCGGCGGGAATGGAGCCTTGCCGATGGGGAACGGATCGCGTGCGCGTGTTCTTGGTGTTGGTACCATCATTCTCAAGTTTAATTCAGGAAAGACGGTGCTATTGAAGAATGTGCAAAGATGTGCCCTCCATCAAGAAAAATCTTGTTAGTGGTTCTATGATGTGTCGTGATGGCTACAAGATCGTACTTGAGTCCAATAAGTGTGTCATGTCGAGACATGGTACTTTTGTTGGTAAAGGTTATGATTGCGCAGGTCCGCTTCGCTTATCTTTGCTTGATGTGTGTAATAAGATTGTGAACACCGTTAACATTTCGATGAGTCGGATTTATGGCAATCACGTCTATTGTATGTTAATTATGGATGCTTGATGCGGCTAGCAAATATGAATTTAATCCCAAAATTTAACTTGGTCAAAAGGTCTAAGTGCCATGTGTGTGTTGAATCTAAACAACCCGCAAGCCTCACAAGGTCTGCCGAGACGAGGAGTTTGGCACCTCTAGAACTTGTTCATTCCGATTTGTCTTGAGATGAATGGAATTTTGACCAAAGGCGTAAAAAGATACTTTCTTACTTTTATAGATGACTCCACCAGGTTTTGCTATGTGTATCTCTTAAAAACAAAAGATGAAGCGTTTAATTATTTTAAGACCTATAAAGCTGAAGTTGAGAACCAACTTGAGCGAAAAAATAAAACGCAGTTAAGGTCCGATCGAGGTGGAGAATACTTCTCTAATGTTTTCGTTGAGTTTTGTGTGGAACATGGTATTGTTCATGAGAGGACACCGCCATTCTCACCACAATCCAATGGGATTGTTGAAAGGAAAAAAAACGCACTCTATGTATTTTGGTGAATGCCATGTTGAGTAATGCGGGATTATCCAAGGAATGGTGGGGTGAGGCGATTTTGACAACATGTCATGTCCTGAACGAGTTCCAACAAAGAACAAAGAAATCACACCATTTCAGAATGGGAAAAGAGAAGATTAAATCTCTCATATTTGCGTACTTGGGGTTGTTTGGCTAAAGTAAATGTGCCAATCAACAAGAAGCGTAAACTTGGGCCTAAAACTATTGATTGTATTTTCCTTGGCTATGCTTTTCATAGCACTTGGGTATAGGTTCTTAATTATAAAATCTGAAGTGCCTAATATGTATGTTGATACAATCATGGAATCAAGAGACGCTACATTCTTTGAGAATGAATTCCCTATGAAGAATACACCTAATGAAGCAAGTCATTAGACTATAATTTCCCATGAGCATGAACTGTCTATTCCAATAGATCATGCTGAGGATTCTCATGTGCACGTCCCTAAGGAGGATGACACTATAGTCACTCGAAAGAGCAAGAGACAGAGGGTTGCGAAATCCTTTGGTGATGACTTTATAGTGTACCTTGTGGAAGACACGCCAACCACCATTAGAGAGGCATATTCCTCTCCTGATGCTGACTTGTGGAAGGAAGCAGTAAGGAGTGAGATGGATTCTATTATGTCTAATGGAACTTGGGGGTCATTGACCGTCCTTATGGTTGTCAACCCATAGGTTGCAAATGGATCTTCAAGAAAAAAAGTTTAGGCCCGATGGTACAATTGAGAGGTACAAGGCAAGGCTTGTGGCCAAAGTTTATACTCAAAAAGAGGGTGAAGATTTCTTTTGATACCTATTCACCAGTTGCTCGATTGACTACAATTCGCACATTAATTGTCGTGGCAGCCTCTCATGATCTTATCATTCATCAGATGGATGTGAAGACAACTTTCCTAAATGGAGAGTTGGATGAGGAGATCTATATGGATTAGCCGTAAGGGTTCATTGTGGATGGTCAAGAGAACAAGGTGTGCGAGGTTGATAAAATCATTGTATGGCCTAAAACAAGCACCTAAGCAATGGCATGAAAAGTTTGATAATACTCTTACATTTCTTTGGTTTTTCTTTGTGAATGAAGCCGACACGCGCGTGTATTATCGGTATGGTGGGGGTGAGGCTGTTATGTTGTGCCTTTATGTTGATGACATCTTGATCTTTGGATCTAATCTCAGAGTGATTGAGGAAGTAAAGAATTTTTTATCGAGCAATTTCTAAATGAAAGATTTGGGAGAAGCTGATGTCATTCTAAACATCAAGCTTATTAGAGAAGGTGATGGTGGGGTAACTTTGTTACAATCCCATTATGTGGAAAAGGTATTAAGTCGCTTTGGTTTTAGTGACTATGATCCTGCTCCTACACCTTACGACCCTAGCGTGCTATTGAGGAAAAAATCGAAGAATAGCAAGGGATCAATTGACATACTCCTAGATCATTGGCTCACTCATGTACCTTGCGAGTGCAACAAGGCCCCGACATCTCATATCTTTGTGAGCAAGTTTCGGTTTGTGTCAAAACCAGAGATGATCACTAGCGAGCTCGTGAGAGAGTATTATGCGTTATTTGAAAGGTACTATGACATATGGTATTCATTATACTGGAAACCCAAGAGTTCTAGAAGGCTATTGTGATGCCAACTGGATTTCTGATGCAGATGAGCTTTATGCCACGAGAGGATATGTGTTCTTGCTTGGAGGTGGCGCTGTTTCCTGGAAGTCTTGCAAGCAGACTATCTTAATGAAGTCTACAATGGAAGCGGAACTCACAAAGATTAGACACCTGCTGGGCCGAGGCTGAGTGGCTTCGTGATTTCCTATTGGATTTACCGGTAGTTGAAAAACCAATACCGGCTATTTCCATGAACTGTGACAATCAAACTGTGATTACAAAGGTCAACAGTTCTAGGAATAACATGAAGTCTATAAGGCATATTAAGAGAAGATTAAAATCTGTCGAAAAGTTGAAAACCTGCGAGTTATAACAATGGATTATATCCACACGCCGAATAATCTGGCGAATCAATTCACTAAGGGTCTATCACGCAATGTGATAGAAAGTGCATCGAGAGAAATGGGCATGAGACCCACCTGAAATCTACTACAGTGGTAACCTGTTCTATATGATCGGAGATCCCGTGAAGTAGGATGGTGAAACAAACTGGTAGTAGATTGTGAGGAAAGATCCCTTTGAACTCATTTCTATGCACATCTTTCCTTTCTCTAAGGCGGGGATGGTTTTAACCTTTAATGTGTTCCATAATGGAGATGTTGTCCTACAGAACATATGTTGAGGAATACACCTATATGAGACAGATCGTTGGTCACAGATCTATGAAACTTGGGTAATCTCTAAATTCTCATGAAAGGCACCAAAGTATGACTTATAGGCTTCAAATAGAGGGATGCCTTTTTGCAGCCTAGTATCAGCAAAAGGACTTTGGTGGATCTCACTTCACACAAAATCTGTCAATTCAAGGCATAGTCCATTGTTCGGGCTTGTGAATGAGTGAAACTTCTGTTCTAGATGGATGTTCAACTTAATGGTCTCCATCGAAACACCGGTATATCAAAGAAAATGTGGTTCTCAAAATTAATTTGTTACATACTCTAGAGTTTGGTGGGGATTGTTGGATTTATTATGAGTTTATCTCATATTAAATTTAATAAATCAATAAACTCTATGGTAAGTAACGGTTTGGAAGTGAATAGTTTTAATACCGTATGAGTTTTTAAACTAAACTTAATGGTGAGGAATGCATGCAAGCATGTGCATGGTGAAGTGCATCAGGTTGTGGCTTTGATGAAAGTCATTTCCCTTCTTCCATTAGCTCCATTTAATCTTATTTAAGTGGTGCTACACGTTTCTTCTCTTAGGATTTACATGCATGAGTGCTTCTTCATTTGTTGTGAGTTACATGCATGAATGATCCTTGGAGTTAGGAAAGTTACATGCATAAGTGCTCCTTCATTTGTTGAGAGTTATGTGCATGAATCATCCTTTGGGAGTTATGTGATTGAGTGCTTCACGTGAGTTGCTTTGGCTTCTCTTCTTGCATGTTGGCCTGCTATAAAAAGACACATCCTCTATGGTGATTCTATGGAGTCACAACCACAACCACATCTTTAGCTGCTAGTGGGTTTTTCTCCGTCCGTGATTTCGCACGCATGGAATCGTTGGAGAGCAGGTGCCTCCGAGCCCTTGCCGCCGAGAATCCTGCACGGGTGTGCGGCAATTAGGTTTTTGGGGAGCAACTACGCGACCGCTTGCTTTTGTCTTCTTCCTGGTGGTGTGTCTTCTTCTTGGAGTCGTTCTCGGCAGTATTTAACTTCTTCCCCGCAACGACTATCGCCTAATACTTCAAGCAACCCACGAATTCGCACACCATGACTGGAGGTGCTGGTGCTAGTGGAGCCTCCGATGCCTTCGGCATGGGACCAACATCTGGGTATATCCGTAACTCGTCTCTTATTCTCTTTCTTGTATTTCTTATAATATGTGGTCTCTCTCATATGTTTAGTATGCCTTGTTCACATGCTTTTAATCATGTTTTGATCATATCCATGATATATGTTCTTGCTGTTTGGTTAGCTATGTCATTGTTTAATTATTCTGATCATGTTTTGGTTATATACATGACAACGTTTGATGTCACAATTATGATGCTATTTTTCTTATATGTCATCACATTTATGTTGTTATTTCTCTGGATTAAATTGAGTTGGAAAATGCCTAAATTTCTAACAGTATCATCCTCACAAACTTGATGAAACTTCTCTTCAGGGGTGATTAGTCTTACCTGTTATCTTCTTCATCTCCTTTTATTGCTTTTATTATTGTAATTCTTTTCTATTTTTTTTAGCTTTCATTTGATTTAGAATAAAATAACTTTGCTACTGCCGTATACACTAATCATGTATAAATGTTATAAATTTGATATATGTCCAAATTCTAATTCCAACTCCGTTGAACGCACCGGCGAGACCACTATCAACCGCGTGCAGTTTACCTGTATTAACAGGGCCTTCCAAAACTCAAAACATACGAACATAAGCAGGAACAGGTCTAGTAACATCGTAATTTCATTTTGTCTAAATTAAACAGAAATTACAGTTGTTTGGTTTTCCATCCACTGCACGCTTGCAGCAATGACAGCTGCAAATGAGTATTATCCAAATCGACATGTATAGTTGCAGCCTACTTTTCTAAATTCTGAAACAAAGATTCAATTCATCAGATCGCTTCATGTGTTGGGTTTGAGCTACACGCAGCAGGCATAGATTGACAAGCACGGCTGCTGAAACTGTCATGAGCATTAGCAGTTGCGAGGAGCACGTATGCAGCGGCCCTGGTCACTAGTCTCTCCGGTTCAGAGCTCATTGCTATGATATACTGCATCTCGTGATCCATGCTTGAACAAATATAGGACATTTGCAAACAGATACTTGAAACATGATGGTCAAGTTACAGACATGATGGTATTTGAAACATGATGGTCAAGTTAAAGACATGTTGGTACTTGACTACATACTCATAAACAGACATACAATATGGCTCAAAAGAAAGGAAATAGTATTGCCTTAAAGCACTTACTGGCATGACTTTTTTTTACTCCAACAAAAGCACACAACACGACATGACAGAGATTCTGCAACAAGCACGCAGTAGGGGGATACGGAGTACAGTACAGCAAGCAACAGTACAAATGGTGACAGGTGCAGTGGCGGTGGGGGCAACATGTCAGGCCACAGATCCGGCCTGACGGGGAAGGAGATGGATTCGGGCGCAAGTAATCGAAGAACAAGAAGGAAGAACAGAGAAACGAAGAACTAGTATTACTGAATACGAATGTAATTGGAAACAATGGTTCTGTTGTTCGTTGATTAGTCCGCCCAACCGCCCACTCCACCTTAAATGGTGGCCACGCTTACAAGGCCAGATGGCCCAACACACGGTACGCAGTACCGACTTAGCTAGAATGAAATCGGCCCAAGGCCCAACGCTCGTACTCAGCCACTTGCCTTGACCGTTGCCGTACCCGCTGCAGTGCTCTTGGTCAGCATCCTGACACTGCCCCTCTCTTGAAAGGCAGCTTGACCCCAAGCTGCAGTCTCAGGAAATCGACGATGAAGATCATCAATCTGCTCCCAGGTCCACATGTAAGACGGCAGAGTAGACCACTGAACTTGTATCTGACAAATAGCTGAGGCTCCTTTCTGAATGCATCGACTCCTGCCATACTGAATAGGATGTACCACCGCTTCAGGATCATCAGGCAGATCACTCAAGTCAGTTTCCACTTGGACTGATTGCGGTACATATTTCTTTAACTGGGAAAAATGAACGACTGGGTGAATCCTTGCCTCTGGTGGCAGATCAAGTTTATATGCTACCTTCCCAATCCTTGCCAGCACAGTGTATGGTCCAAAGAATCGATAGCTAAGTTTGAATATATGGCTGGAGCTTCAAATATACCTTGTCCCCAACTTCAAATTCTTTTTCGCTTCTGTGCTTATCAGCATAGTGCTTCATGCGTTGCTGAGCTTTATGCAAATGGTGCTTGATAACATCCTTGATCAAATTCCTCTCCAGCATCCACTGCTCCAATTCTGGAGAATGACAATGAATCTCTGAACTGATCCCAAAATGCCTTGGTGTGTATCCAAACATGATCTCAAATGGTGTTTTGCCCAATGCTGAATGGTAGCTAGTGTTATACAAGAATTGGGCCAGAGGTAACCATTTACTCTACTTCTTTGGACAAGCATTTACTGTACACCTCAAGAAGGCTTCCAAACACTGATTTAGCCTTTCTGTTTGTCCATCCGACTGAGGGTGGTGAGAAGAACTCATGAGCAACTGTGTGTCAGATAGTTTGAACAACTCATCCCACACATTGCTAGTAAACACTGGGTCTCTATCAGATACAATCTTCTGAGGTAATCCATGTATCTTATAGATGTTATCCATGAATGCTTGAGCCACACTGATAGCAGTATATGGATGTGCAAGGGGTAAGAAATGTCCATACTTGGTAAATTTGTCAATGATCACCAAGATGGTATCCCACCTCTGAGATTTGGGCAATCCTTCCACGAAATCCATGCGCATAACTTGCCAAGTCCGATCTGGGATTGGTAGAGGTTCAAGCAACCCGGGAGTTTTTACATGTTCCACCTTTGCTGTTGACACACCGCACATTGCCCGACAAAACTTTCTATATCATCTTTCATTTTTGGCCAAATGAATATTTGCTTCACTCTATGATAAGTTGCCGTAAGTCCAAACCGCCCCCAACACCAGAACTATGAATAGCTTGCAAAATGTGATTTTGAGCCAACTTGTTATTGCCCAGCCAAATTCTGCCATGCTGTCTGATCAGCCCATCTTCTAATGAGAAATGCTTGAACCTTGGTTTATCAGCCCTAGGTTCAGCTAACAATTCCATTGCCTCGAATCATCCACATAACCATTTTTAATTCTTTCCACCCATTCAAAGATAAACGAGAGGACACGGTTTGCACAAGATTGATGAAGGATATCTAGATAAGGCATCAGCAGCAACATTTGTTTTACCTTGCTTATATATGACCTTGAACTGCAAGTCCATGAGTTTATACAGAGCCTTTGCTGAATCTTTGTCACCACTCTATGTTCAGTCAGTTGCATCAAACTTTTGTGATCAGTTTTAATCACAAACTCCATATGTTATAGATATCGTCTCCATTTTTCCACAGCCAATATGATTGCCAAACATTCTTTCTCATAGGTGGATAAAGCCTGATTCTTCTTACAAACCTTTTGCTCGGATATGCAATAGGATGACCTTCTTGCATCAATACAGCTCCAAACCCAACATCACTAGCATCCGCCTCAAGGGTAAATGGTTTATTGAAGTCCGGTAGGGCAAGTACAGGGCCTTGATTAATGCATGTTTGAGTTCCCTGGGAAGGCATGCTCGATACTTGAAATTCCAAGTAAACCGCACTCCTTTCTTCAATAATTCGATGAGTGGTCTACGATCAGCCCATAATGCTTTGTATAAATCTTCTATAATACCCAGTTAGTCCCGTAAAACCCCTTAACTGTTTTACATTCCTAGGCACAAGCCATGCTTTCACAAACTTCTATCTTACTGGGTTCAGATTGACACCCCTTGTGCTGAAATGATATGTCCCAAATACTCAACAGCTTCTTGTGCAAATGAACACTTAGATTGTTTGACACAAAACTGATGTGCCCTGAGAGTGTCAAACACTTGCTTGAGTAAGGACAAATGCTCAGTCAATGTAGAGGAGTATATCAATATATCATCCATAAACACTAGTACTCCTTTCCTTCGCAACTTTGCAAAGATCTGGTTCATCACACTTTGAAAGGTGGCTGGAGCATTAGTCAATCCAAAAGGCATGACCAGAAACTCATATAGACCACTATGGGTCTTAAAAGCTGTTTTATAAGTGTCCTTGGCATCTACACATATCTGGTGGTATCCAGCTCTCAAATCCAGCTTTGTAAACCACCTTGACCCCTTCAATTCATCCAGTAATTCCTCCACTACTGGCATAGGGTGTTTATTCTTAACAGTTTGTGCATTCAAATTACGTAATCCACACAAAATCTCCATGTTCCATCTTTCTTCTTGACTAACAGAACTGGGGAGGCATAAGGGCTTGAACTGGGTTTGATGATGCCACTTTTCAACATCTCATGCAATTGTTTTTTAATTTCATCTTTCTGCAGGGGTGAATACTTGTATGGCCTGACATTGATAGGTTGAGCACCTGGCATGAGGTGTATCTTATGGTCACAGCCTCTTTTGGGGTGGTAGCTCGAAGGTGTTTGGAACACATCGTATAGCGATCAACAAGTCCTGAACAGAGCTGGTATGTCTTGCTCTTGGATAGCCGATGTCACAATACTTTCGTGACCTCCCCGAACCACGTTTTTTGTATTTTTCCGTGCCACTTGCAGGCCATGAGTTATTGCACCGCTCTTCAACGCAGACCCTTCAATTTCTTCCCACTAATCCTTTGACAAGCATTATCCTTCACAACACCCCGCAGCGATCCTCTTGCCTTGATAAGTGATTTTCATCAATTTCTTTCCCCGGTGTACCCACATGGGGCTCACAGCCTCTAACCAATCTCCACCCAAAATCATGTCAAAACATTTCAGAGGAAGGATTCCCACATCGATGCAAAATTGTGACCTTGGCGGTTCCAATTGCAAGTTATCTATTCTTTTGTTACTGAGATCATTGGGCTCCCACCAGCCAGTGAATCGACTAATTGGGCAACAATCGGACATCTGAACTTTCAATTTCTGAGCTAGCTCCTCACTGATAAAGGATCCCACACTTCCAGAATCCACCAAGATGAGAATATTTATCTTCCCAATTTGTGCAGGCAACCTCATAGTCTTCCTTTTTACAGTATTATCCTGAGATTGCTGATTGACAGCTAATACTGTGTCTTGTTCCTCTTCCTCTTGAACACACTCAACATCAGAATCTTCCCCATCTACAGCATCCAGGAGCTCTTCAATCACATGTAATGCCACCTGATCTAGACATTTATGATTCCTTGCCCATTTCTCTCCACACTTGAAACACAAATTATTCTTTCTTCTAAATTCCTTGAGAGCAGCCAGTTTATCTTCTTGCTCAGATTTAGGGCCCTTGCCTTTGACAAGATATCTGCCTAAGCATGCCTCCCAAATTTATGTGTGGTCTTCTCGAAAGTCCTTATTGAAACCTCTTGCTCTCAATTTGTTCAACTCTTCTTCTTGAATCAATGCCAAGTTACAAGCTGTATCTACATCTTTAGGCTGATGGAGGACAATGACTCTCCTGATCTCATCCTTGAGTCCTGAGACAAATCTTGTGACAAAGTATGTATCATCATAGCTATCATTGTATAACAGCAATCCATGAGCTAACTTCCCAAACTCCTCCAGATATTCAAAGAATCGTCCCCTTCTCGCCTCAAGCTGCTCAAACCGAGTAAGCATCAACCCGATACTGATTGGCATCGAATTTCTTCATAACTTGGGCACATAATATCTCTCAATCAACTATCCTCCCCTTGCTCAACTATCTCGAAGCCGATAGCCGCAGCCCATTAAAGTTGAGGGCCGCAAATCTTGTTTTCAGCATGGGATCCACAAAGATAAACCTCGAAGAACGTCTCGCAATTATCATGCCAAAGACGTGGGTTAGTGCCATCGAAAAACCGGAAATTCCATCTTTGGAAAAGGAGGTGCACGATTATGCCGATAAGTATGGTCTCCAGATCTCTATGAGTCCTATCCCAATCACGCCAAAAGAATTGCACGAGGTCCGAAGACATACCGAGATGTTGTTCTCCCGCGGTTGAATCCATGGATTCCACCGCAGTCCCCCGCTATGTCCCATGGGCCTGTCACCGGTACCAAATGCGGCAAATCACGACGGAATCGAAGCACGCTCAGTCCAGCCAAATTTTGGGATGTCGAGGCGGCGCGGGCGCAAATTGCTGCCGCAACCCCGCCGCCGCCGGTATCGAAACCCGGGCGGTGGCGCCGACGCTGGGACATCGCAAGGATGGGGCCCAAGAATGAGGCGAAGGAATCGATATTTCACGGGCGGCGCCACGAACCCCGAGGAGCGAACGGCATGGGCGCTACTCGTTGTGCCGGACCGAAGCGGTGCGTGGGTGCCGATGTCGCCGACGCAAAGAATAAAGACCTAGTCGCCGCCGCGACTTCGTAGTCGCCGCCGCCGCCGGGCGGGGTTGCGCCTCCAAATAGCTTCGAATCTTGCCGAGGCCCGCCCACGCTGAGTCTCCACGCCAGCCTTCCGGGCGCAAAGAGTCGAACGACGCTGCCGGCGGACGCCCCAAAGTCTCCAACCCGGCCAAATTTTGTCGAAGCGGTCTTCAGTGGTCCGACTGGCCGGCGCTTGTTCATCGCCAACTGCTTCACGAATTCTCCACGGATCTCTCTGTTTCGACCTGAAACTTCGTAGGCTTCGCTTTGGCGCCCGGGCTTCAAAACACGCCGTCGCCGATATCCTGCTCCACCGCCGCCGTGGAGCGGCCGGGAGCTTGATACCAATTGTCGTGCCACGATCCGCCCGACGGGGAAGGAGATGGATTCGGGCGCAAGTAATCGAAGAACAAGAAGGAAGAACAGAGAAACGAAGAACTAGTATTACTGAATACGAATGTAATTGGAAACAATGGTTCTGTTGTTCGCTGATTAGTCCGCCCAACCGCCCACTCCACCTTAAATGGTGGCCACGCCACAAGGCCGGATGGCCCAACACACGGTATGCAGTACCGACTTAGCTAGAATGAAATCGCCCAAGGCCCAACGCTCGCGTACTCAGCCACTTGCCTTGACCGTTGCCGCATACCCAGTTGCGTGCTCTTGGTCAGCATCCTCGACACAACATCATATTGCCGTCGGACCGCGCTCAGGGGCTCTACAGGGAACGCAGTGGTTTCGCGAATCGCTTGATCTTCAATGCATCGAAGAAGACAGAACTGAACTGATCATTCGCCACAGCTCCGATGTTGATCGAGAGACCCCGAGCAAGAGCAGAGTGAACATACCAAAGCAGAGCACCGGGTCTTCCTCGCCGGGGAGCGCTGCGATGGCACAGGGAAGCCATGACGAGCCCCACAGAGACGATGTTGCGGCGCACGAACGCTGCGAGCTCGTGGACCATCGAACACCATCGGGACGATGGGATTGGGTGCAGGTCCATCGGTCATGCGGATGCCGACGGGCGACATGGTTGGCGCCGGCAAAGACCCCCATAGAGCAGAGGAGTAAGGCGAAGCCGTCAGCGCCGAGGTGCATTGCAGCGCTCACAGAAAGCAGCATGATGATGAGGGCGATGGTCGTGACCCTGCTTCCCGGAGTGCTCATCGTCGCCGACGTGGCACTGTTAACCGGTACATCAAAAAGGCAAACAAAATTATTAAAGAAAGGCAAACAAAACTTTTTCTCAAAGCTCGCAAGAAACACGGAGCAAGGATGTCATGCGCTCGAGCAACGGGAAGGGAAGTACGTCATCGGTTGAAGAAGTTATTCCAGCCGGCCGGCGGCACGGGCGCACCGCGCACGGCTAGCACACGGTGTAGAAGCTCAGTTTTGACAGAAATCCTCCGCTCTTTCCCGCCCAAAATTTAAGAGTTGATCAAAAAAATTGTCAAGGCAGTGAAGGAACGTTACCGAAGCTAGCGCGATGCTGGTTGCTCGGAGCTCGAGGACCTTTTCAGTTCTCTCTCCGCTTGCTGCTCCGCTCACCAGCACGAACTTGGCGTTGGTTGCTGCTGGAGCAGGGAAGCGCGGGTGGTGGTGCGAATGTGAATGGAAGTAGGGAGGGTTATGAATCTATGATGGCTGCGAGTGGAGGTGGTTTTGGAAGCCCGATCTAATAAAGCAGACTATGTAGGTCTGAGCATATAAAGGATGAGATGGACAAGCTAATCAGATATGGATAAGCTAATCAGATACTAAGCTGAACTGAAGTTGTTCTTAGTTAATTAATTGGTGTTGTTGGGACCGGCCTTATGTTTTACTAAGCGGCAGGGTGATTTGTCAAAGCGGTAGGATAAGCTAATCAGATACTAAGCGGAAGGAAACTGCGTGATTTGTCATAGGCGCTGAACTGTCACGCAGGAATTGTACAGGCCTGTACACTGACTCCTGGGCCCGCCATACCCACATGGCCCCACCCCCACGCATTTCTTTGCGCACTATTTAACTGGTCTGGTGTCACTCTCGCATGGCCTCACCAGTTGTATTGCCGGGCGATGCGGTCAATGCGGCCTCCGTTCGCGGTCAATGCGGCTCCAAGCCCACCCGGCACCGGCGCCGCAGGCCGCAGCGGCAGCGCACCGTTCTGATCTGGCGCTTTCAGCATGCCACTCCTCTGTAGTCGCATCGCAGCAGGATGTTGCGCGTCGGTCGTCGCATGTGGCGACGACGCTGTCGTGGCGAGTCAAGACGAAGCAGATGTGGTGGTGTTGTTCAGTGTCTTGGCGTCAGGATTCGTTTTCCTCACGATTCGTCACCCGCCATCATTTTGTTTTTCATGCGACGCCGACCGTCGAGTCCGGACACGCCTTCTGCGTCGGTTTTGAACCCAACCCATCATCGAGCTCTGGTGTGCAAGCGCTCCGTGCAGCATTTTTTTGCACGTCTCTGGACTGACCCGCTAAAAATAGAGCATGGCCATCAGCTCGCTGGAGACGGTCGAGACTACAAGGCACATCAATAAGTGCAGAGAGAGATGCACGATGCTGCAGTCAATTTGCGTGCGCCACTTCAACTCAACCAACAGATGCATGCTGGTCAAAACAAAAAAAAAAAAAGGAACAGAGATGCACATGTACTAGTAGTACTAATCACCGATCGAATAGCTAGCTAGCGAGAACCCAGAGTTAGTACTGTACTGTCTGCATGAACATAGTATACCGGCAAGTGGGAGGAAGAAGATAACACACGAGGCCGCGAGCAGCGACTTGGTATATAGCGCGGTGCCTGCGGGTTCGTTCGGGCGCGAGGAGGTACGGTCAATGTCAACCTCAACCAGTCGTACCAAGTGGCGGAGCTGGCGAGGAAATATAAGAGGGGCCAAACAAATTTTTTATTGATCGCATACACAAGTAAGCCATAGATTGTTGGATACACATGATTATGCAATAGAAATACACAAAAAATAAATAACTAGTTTGCAAAAAAGTGGACAAGATATCTTGATTATTTAAATTTCACCACGCGCTACTTCACCATATCGACCATATCATTTGAATCCCCTTCTACAATTGTCTTCTTGTAATAAGAAAACAAAGTGTCTTTTCGGATTCGCTTAAATAAACAATTCTAGGCTTGTAGCTAAGTTTAAATAAACAACTCTAGGCTTGTAGCTAAGTTTATCCTTGTTGATATATTGTTGTTGTGGATGTTTCTATTAAGCGTTGTTGTACTCCCTTTCTCCCTCTTTCATGTACTCCTTTGGCCTTGAAAGGTCGACTCCCGGTCTCTGCCCTTCAAGGGTCGACTCCTGGTCTATGGAGCTCTGTTGTAATCTCTATATAAACTCTATGCTTTTCAGGCAACTTCCGTGCACTGGCATGTCGGCATCGAATATATTGAGGTGGGGCTGTCACCCCTCCGGTGTTTTTGTCAAAATGAAATATTTGTATTTCAAATAAATTGTATCTTCGAATAAATTATCGTTGTTGGTGTATGTGCCACAAGTTTAACTCCATGTATTTTAAGCTTTCTTATTATAAGCAGAGTTTTCTTTTTTTTTTTAAAAAAAGACCACGCCGTGTGTAATCAGCCACAAAATTCACTTGTTCCCGGCCGGGTTTGCGATTGCCGGGAATGGCTCATAACGAGCCCCAAATCTTATACGGAAAACTAATACGTCAGTGGGTTGATTTTAGACTGACCTAGAGAAGCTAACATGAGAAGCTTTGATGGGTAGACCGGAAAAAAAAATCTAAAAAGCAGCCAAGCAACGACGCGTTAGTTACCTAGTTTTTGGACCGAACCGACCGCCGGTCGGACCGCTAAATGACCGAACCAGGGCCTCCACCGCTCGGGTCACTTAAAAGACCGTCCCTGCATTCGAACCGAAAAAACGGTCCGAACCGGCGGTTTTTGAAAAACCGATGAACCGGGCGGTTTTTACGTTTCCGAAAAATACCCTCCACTGAATCCGGACAACGTTATCTAGTCGAGGGGTAAAATAGGAAAACTGAATCAGGATAACGTTTTAGGGATATCCCCGGCTCCCTGGCGCTACTAGTCGGCGCCGTGCACCAGATCGGGAGCGCGGCGCCGCGCACCACTTCCAATAGCGGCGCCGCCGCCTTTGGTTCGAAAAGCAGCGCACGGCCCGTTTCCACCCAGCCTTCATTGGGCCAAGTTTGTATAACCAGCCCATATTTTTTTTTCGGTTTCTCCCGTCCAGCTTCTTCATTGGGCCAAAAAATTTATTGTCTACAAGCTAAAATATTCTCTTTTGGGACATCGGGTTTGTGGGTGAAGTATACGAGGGGGGGGATGGTTTCACATCCATATGGAAGTGAAAAGTAAAAAACTTTTTTTTAAAAAATCCATATACGTTATGTGCATAAAAAATACTTATACTACATTAAAGAAAATGAAAAAGTGGTAAAATGAAAAAAACAGGAAAACCAACAACATTGTATTCCGAGCACTATACTAGCTTTTGCACTTTGGACTAAAAAGTATACAGGAAAATAAGTACATATTTGTCAAGAGATATATGTCTTTGCAATTAAATAACTAATATAAATCAACATGCGGCTTCTCTTCTTTCGTACCTAAAAGCCCCGAAAAAAAGCGACAAAAAGGTAAGCGAATTTTTAAAAAGCATGAATTTATATTGAAAAAATTTACCTTTGTATACATTAAAAAATAAATTCTAGGCAATTCCAAATTTGATTTTGAAGATCTAAAAACTTTGAACTATTATATTATAAACTTTCTACTTGTTGGTTTACAAATTGACCCAAATTTATTAAAACTTTGAACTATCAAATCATAAACTTTATACTATGGTTCTAAAACTTTGATCTACTAAATTATAAACTTTATAATCATAGGTTTATAAGTTTACACCTGAAATTTAAAAAACTTTGAACTATTAAGTTAGAAACTTTCTATTGGTAGGTTCTAAAACTTTGAACTATTAAATAATAAACTTTGTACTTGTTAGTTTATAAATTTGCACCGATAAAATTATAAACTTAATACTATGCTTTTAGAACTTTAAACTATTAAATTATAAACTTTGTACTTGTTAGTTTATAAATTTACACCCATAAAATCAACACCCATGATTTTTGGAGTTCTAATTTTTAGTAACAACACTTACATTCAAAACTTATACAACTTTCAACTATTACGTTACAAACTTTATTGTGCTACGTTCAAAACTTTACACTCAGAATTTATAGACTTTGAACTAGCATATTATAAACTTTCTACCGGTAGGTTATAAAGTTTAAACTAGCACATTTATAAACTTTACACTTAAGAATTTATAAAACTTTGAAGTATCACATTACAAACTTTGTACTACTAGTTCAAAACTTTACACTCAGAATTTATAAACTTTGAATTATGACATTACAGACTTTGTACTTTTATGTTCGAAACTTTGAACTATCGATTATGAACTTTGTAATTGCTATATCAAAAACTTTACATGCGTATGGTAAACTTTGAACTATCACATTATAATAAACTTTCTATTGATAGGGTAAACACTTTGCACTCAGAATTAATAAAAATGTTGACCTATGACATTATTAACTTTGTACAGCTAGGTTCAAACCTTGAACTATCGCATTGTAAACTTCACCTTTGCTAGGTTGAAAACTTTACGCTCGAATTTATGAACTTTCAACTAAGATTACAAACTTGTAATGCTATGCTAGATCAAACGTGTAGGAAAAAAAGGATATCTTAATTATTTGGATGTGATGATTGAATAATGCAAAGAATCATTCATTAATGTAAGCTAGAAGTCGAATGGTTTCCTTGTAATTCATAAATAGCAAACATCACTCATGCATGACAAAAAAAAGTCATTTTTTATAAGGTTTTCGCAATACAAACACAAAAGGGCTCGTGAGTCCTATCAGATTGGATCCTCATAAAAAGTAAAAAGGAGGACATAGCAGTAACACTTGCGCTAAGACTAGTAGGTGGAACTCACGGTGGGTGATAATGTTTTAAAAATGCAGGATATGGAACATATCGGACATAGTTTGATCACAACATGCTTAGTAGTGAAAAACAACATATTCTAATTGTTGAGATCAGCTTCTACTATAGTGTGAGAGGACATGACTGAGATCAGCTCCTCAACAAACTATGTAATCATGAAGCTAAAAAACCACTACTGGGTTTGCCTATTTTGCCATACCTCAATAGTAGATCAAAGGACAACAGGATTTTGATCTATGTGTTAACTAATTGTTGCACCAAAACAAAGAGAGCGAGCAGCAGATTTTCTTACATGTAATGCTAGGTAAAAATATTTTTGACTCAATGCACTGTAACATGTTGAGGACTACAGATTGAAACATCCATAGAAATTATAAAAAAAAAACTTTGAACTACCACATTGCATAACTTTGTAAAATCTGATTACATAGCGTAAGAAGTAATTGCTTCTCTGAGGAATCAAATTAGAATATAGTAGCATCATTATAGTCTTAACAGGACTTAGAAGTGGTCTCATTTG
Organism: Hyparrhenia diplandra; assembly: GCA_015847255.1. Classification (NCBI taxonomy): domain Eukaryota; kingdom Viridiplantae; phylum Streptophyta; class Magnoliopsida; order Poales; family Poaceae; genus Hyparrhenia; species Hyparrhenia diplandra. The sequence goes on along the minus strand of JADLZK010011143.1, from coordinate 30,221 downwards.
CAAAAGGCAGTGGTACTTGGCTGCAACAGAAAATCACTAGGTACTTTTAGAATGGTTTATTTAGGACTTCTTGGCTGCAACAGAACATCACAGGGTACTTAGAAATGGTCTTGTTTGCGAAAAGGCAGTACTACTTGGCTGCAAACAGAACCATATGGCATTGTGCAAAATTGCTTAAATTCTGTTTCACAATCACAACTAATCCTCGGGAGGTTGTCGGGGCTGTGTTGTAAACTACGAGGAAAAAAATAAAACAACTAGCTGGCGTCAAATAGAAAACTCTACAACTGTCCATTCATCCCAAAGGAACCAAAAATTGTCTTTTTCACACTTAACTTGATGTGAAGTGACAAGCTTAACATACCTCCACAGATGCCATACGGCTCCAAGAACCTTTGTAGTGCAACCACCTTGTCAAAATCTCTAGTGGGCTGCAATCACCAACAAGGGATCCATTATGCAAGAGTTTTGCAATAGCTAATAGCTTGGAGCAGTTAAATAAAGCAGCATGGAAAAATAGTACTGGCCTCAAACATTCAGTGTTTCTATATGGGGCATGCAATTTAAAAGAAAAATTCACCCAACCCATTGCCTGGTAGGGGGCATGCAATTAAAACAAAATTGCACCATATACATTGCCTAGGAGGGGGCGTGCAATTTGAAAGACAATTTGCCCCAAACCATTGACTCAGTAGGGGTCATGCAATTAAAAGACAATTGCACCATACACATTGTCTAGGAGGGGGCATGAATTTTAAAGACAATTGGAGGGGGCCTGAATTTTAAAGACAATTGATAAATACCCAATTGCCTGGTAGGGGGCATGCATTTCAAAGACAATTACCACCCTACCCATTGCCTGGTTGGGGGCATGCATTTAAAAGACAATGACCCCCCTACACATTGCCTGATAGGGGGCATTGCATTTAAAACACAATTAACAACCTAGCCATTGCCTGGTAGGGGGCATTTTAAATATTTACCAAATACAACAATTGACACCTAAACATTGCCTAGTAGGGGGTTTGCCCCCAAACCATTGCCTAATAGGGGGCAAGCAATTTAAATATTTCAAACTACCACAATTGCCCCACCTACACATGGTCTGGTAGGGGGTATGCTTTTAACAAATAGAAAAACAACAAAAAACCATTGCATATTAAGAGACGAACCCAAAGCTCAAAGCACCAAAAAAACCAAATCTAAAAGACCAAAATCCGAAATTCCCAAACAACCATTCCCAAATTCCCAGTTTGTGATGTCATAGTTAAAAAGTTTTTAGATTATATTCCAAGTGTAAAGTTTTGAACATAGCAACACAGAGTTTATTATATCATAGTTCAAAAAGTTTATTGCCAAACAATTAGTCATAACTTAGTTTAGCAAACTAAATATAATGCTTATGTGTGTTTCATCACTGGAGTTGCAGTCATATATATATATCATGATGGCTAATGAGGAAAGCAGATTTAAAATAGGTAAGATCAAGTAAAAGTAGCCACGCACTAGATCCAGAAAAGTTGCTCATTAGTTATAATGTAGCATCCTTGCCCAGAACAAAAGGCATTATGTTCCTTTTCAAATGAAATAAAACAGTCCAATTCACAGCAAAGGAAAGTGAAAAAAAATTGGCTTCAGAGATAGATACCTCACCTGGAAGAGTACAAATCAGAGAGAAGTAGAAAGCAAACAGCCCATGCTCAACCTAACCAACCACTGCTGTGAAATATGCGGACTCAAAAAAAATGACCAAGCCTGTTCACAAAGGTGAAGTATTAGTTATGTCAAGCAAAACTTTAGTACAAAAAAAAACTTCATACATGTAGATAAAAAAAAAAAATACGGCAGCGTTTTAAAAAATTCCCTAATTGAAACAATCAAATCTGAAAGCAAAATTCAACTAAAAATTACAATATCCAGAACTTTTATACTATTAGGTTCAAGACTTTGCAATATAGCATCATCAAACAGCGTACTGGTAATATTAAAAAACTGATGGGTAATAACTATCAAACAAAAAGGTTGGCATGGTTTGCATGCACTTTAACTTAAAGCTTAAAAGAAAAAAACTATATGGACATCACCTGCAGGGCATGACCACCGGAGTTTATGGTCAGCTGCGGCCACTGTCTGGACTTCAAGAACTGCTCGTTCGAGTTGATGTTCACGCTGCATTGAAACATTCAGAGATCAAAGACAGGGAAAAGTAGAGGATGCAAGGCTCAGTTCAGGGATGTCAATGAATCATCATTCACTAGGTGGTGTACCACAGGTAGTCTGACTTGTCCCACGTCATGCTGAGCTGCTCCACCAGGCCGTCCTTGGTGAATGCGCGCGGTCGTCAAGCCGCGTTGGTGGCCTCGCTGTACGACTGCCACGAGAAGCCGCCCACAGGGGTCATCCTCGCCCGGCGCCGACGGCTCACTCATCGTCGCCGTGTTGAACATGGCGGTCTTGCAGTCGGGAAAGCACGCTGATGGACCACGCCGGGAGGTCGGAGCACCGCCCGTTGAACACCACCCGGCCACCGCGTTGGTGTGGTAGTTGGACAGGAATGCCGCGCAGGCGCCGCTACTCGACTTGAACACGTACGCCTGAATGAAGTGAAAAATCAACAACTCCATGAGCAACTAGTCTGATTCAACTCATTTTTGGATAGAATTTGGCGAACCTTCTCGTAGTTCCCGATGGACTAGATGGTGGGGTCGCCGGAGACCAATCCCGGCTCGCCTTGCTTGATGGCCTTGTGCAGGTCCCTCAGGTGACCCCATTTCGGCTGCCTCAGCAGACCTGAACACAGCCATGGTTTCAGAGTTGTTTCAGTTACAGACAGACATTCAAAACAATCTACACTTTCTCATGTGTAGATTGTTACAGACAGACATTCAGAACATTCAGTTACAGATAGACATTCAGCAGCACGACAAACATGATTATTAAATTCTTCCTATACTTTCTCATGTGTGTAGACTATCTTGATCATATTTTAGTATACCTGAGCGAATAGTGCTTTGCACAAGCTAGCTAAATTTTGACATAAGTTCTAAAACTGATGAAAGCACTAGCATGAACAACGCTTTGGCAGATTGTTTTCACCATGGTTCTATGTAATCTAACACATTAGCATATCCAACACTGAATTTTTTTTTGCGTTTGTCAGGCTGTGCAATTGATTTCCATACAGCTTGTGGATTCCAGCCTTAGGGCATATGAGACCCAGAGGATGCATCTCGTCAATCATAGGTAATTGGGGAAAAGGCAAAGATGCACACCTGGAATCGTTGGAGGCCGTCACCGCCGCCGGAGTCCACGTTCCCGCAGCGTCAGGAATCCCGATGGCGCAGGCTGCAGCCGCCCATATCTCAAACAACAAATCCAAGGATTCGTCAATGCCGCCTCAAAATCGAAACCACATCCGGCTGGAAAACGAAATTGCAACCTTTTACAATGCATAATATAGATTTTTTGAGCAGATAAACATGGTACAATGCATAATTTGTTAACTCGAAGGACCATAAACATGGTACAATTCATATAAGAGGCTTCATATCATTATTTATGTGGAGACATAGAGTGGGTGCACCCAAAAGGATACTCTAAGTGCAGACATGCAAAGATATCATATGTCATCTACTCTAAGCGCCTACCAAAAATCTTGTTGAATCAGTATATCAACATAAAAAAAACATTATCTGGTATTCTCATATCACTAAATCTGACAAACTGCAATTTCAACATATAACTCAGACAGAAAATAACTTGATGCAACACAGAAATAATCCACTTGTTGGGAGGAGATAAAACTCTTAATACGATGCGAATTCTATGGCACACTTACACCTCAAAATTGTTTTTATTCCGTATACAAAGTAAGCATGGATAGTGGATGAATTCATGAAGGTTGAGCTACCTATTATTTATTAGATTATTACTTTTCAATCTCCTCTCAACACTGAATGCTGAGCCCACCATCAACCAATTCACACACCACGCAAGTCCATATCGCCCCTCCTCACGTTCGATTGGTGCTGCAGCGGGACAGGCCCCACGGCATTGTCACGCAGACGCAGAGCTGCTAAGTGTAGGAGAAAGAAGGACGAACTGTAAAACCTGAAGAAGCAGCAGTAAGGCTTCAATCCTTTCTATCGGTCCTCACTGCAGCTACGCGGCCACCGGATCTAGACTGGAAGCGGACGTGCCTCGGCCCCCCTCGCTCCTCAGCCTGCTCGAATTCCAATCCACAACCGCCTCGATGGGGGATGAGTTGGTGCCGCCACAAATCAAAGCCTGAAAAATTCGAATCAACCTACACCCAAATCAGAAAAGCGCGACGACGAATCGAACTCGATTTGAATCAAAAACGTGACATCGTACCTTGACCTCGACGTCGATGACAATGGGGACGCTCCAATGCCAACAATGCCGACCGCTACCCTGCGCTTGGGCGAGGAAGGCGTCACGACCGGGGGCCGAGGTGGGGCGGCGCGCCGCGACCGCGCCGGCTTGCACGCGAGGAAGACGCGTGCCTGGGGGGGCCGAGGTGGGGCGACGGATCTCAACAACAAACGCAAGGATTCATCGATGCCTGCTCAGAATCAATCCGCTTCCGGCTGCAGAAATCGAATCCTCTCCCAAACCGCGCCAGCGTCGCTGACGGCAAAAGCATCCTCTACGGATTCGCTGCTCTGTGTGTGTGCGATGGTTAGGAGGAAGCCCGTGGCGGCAAAGAGAAGATCCCGCCCCGGAGGGTCCGCCGTGAGCCAAATCGCCGCTCCGGCGAGGGGGTTGAGGAGGAGAAAGGGGAAAGGGGAACGGTCGTCCGGATACCGGAAGGTTCACGGGCGGTTCACTGTTTTGAAAACATTTTAAAATTATTTACACGCACACCGCTTCACGACAGGAATAAAAAAAAAAAGGAAAGTAAAGGGAAGAACATAGACGTGCCGCCCATAAAAGGAAGCGTGCGCCGTTATTTCTAGCTGCCGCGTGCGCCAAATAAGGATTGGGCTGGCTCCCTGACCTGCCCGCGTGGGAGGGAAAAATTTCCCTTTTGGCGGCGGCGGCGCACATCCCTGCTCCCTGGGATTCCCTGCTCGCCGGGCGGCGACCGGGCGGGGGCGAGGCCACGACGGCAGGGGCGAGGCCACGGCGGCTCACGGCGGGCAGCGGTGAGGCGGCGAACGGCGGGCACGGCAAGGCGGCGAACGGCGGGCAGTGCGGCCAGCGGCAAGGCGTGCTCGGGTCCCGCGCCTCCCCGGGACACGGAGCGCTGGCGCGCGCACTGCGCAGGCCGCGGGTGCTGAGGCCGAGGGCGGCGGCTGCAGGCTGCTCTGCTGCTGCCGTGCTGCTCAGCGGCGAGGGCGTGCTCGGTTCTCTGCTGCTGCTGCTGCCAGCGGAAGGGCAGGCAACAGGTCAGGCAGCGCAGCACCAGCAGGTGACGCCGGCGGAAGGTGACCATGGCTTCTAATGTGAATGGTGAGTATGCTTGAGCAACTCCTCCAGTTTTACTTCTACGATTGCTCATTTGCTTGCGGCTTGTGGTAATCTGCTAGATTATTTAAGGAATGTCCAGATCTGGTTAGAATAAGTGATGCTCTATGCTTTATGCTAGATTATTTGTTAAAGCTCTATGCTGATTATTTGTTGAAGCTCTCTGCTTCTCTCTATTTAATTGTTAGTGCTAGTCTGCTAGATTATTTATGTCATGTCCAGATCTGCGTTCATGTGAAAATAGATATCAGTTTATCATCCACTTGGTGTTTAAATTTACAAACCTGTGAACCTTATGGCTGTTGCTGTGCGCCTGTGAACCTTGTGGCTGTGAGTGTGTGAACATGAAACTTGTGTTGTCAAACACATTGTATTTTGGATTTTAAGACAATGTCAACCTATATGGCTATATTTTCATGTGTGATTCTGTGTACTATGAGTGTGAGCATAGTACAATTAAATTATGTTGTTGCATTTGTCAATTATAGAATTATGTATATATTGCTTGAATGTCAGTTTAAATCATATATATATATATATATATATATACGGTTCAAAAATTTTGCGGCGGTTCGATGAAACGTCCATTATTATCGGACCAGCGGTTCAAACGGTTCTAACCGGTTGGACCAATGAACCATTCAACCGACGGCCTCACCGGTTCGATCACCGGTCCGGTTAAAAAACTAGGGTTAGTTAGATGCGTGCTGCTTCTTCACCGAGCGCACGCGTGTATATAATACTAAATAAAGGTGCCCCGGCGCCGCGCCGGCATAGCAGAGCATGGGCCCACCCTGCTCTTTAAAAACGGAACGAGATCACACTTCACAGGCAGAGCACCTCTCCTCTCACCGCCGGGCCTGCCCTTCGCTCGCACACGTCCGGCGTCCAGCTCCTGCATCAACTTCGTCCTCACTCCTCGGCTCCTCCCGCAGCAACGCCTTCGTCTCCGGTAAATGATCCTTCCCCGACTCATACCGCTCTAATTTTTGGCCGGCCGGAAAAGAGCGGCTCTTTCTTTTCTGCGTACAGATCACCATGTCGCCGTGCCGGGCTATCGATTCGTCTCGATTGCCGTCCATGGCGCCGGCAATGAAATATTCCCTTTTCCGTCACCTGAGCGCATCACGTCCTTGTTCCATGATTCTTCCTGCGAGCCTGAAAAAGCAAAACTTTTGTTGGTTTCTTGCTTCTTAATTAAACAGGGGACTACGCCTACGGTGCCTCGCCGACGGCGATGAGCACTCCGGTAAGCAGGACGATGGCCATCGGCTTCACCGTCATGCTGCTCTCTGTCAGCGCGGGCATGCACTCCAGCGCCGGCAGCTTCTGCTTTCTCCTCTGCTTCACGGTGGTTCTCGTCGGGGCCAACCTCGTCGCTGCCAGTGTACGCACCGACGACCCAGCGGGCGCCTTCCCTGCGGCGTTCGGCGGTGCACGTGCTTTCGCAGGGTTCGTGCGCCGCAACAGCGCCGCCGTGGGCTTCTTGATGGCTTCATGTGTCGTGACGGTGGTCTCCGGCGAGGAAGACCCCGTTCTCTGTTTTAGCATGTTTGCTCTGCTTCTGCTCGCGGTCTCTCTGATCAACATTGGAGTTGGTGGTGAATAATCGGTAGTTAAGCACACCGTTCTCTTGAAGCCCTGAATTGTTACTCCAATCGAAGTTAACTACTGCCACTGCCACTGCCCCTGTTGCCGAGCCTACTTGTGGGGTGTTGAAAAAAGACACCACCACGTCGCGTGTTATGTGCTTTTGTTGGAGTAATGAAGTTGTGCCACCGTAGTGTAAGCGTTGTTCTTTCCAAATTGCCATGCATATTGCAATAGCCAATAATACTGTTTGTTTTTGATCCAACTTGAACGTCACGCTTGGATGGAGCACATATTTGGAAATGTCCTAGATTTGTTTAATGAAATGGAGTAAGCATGGATTACGAGATATTACTATCAGGCACTGTGTGTTGCTCGGTATATTTTGGCCATGAGTTGCTAGCTGGAGAGAGTAGTGGTGAGGTTCAAATCCTATTTAGTTCAGGGCCGCCCCTTCATCCAGACATCCAGTACACAGCAGTAGAGTACGTACATTAGTCTTGAGCTGCACGCACCATCCACGGTATGAGTAACAAGTGATTGGCAAACACAACTGCAGTGGCCCTGAACATGATCTGAACTTAGCCACTACTCTCTCCACAACTCATGGCCAAAATATACTGAGCAACACGAAGGTTTTTTTTTTTTTTTTTTTTGAACCGAGGAACTCCCCGTTTCCATTAAACAAGCGGAAATACAACATTCATAGGAATGTTTCAGAAAGAGAACTCATAACAGGGTAAGGGCTAGGCTAAACGATAACCAGCTACCGATGATATTCAATCGGTAAGCAAGCAGGGATGTACCCAAACGACTTAACAAGGAAACTAAAACAGAGAGTAACAGGAAACAAGCAAAGCAGAGGTCTTGGCGTAGCAACTGCTAGGCCATCTCACAACAGTATTGAAACACTGAACCACACCAGAACAGAGAGTAAAATGGCTTTTGGTTGACTGTCTCCTTCGTCATCTTGCGTCATCTTGAGTGTCCAGGCTTTGACTTCATGCTTGATCCTCATCCTGGTTGTCCTGCAGTAATGCTCCATCATCCTTCTTGGTTTTCTTATTGAGCAAATCCAGAGCAAACTTCATAGTTGCATCAATTCCAGCTTTGAACGCATCTTCTTCCTCCTCGGAGTACAGCCCTGCCTAGTACCTCATTAGAGCAAATGCGTGGCAAATGATAGAAATGGGGTTTTTAATATTTTTGCCTTCAAAACAAGTTTTGTTCCTGGCCTTCCATAAAGCCCAACAAATGGCAGCAATGCCCAAAGTATGAAACTTGGCACATGTGGGTAACCAGATTTCACACCAATTCTAGCAGTTTTGAATAGAATTAGGTATGTTATCAGCTCCAACACTAGCAGCTATTGTGCCCCAAATCACTTTAGCTACATTGCACTGGAAAAACAGGTGTTGAAGGTCCTCATCTTTATCACAAAAGCAGCATGAAGGGTTACCTTTTGCCATTTCTTCTTTATCATATTATCCTTAGTACCAATTGCATTATTCAGCATTTGCCAAAGGAAAATTTTAATCTTTGCTGGAACTTTTCCTTTCCAGATCTTTTTTGTGGTATATTCCACTCTCATCTCTAGTAAGGAGGTCATATATAGATTTTACTGAGAAAGATTTGTTTTTTTTCCAAATCTCCAAAAAAAAAACAGTGTCTTTTTGTTGATCAAGATGAATTTTAGAGAAATCATCTTTAATTTTGTTCCATTGATGGTCCCAAATATCTACAAGCCATCTACAAAATTTCACAGAAGATATATCCTGATTTGCTTCCTCGCAAGCGAATATCGTGGGGTTCAAAGTCATTTTGAAAAGGTCAGGGATATACAGTGGCAATAGGTTGATCATATAGCCATCTATCCTTCCGAAGAGAGTTTTTTCACCATTACCCACTTTTATTTTCCTACCAAATCCTTCATATAGCCATCTATCCTTCATATAGCCATCTATCGTGGTTCATTTTGAAAGATATATATCTCTAATTTTCATCAAATCCTTCCACATTGGGGAATCGACTGTCTTTAATTTGATATTACTAATGGTTTTGCTTTTCAAATATTTTTTCTTGATAATATTTTGCCACACACCATCTTCATTTTCTAGCTTCTAGAACCATTTACATAATAGACTTAGGTTCATTTTCCCGATATCTTTAATACCCGACCACCTCTCTTTTTGCTTTTTACAAATTTTGATCTACTTTACTAGGTGGTATCTTTTCTTTTTTCCTTCCTCCTTGCCAAAAGAAGGACCTTCTCATTTTGTCCGAAATTGCCACCACAGTTTTAGGAAATAAGTATGTTGACATATGATATATGGGGGCACTGCTCGACTTGTATCAATCAAAGTCTTTCTACCCGCAATAGACATGGTCCCACCCTTCCAATTATCTAGTTTTTTATTACTTTTTTTCACACAATGGAGCCTAATCGCCTACATGTAGTCTGCTGGGGCTGACCGGGTACTCCTAGATATTTGATAGGGAAGGAACCAATCTGGCAGTTGAATATATCAAAGATATTCAAGGGCTAGATTCTCCTCATCATTTATAACTATGATCTCACTCTTATTAAAGTTGATCTTTAGACCCGTCATCAATTCATATAAGTATAAGGGCATCTTTAGGTTTCTTGCTCCCTCAAAATCATGTTTGAGACATATAGTCGTATCATCTGCATATTGCAGAACAGTGATCCCTTTTTCAATGATATTATCCATTAAACCACAGAAGAGACCATTTGATTGGGCTTTATCTATTAATCTAGATAACCCATTGGCTAAAAATTGAATAGAATAGGAGATAAAGGGTCTCCCCTCTCGTCTAACTCCTTTAAAACTTTTGATGTAAGGACCAATTGTATCAATTAGTTTGACACTAACAAGGCCTCCCTGATACTACTTGCTGAATCCAAATTACACCATTTAGGATCAAAGCCTCTAGCACTTAGACATTCAAAAAGAAAGCTCCATTTTACTTTGTCATATGCCTTCTCAAAATCTAGTTTTAAGATGACACCAATCTTTTTGCTCCTTTTAGTTTCATGCAACACTTCATGCAGGATCATAATGTCATTCATAATGTTCCCGCCTTTCATGAAGGCAGATTGGTTGTTATGAATTAACATTTCTACCACTTTTTAAATCCGATAGTTAGAACTTTAGTTATCAACTTATATAAGCAGTCACAGTGCATTGGTCTCCATCGTTGAATGATAGAGTCATCTACCCTTTTTAGGTAGAAGGGTTATTATACCATAGTTAACTCTCGCTTATATTAATATTTCCCTCATAGAAATCATTAAACATCCTAAAATATGCAATTTGATGATATTCCAACAAAGGCTTTATAGAATTCAATTAGATTTTGTCGTGGCCTGCAGCTTTTGTTCTTTTCATGGAGAACAGGGTTGTTTTGATTTCAGATTCAAAAAATCTCCTCCATAGTAACTCATTGTCACTAGCGTAAACTTTAGGAAGCTCATCCCATAAATTTTTGCTTATTTGTATGTTATATTCTATCTCGGGGCCAAATAGATCAAAGATAATAAGTCGTGGCATGTTTTAGCAGATTATCATTTCCTTCAATTAACATACCATCATTCTCAAAAGAAATAATGGTATTTTTCCTTCTTTTTCACCACAAGCTATTTTATGAAAATAGCTAGTGTTATTGTCACCTTTGAGAAGCCATTGTTCCCTGCTCCTTGTAAACCAATATATCTCTTCTTGTTCTAATAAAGAAATGTTCTCTTTTATAAGTTCCATTTTGAAAAGAAATTGATCATTATCCAGACCAATTGTCTCTTCCAAACTTTCTAGCATTTCTAATTCAGAGCTAATCATAACTCTTTTTTTTCCTCAATTCTCCTTGAAGGTTAAAACCCCAACCTTTAAAGTACCGTTTTGAACAACTTGAGTTTTTGTTGTATTTTGTCAAGAGCAGATTTTGCCCTGCAATGTTTTTCCCATATTTTTTGCACCGTAGGTAAGAAATCGTGGGTTACTAAGCCAATTATTCTCAAATCAATTGGATATGCTTCAAGTGCGTACTAGCTCTAGTAGAGAAGACGAGAGGATTATGGTCGAGATATCCCTAGGTAGTTTCTTCACAATTGTATTTGGGAAGATATCCTCCCATTCTTTGGGAGGCTAGAATTCTATCAAGTTTGACTAAGGTGGGGTTTTCCTGGTTATTAGACCGGGTAAACAACCCACCGATCATGATTACTTCCATGAGACCATGAAAATTTATCAAGGTATTAAACATCCGAGTATGCCTCGTGAACTCCGCAGAGGCTTGTTTTTTCTTTTGAATATCCGATAATATTAAAATTCCCGTATCAATAAGGGTTCCTTGCTCTTGTTACGTAAAAGATGATAGTTCAATTAGAAAATTAGTTTTGTTTTCCTCTTGAGCAGCTCCATAAACCACCAAGAGGTTCCATTTCACTTTATTAGTCTTATCCCATAAATCCAATTGGATCATAAATTCTCCGTAAGAAAAAGCACCTACATCATATAGATCAATCCCGATCCCTATTAAAATGCCACCCGATCTCCCTTTAGCACGATTGCTCATCCACGTATATTTAGCCACAGATCCCTATCAAAAGATCTTGTAATACTATCATCACAAAAGTCAATCAAAGTCTCTTGTAGTCCAATAAAATGGAAAGCATACTGAATATTAGATCTTTAAGAAAAGTAGAAACCCCTTCTTTTTTTGAGGCCCCTACAGTTCCATATGAGACCTTGTATCATTTAATTTTCTTGTTTTTGGTGGTTCTGTCAGAGGTGGCTTTACAAGGCCGTCCTCTCTTTTTTTTTGACGTAAGTTGGTTTTTCTTTATCCTTCATTCAGATCCTCGTAGGAAGAAGAGGAATTTATACTCTTCTTTCCTTTCTTTTTTTTCCTCGATTCTACAACAATAAAATCTTCGTAATCAAGACTCATCATGAAACCATTCTATTTGTAACAATTCACCATTATTTGAAACAAAATCCTCTATATCATTATCGATATATGAGTAGAAGAACATTGCTTTTTATAAAGATCAAGTCTAGCCATTTCAAGATTATGAAGCACATCAAAGGTACTAAAAGCATCGTAATCCATATTAACACCCATACTATTTGCATTATTAAGCAAAACATTATGACTTAAAGTAAAAAGGTTTTTGATGAGGTACCTTCAAGGTTCCTTTTCTTGGAAGCTTTTTCCACCTTGTCCAAAGTGTGAAGAGCGAGACGCCCTTCAACCTTTCACTCCTTCCGATGCCTTCACCTTCATCTTTTTTGTTCATTCCCACTTCTTGTTTGTTGTTCTTCTTGTTCAACTGAGTGCCTTCACTTGATACATTTATCACTGAATTATTATTGACTCTCTCCAGGTTTTTAGATGAATGAACTGTAAGCTGGTTGTTGACATCCTCAAGATCCACACTGCCCTAGGTATTGACTATATTGTCATCAGTCATGATCACTTCAGGTGAAGTGATATTCATAGCATTACTCACTTGTTTCATTACCCATTGCACTTGTGTTCACAAATGTATCCTCCACACTCTTGTCTAGCAGATTATTGCAGATAGAATCTACCTTTGATTTATCATTCTTCTTTATGGAATCAAGGCTGGTTGACTTATCACAGAAAACAGGGTGAGTGATAATATCCTGAATACTCCATATGTGAGTATGAGAGTTGTTTTCTGCTTCAGTCTTGTTTGCTTGGTCCATTTTGATTCCAACCAACTTAGTCACCTTGGAAGAGAAATCCTCTACTTCCTCAACATCATCATCATCTGAGTCTAATTCATCAAATTTTTTAGGGATGTAGACTCGTCTTTCACTTCTTCATGTTGCTTATGAGTTTTTGTGCCTCCTTCATCGGTTTCACTTGACTCCCGGATTTGAAATCAATCTTAGGAGGAGTCACCCCAACTAGCATCCTCGTAACTATTTTCTAGCTGATTTGCTAAATCCTCGGCTTTAATTGCATGGATTTATCTTTCTTATGTTCATTTTGTCTCAGCGTATTCATCAAGCTTCGTGTTTTTGAGGAGGTCGCGATCATCATTGACCTTAGACCCAATCTTCATAGCATTGTTGTTTTCTCCTTCCCGAATTTCTCTTTTCAAATCCAAAGTCATAACCTTGTAACCCCAGAAACCCTCACCTGCCTTGGGAACCTTAGCAACATCTCTACAAGCAATTTTTAGCCTGACATAACCATATCTGAACCTTGTTCCTTCATCATACTCAACCACCTTACCCACAAGACCTCCAACTTGGGTTAAAGTCATGAGTGATCTCTGGTCAGCGGGTATCTTGCTTACCCTGAACCAGGCTGTTTGTAACACAGACTTTACCCCATCAACAGAACCCGGTGCTCAATTTTTTAGCCGAGCTTCATTCCTCATTGTCGTTCTTTAGATTTACACCATTGATCAGCCATCTTAGCTGTTGGGAACCTGAGTAGAAATCTGTCATCATCTACTTGTCTGGCCTTCCAAACCCATGAGTCAGTGCCAATAAGATTCGTGAATTCAAGTTCAATTTGTCTAGTCAAGTTCTCGATCCATGCATTACAGTGATGACAGTTGTGCTAGCTTTCTCCTTTGCTACATTAGCATCAACACATTCAGGTATTTAGAAAAAGCTTTGACCTTCTACCTAGGTTGCACACAGCTCAGGTCCTATATTCCAAGCTAACACATGATTGCACTGTATTGTAGGATGATGAGCACCACAAACATTGCATCTATTCCTCCGGTAGTCTTTGGTTGCATGGTTGGCCAAGCCACAAACCTCACAAGCAGTACTAGGCTTCGACTGACCTTCAGTCAGTAGGTTCTAAGATTTACCTACATCGCCAGAGTTTGTCCTCCTTTCTCGAGAGTGACCTCGTGAGCCGGATCCATCTCTTTCTTACCCCATGATTACGAAGATTCACCCACTTCCTTCTTGCCTTCCTGTTGATATTTCTAACACGATCCAAAGTAGGAAGGCGAAAGAAATATATATGGTACCTATCGAACTTGTCGCCTTGATGTGGAGTTAATCTCACGATCCAATAAAGGCGAGTTAGGCGTGTTAGTTGTGGGGTGTAATCTCAAAGACCATTATCCATAGTGGAGTTAATCTCACTAAGGATATGTATGTTGACACCTGTTATAGCATAATATTACTAGTCAACTAAACATGGAATAAGGGCTTAAAATGAGTATCAACATAAGTCTAGGGGTCTAACTAACATAATTCTATGAGTTTTGGTATTCCATGACTTTGCAGGGACTGAACAGATAAAAGCAGATAAGAACGGTGAGAAACCTAAGAGTTTGCATCCCATACGATGACAAGACTTCGTGAGGCAACTCAACCCAAAAAGTGGACTAAAACATTCTAGAAGACACCGTAAGACACCGAGGAAGGAGATGTGGTTGTGGCTCCAGGCTCCGGGCGACGCCAGAAAGATCCATGGCGACCGCCGTGGGGACCCACATGTCACCTCTCCTTTCTATGGTGGTTTACCACCGACATTGAGGTTGTATCCATACCGTTGTTCAAGGTCGGTTTGATCCAATGGTCATCGCTCATCGCCAAGGCCTATATAAGGCATTCCCTTACCCCCCGTGGTTAAACCCCTAATTCATTATTCAACTCAATACTCAACAGCCGAGACCTCGACCTCTCCTCTCTAGTTCCAATCTAGACTAGAACACCATGTAGAACTAGAAGCCTTAGAGTGAGTTGAAGAGCAAAGCATCAAGTTGAGAGATTAGATCCGTAGTACCCCAAGAGAGTGACTAGATCTAGTCTTGAGAGCTAAAGAGTGGGTGGAGGAGAAGAAGGGAAAACACCGGACCTGCCTCTGACTCCTCTACGCTTGTACCTCCGGGGATCAAAGGCCTCGTGGCACCCGATCCCGAGACTTCTATAGTGGATCAACTTCTTGTTTGAGTAAGTAATTGTGTTCTTATTATTCTTATTGTTCACAACTCTTATTTGAGTACTTTAATCTGTAGGACGCTATAGATTAGAGGGGTAGCTTAGGTTTAGGCTTGGTGCTTAGACCGAGGTTGCTTGTGAATGCACCCTACCTTTCTGAGCGTGGTAGTTCATGGTAGTGACAAGCATTCATTGATTCCTTTGGAGTCCACATCCCGCTGGATAGGCCAAGCAGACCCTCGTTGTCGGAGGATTGCATGTTTCATCCATGTTTTCCTTTTGAGTACGCCCCCTTAAGACAATATCAACATCGCTACAAGGATAAGAACTAGACAACCATAGGAATCTCCTTACCTCTTTATCCTCTCAAGTCCTTGATTGCTTCTCAGGGATTAGTTATATGCCCTCGCTTATCCTCACATCATTCTCCCCGTGGATTCGATATTAAAACCCTCTCCCGGTGAAGTGCTCACCCAGATCCGCTCGCTATGGATTATACAAACTATAAATATTTCTCGTAGGCTTATCAAATACCAACAAGCATTTCGCGCCGCTGTCGGGAGAATGGTTGCCGAAAAACATTGAGTATAACTAATCTTGTACCATACAAAGGTAGTTTTTCTTTTTATATTTTCTCTTCTTTTTATATCTTTATGGGATCCCTGATTCTACACCTATCCTTATGCTGCACCCATAAGCACAAGTTCGCCATTAGAATCTTTAGAACCTATCTGTCGGGGACCTAAATATTGGGCCCCGAGACATTCTCCAAACTATGAGAGAACTGGCCGGCCCGCCAAGGCCCAAGAAAAACCTAGCCCGCTATCATCCCGCGACGGAGGATGGCCCCGACGGACGATGGGCAAAGGCCATTGGCCACGACGCCACATGACGACGAACGGCCCACGGACGGCCCACAAAGCGCCCAAATGGAGTCATCACGACGCAAAGAGCTTATTACGCTCACGAAGGACAAGGTCAAGGACCTCTACAAAACAACGAACCATGACGATCCACGTCGACAAAGAGCCAAACCATGGCTCGGACTCGACCACGCATCTCCGCTTTCGTCCGAGGCTTGCTCTAGCTCACCCTCAGCCCCGGAGAAATCTCCGCTTAGCCCGAGGGTGTCCTAGCTCACCACCCTGGGCGCAAAAAACCCGCCGCCCGAGGGAGACCAGCTCTCCATCCCTGGGCGAGGCAGCCCAACTAGCCCTCCCTCCAGGGTCGCCGACCCTCGGCGTGGGAGGTTCCGTCCGGGAGGAAGGGAAACCGCCGCATTCAATGCGATTGCACGGCGCGAGGCGCCCGTTGCCATCGACACGCCAAATAAATCGGATCGCCGAATCGCCTCCCAATCCGACCGATGGGACGCAAGCTGAACCGCTGACGTGTTACGCCACCCGCACGGGAAACCGGGATGACACTGTTCATTTCCCGTGAGCACCGTCAAAACGCCACGCTGGGCCGCACCCTGCACTTGACACGCATAGCCGACCTACGGGACCGGCCCTCGCCATGCGGATTGTGAGGGACGCCTCACAGACCCTCGGGGTCGCGCCTGGGGACGGCACGTCCACCATCGGATCCGACGCGTGTCTTCGCCAAGCAACATCCAAGCCAGCCAACCCCCAAGCAAGACATGCAATCGATGTAGCCTCGGAATTAGCCACCTAGGCGTCCACCGTATAAACATTATCTCTCTCCTTCTCCTATAAAAGGGGGAGTAATGCCTCATTAGGATTTTTTGGACAAAAACCCAGTTCACCGCAGGAAACCGCCCACCACCACCACCATAACCACGATCGTGGGGCTTGAGACCCGCTGCCTCTCCCCGCGGCCGCCCTCGAACCCCTACGGGCAGGCTCACCTTGAGCGCGGTAACACGAGCAAAGACACACCCCTGGCTGGACGTAGGGGCCCCGTTGGCCCGAACCAGATAAACCGCTGCGTCCCCGTGTCCATCTTGCGCCACGCCATTGAGGGAGGGCACACCCGGCTTTATAAATTCTTTATTGCCGCACCCGAGGCACCCACCGCTCGAACGCCGGCGCTGGCGCGCCCAGGGGCCCGCCGTGCAATTTGCATCTCCGTCGGCCTCATGGCATTTCCGCCTTCGCTTTCCACCGCCGCCGCGGAGCACGAGCTCCCGCTACGAACACCACCGTTCTTCGAACGCCGGCATTTGTGGCGCCGCCACAACTATGAGATGATCCTTCGCCCGACGCACGGTGAAGGAGGGCAGCACGCCACCGGCGCAAGCCCATCATCACGCGGCCGCGCGCGTGCAAGGCGGACCATCACACGCAAGGCGCCGCCCAAGCAACGGATTCCGAACTCGCCGACGGTATCCCCTCGGCGCCGACTTCGCGAAGGGCTCCCAGAACCCTAGGCCCCCGGAAATACCTTACCCGCCACCCACTCGTGGCGGGGTACCCCTCAAAACCCTAATCGCCGGAAAACGCTCCCGTCCGGACATCCCGGAGGGAGTCCCTGAATTCCCGCGCACGTGAAACCTCGCCGGCCTGCTCGCCAGAGAGCACGAGCCAGACCACCCCGCCGCTCCACGGGAGCGTTATCCCATGAACATTCACACTCGGAGGAGCGCATCCTCCACAGGATGCGGGACGACCCCGCCATGCCACCCTCCCGGTTCAATCGGGGCCTGGTCCCGGGAGGCGAGGGGACTCGCTCTACCATCCGAGAATCGAAACCTCCTCTGGACGTTCGGCGCACCGTGGGCAATCGACGATGAAGACGGAATACTATGACCCGGGAATGCTTCAATGTCGAGGTCCCGCCCGCGAGGATGGCGGTTCGGCGTCTCGGCGAAAGCGACGCGGCGTGCCGCCACGACGCCGAGCTCCGGCGGGCCGCGGCTACGCCCGGCCACCGTGCGGCCGCCGGCACCGCCGGCCAAAACGCCCGCCTACGAAGAGATTTCGAGCACGCATCCGGGCGGAATACGCCCGACTCCGCGGCCGGAGCAAAAACATCCAGCGGAAAGGCCGGGCTCGGCGCGAGCAGTGCCGAGGGCACCTCAAGCTCACAATGGCGGCGGGCGCCGGACCGGCTGGAGTGCCTCCAATCCCGGCAGATATGGCCGTTCATCGAGCGCCCCAACTGGCGTGGCGGTCGCCATGTTGGTGCAGAAATGCCCGAGCCTCCACTACCGAGTGGTAGGCGGCATACGGGAAGGCCTCCGCCAACTCCTTGGGCAAGGCGGCGGTGCAACAGCAGAGTTCCGGGGATCCCGGGATCGGGCCGTGACCGCCACGACGGGCGAGAGGAATCTGGGCGGGTCGGCAGGCCTGCCCACCCGGACGTAGCCGAGCCCCTGCAAGGCCGCTCCGGAGCGCCGACGACAACCGCTGCAACCGCCCGGTCGGGAACGCATAGAAGACCCGCACACGACACGCAACGGGCGCCCTGACCTCAGGGACGATCGACGAGCGGCGGGCTCGCCCGCGAAGGTGGCTCGCCTCGGGGGCGACAAGCGGGACGAGGCGCCAGGCGGTCGAGGAGGGAGGGTACTCGATCCGATCGCCGGCCTCCCGGAGCCTTCACGGGGACATCGAAGGGCACCACTCCCCGGCGCGCGTTCAGCCCCCGAGCCATCTCGAAAAGCCACACGGGGAGAGACCCGTCCCGAGGTGGGGCCTGGCGACTCCATCTACCGCATGCCCGGTTCACGAGGGCACACGACGACAAAGTGATAATTAGAAATTTGCCCTCGTACTCTCCGGGCCGCGAGCTTGGTCGAACACCTTCCACCCAACCTCATATCAAAACTGGACGGACTTGGTGAGAACCTTCCGGTAACTTCCCGGGCACATACCTACGCCCCTGGTAACTCATGGGATCTCCGAACCGCCGACAAAAATCCGACTTTAATCCTGGCTGACTACATCCGGGGCGCTCCAAGCAGCGGACTCGAGCTCCCTAATGGCGACGGATTCGATCGCCATCGGGCCTTGGCCGGCACCACTTGCCGAGACCCGTGAAGAAGCCGGGCGCCGGACTCCCACCGAGGCAAACGAGCTGATGGACATCGCCACCAAGTTCACCAACGGTGAGGAGGTCATGTCGGGCCTACTCAATCGTGGCTCTGGCAATGGAAAAAGCGGAAGGAGCCAGCCCGAGGATCGCGTGACCTCCTGGAGGGCAAGAAGAAAAAGAAGAAAGATAAGAGCCGCAAGGGCAGGGGCCACGCCGCCTTTTACGGATGAAGACATGGTGGCTGCCGATCGCAAGGGGCCCCCCCCACACAAAAACCTTCGACGACATGCTCAAGAAGCCATGCCGAACTATAGCTACTCGGGCCAAGCATACCCTCGGGGAGTGCAAGAGGGTACGCCAACATTTTGCCAAGCTCTCGGGGGCCATCCCCGAGGGAAGAAGAAGAAGAGGCTCCCCGAGGGTGGCGCCAAGGGCAACGAGGAGTTCCCGAAGGTGAACAACCGCTTCATGATCTTCCGGCGGCAGCATTCAAAGAATATGTCCGCGGCGACGGCGCAAGAAGGAGCGCTGGAGGTCTATGCCACGGAGCCGAACCCCGGCCGCGCAAGTGGTCGGACGGCCATCACCTTCGACCGGTCGGATCACCCCAAAGACATCCCGAACCCTGGCTTATCCACCGGTGGTGGATCCCATCATCGCCAACACTGCTCACTCCAAAGTCCTTATGGACGGAGGGAGCAGCCTCAACCTCATCTCTACGGCTGAAACCCTCGACCTCCCCGAGGTAGACAAGTCCAAGATCCGCCCGGAGGGACCGGCATTCAATGGCGCCGTCCCCCCCGGCAAGCGCTAAAGCCCCTCAGGCAGATCGACTTACCGGTTTGCTTCCTGGTGACCCCTCAACTCGTGCAAGAGACTCACATTAGAGATCCTGGGGTCCGCGGTACTTACCACCGCCCTCGGGCGGCCCGCTACGCCAAGTTCATGGCTGTCCCGAACCACACGCACCTCAAGCTCAAGATGCCGGGGCCGGGCGGGTGTCATCACACTGGCCCCTCACACCATCACGCATACGAGTGCGACGTGGAGAGCGGAGTATCTTGAGGCACCGCCATTGCCGAGGCACTCATCGCCGATGCGAAGAGAGAAGCTTTGACGAAATCACGATCGAAAGCATGAGGCCAGCGCCGCGGGAGCTGAGCCCTCCCCGGGCACCAAGAAGTTCCCACTCGATCCCAAGAACCCGGCGGAGAAGCTGCCGACCATCAGCTCGGACCGATCCGAAATAGGAAGCCGTGCTCGTCGACTTCCTCCTCCGCGAATGCCAAGACGCTTATGGGGACCCTCGGACATGTCGGGCATACCGAGGGATGTCGCCCGAGCACTCCCTTGACATCCCCGGCTCAAAGCCGATCATGCGCTTGGCCCCGTTTTGATGACGCCTGCGGAAGATCATCGGCGAGGAGATCCACAAGCTACCGGAGGCCTGGATTCATAAAAGAAGTATTCCACCCCTCGAGTGGTTAGCTAATCCTGTATTAGTAGAGAAAAAGAATGGGAAATGGCGGATGTGTGGACTACACTAGTCTAAACAAAGCATGTCCGAAAAGTTCCTTTCCTTTGCCTCGAATCGACCAAAATTGTCGACTCCACCGCGGGATGTGAAACGATTCGATTTATCACCGTGATCAAATGAAAGAGTCCGACCGGCCGCGACACTGCTCATAACACCCTTCGATGTATTGCTATTTTCACCATGCCCTTCGGCCGAGGAACGCTGGGCAACATACCAGCGGTGCATGCAAATCATCTTTGGGGAACTCATTGGAAGGATCGTGAGGCCTACGTCGACGACATAGTGGTCAAATCCAAGAAAACGTCCGGACCTCGTGGGCGACCTGGGAAACCTTCGAGTGCCTAAATAAGAAGGGAGTCAAGCTCAACCCCCTCGAAAATGCGTATTCGGGTCCCCCCGAGGATGCCGGCCGGGTTTATCGCCTCAACGAGGCATCGGCAAACCCGGCCAAGGTTGACGCAATCACCAAGATGGGTCCGATCCAAGATCTCAAGGAGTACCGGAAGGTCATGGGGCCGCCCGGGCTTCATTAAGGTGTTCATCTCACGCCCTCGGGAGAAGGGCCTGCCCTCTACCGCCCTTCGCAAGTCCGGAAGCGCTTGTGGACCCCCGAGGCCGAAGAGGCCCCCTCGGCAACCCTCAAGAAGCTCCTAACAAACCCACCGGTCCTAGTACCGCCAAACCCGGGAGGAACCCTCGGCTTTATACATCACAAACCACTACCCGTAGTCGCCGCGGTGGTCGAGTTGAGCGTCGGGGACACACACGTTGCCGCTCAACGCCCGTGTACTTCATCGAAGTCCTTTCCCGACACCAAGATAAGGTATTCGCGAATGCGAAGTTATTGTACGCGCATCGCATCGCACGGCGAAACTCCGCCACTACTTCCTTGCACACCCAGCTGCTGTGGGTATCCTCGTTCCCCCCGAGATCCTCCAAAACCGAGAGGCCACGGGAGAGTGGCGGCGGGGCGTGGAGCTCATGGGCGAACCATCGTTCCCGCCCGCAAAGGCGATCAAGTCTCAAGTCCCGGCCGACTTTGTGGCCGAGTGGAAGATGACGCTAGCTAGCGGCCGCGCCCATCAAGCCGAAAAAGGACCATGTACTTTGATGGATCCATGATGAAGGCAGGCGTGGGGGCTGGTTTGCTCTTCATCTCACCCCTGGGATTCACACGAGGTATGCCATCCGGCTGCATTTTCCCGCTCCAACAACGCTCGCAGAATACGAGGCGCTGGTCACCGGTCTCCGGATCGCGGCGACCGGAATCCACGGCGGTTTGAAACCAGGATTCGCGGCTTGGTCATCGACAAGTCATAGGAAGGCCCTCGGCGTGCCACGACCGAAGATGGAGGCGTATTGTCGGGAAGTGCGCAAATTGGAGGAAAAATTCCATGGGCTTGAACACAAGCATACGCCGAGACGCCTACAACGAGGCCGGCGGATGAACCGGCCAAGGTCGCAGCAACCCGAGGTACCGCTCTCCGAACGCCCCCTCACCCGAGACCCTCGATAAACCCTCGGTCAAGACACACCTCGCGCACCGGCCCTGGGCTCACGAGGGGCGGCACATGCCAAGCCACATCCGTTAAGGGCGGTCGACCCAAATCCCCCGACCGGAGAAAACTCGCCGATGGAGTACACCTCACCCGAGGAGAGCTACCCGAGGATAACACCAGGCTCGCCGGGGCTAGTC
This sequence comes from Hyparrhenia diplandra, assembly GCA_015847255.1. Lineage (NCBI taxonomy): Eukaryota > Viridiplantae > Streptophyta > Magnoliopsida > Poales > Poaceae > Hyparrhenia > Hyparrhenia diplandra. The sequence goes on along the minus strand of JADLZK010011143.1, from coordinate 7,948 downwards.
CGGGAGGGCAAAATCCTTCGCACCGATTGGAGAGAAAGGGGAACTCTACAAGAGAGGAGCCTCGGGAGTATACATGCGATGCATACCCCAAAGGCCAAGAACTTCTCGAGGACACTCACCGAGGGGAGTGTGGCCGCCACGCCGCCCGGCAGGACTCTAGTCGGTAAAGTCTTCGAGGCAAGGGCTCCTCGGGCGGCCCTCGGCAGGTGCGAGACGCGAACCAAGTCGCGGCGCGCCGCAAGGAATGCCAATTCTACACGCCAGCAGACGCACCTCCCAGCTCCAGCTAATCGCAAACCATACCTCTTACGCGGCCATTTCGGTGTGGGACTCGACATGATTGGGCCCTTCGAAAGGGCGGCCCCGAGGACACACACTCACGCCCTAGTCGCCATTGACAAGTTCTCCAAATGGATCGAAGCCCGAGCCGTGGTGAACCCTCACACAGGGAACGGTGAAATTCTTTACGAATATCATTTCCCTTTTGGAGTCCCGAACTCCATCATCACGTTTCGCTAACCAATTTCGTGGGGAAGAAGTTCCTCGACTTTTGCGACGACTATGGCATCCGAGTGATACCTCGGGCCGTAGCTCACCCAAGACCAACGGTCAAGTGGAGGTGCCAACGGGCATGATCCCCGCAAGGGCCCGCCGAGGATCTTCAATTAGCTGAACCAATACGGGAAAAGATGGTACCAAGAGCTGCCGTCGGTTCTATGGAGCCTTCGAACAACAAAAGCCGAGCCACGGGTTCACCCCATTCTTTCTAGTCTATGGGGCCAGGCGATCTTGCCCATAGACATTGAATATGGGTCCCCAAGGGGAGTACTGCGAGCCTACACCGAGCAAGGCAACCAGCGAGAGGTGCAAGACTCCATCGACCAAGTTGATGATGAAGCCCGAGACGCTACGCTCCTCCACTCGGCAAGATACCAACAAGCTTTGCGCAAGTATCACGCCTGCCGGCTGAAGCCTGGAGTTCCGTGTCAACGACCCTCGTGCTCAGCCGAAGACGTGACAACAAAGGGCGCCACAAACTCACGCCTACTGGAAGGGCCTTATTTCATCGCAAAATATTAAGGCCCTAACCTACAAGTTGAAGAACGAGAAGGCTTAAGTCTACTCCAACGCCGGAACATAGAACAAATGCCTACGTCGCTTCTACCCTTAAGTTCCGCACTAGAAGTCAAACATCGCTGTTTTTTTTTCACTCAATAAAAGATCTACATCTTTACTTAAAAAGTGCTTCCTCGTAAACCATTAAGGAGTCTTAGCCTCGTCCAAAGACAAGACTAAAACTCCCCTGGTACATGGGGACCCCTCGGGACCCCCTCCTTCCTTTTTTTCAAAACTTTTTTTCGAAGAAAAGTTTTTCTTGCGCATTCCTCGAAACAATCGCTTGTTATATGAAAGTCGCCACGCACAAATCCAAAAGCAAGGTAACCAGGTGGCAAACGGACCGCCCTCTAGTGGCATCCGTATGGACTGCCCCGCTGGGGTATCCACGGTTACCATCTTGCGAAGCCGGAGAAAGCAAGCGACCCGCGGCACAATAAACGAACAAATTCGAAAACGCAACATAAACATAAATGCACCCGCCAAGGCCATAGACTCCTGGCGGCGCCTATTGTTTATTTACATCCATCTCACAAGCTCCAAATTTTCCATACAAGGAGAGACTCAAAGGCATGGTGGGCTTCATCCACTTGCGCCTCATGGCGTGCCGACGAGGAAGCTCTCGGCGAGAACACCCTCGACAACCTTTCCCCGAGGGAGAGGCGCCGACCGCCGGCCGCCCCTGACTGGCGCCCACCATCTCCGTGTCCGCCCTCAGGTTGACTCTATGGGGAGTACGGGACACACTTCCCATCCTCGGCTGGAGGCCAATCGTCGCGCCGCCGTCCACGGTCGCATAACGCCCGAGTCTTGGCGTGCATCGCTATCCCTCTCGGGCGGATCAACTTCCTCGCCGTTTTAACCGTGGAAGAAGCTCTTCGCAACGCCGCCCAAAGATACATTGACGGACTCCATCGAAGTGAGGCGTAAAAACGGCTGGCATGTCCGCGACGTCGACCTAAGGCGGTGCTGAGCTCGGGACCGAGGTAGCCACCCACTCGCGCCAGCGGGCCGTGCCGAGGGGCTAACCCGCCCCAAAGCCCAAAGCGGCGACGGCGACGACAAGGCCCTTCCCACTCTCCCCCCGTACGACCCGGCCCCCCGCTCCAGCCCCCTCTCGCGCCCAACAGGCCGCGTGTTCACGGCCTCGGTCCGACCTCTCCCGTTTCTCGCAAATTGGTGCTCAAACCGAAAGTTAGCAAGACAAGACGATCAAGGCAAGCTCACTAAGGAGGAAGACGCACCTTGGCACCAGCCCGCCACCCCAAAGATCACGCCATGCTCATCCAACGAGCGACTCTACGGAGCTCCTCCCTCCCTCCCGAGGGTCCTCCACCCCAAATTCCTCTACACCAACCCCGCCGATGCGAAGTGTTCAAGCATCGCACACTCCGATCGCCGTCGCCCTCCCTCCTGGACCAAGTCCCGCCTCAGCCATGAGCCTCCCCCTTCAGACTGAGGGACCTGATCCGAGCCTCAAAATCATGGCTCATCGGAGCCATGCGCGTCGGCCACCTTGCCGCGGGACCCGGCCTTGACAAGCTCGCCTCCGTGGTCCGCTCTGGACTCCTCTCCTCGGCAAGGGCAGCAAGCCGGAGGTCCCGCCTCTCGGGCCTCGATCAACTTTACCCGAGTTTGACCATGCTGGCGCCCAGCCTTAACGTTCCTGGCCGAAGGAGCCCGGACACCTCCCGGCGAAGCGACGGAGAGTCCGCGACGACCACGATACTACTCATCAAGACACAAGCGCCCCAAGACATGCGGCAGGGGATAACCATCAAGACACCAGCATCACGACCCTCGCAAGCCGGCCGGTTATGGCGGCGCCCCCGATCCTCGCCAAGCCCTCGGCTGCCCACTCCACCGACGGATCCGCCGTGCTTCTCCACCCAGGACCTCGGGCGGTCGCTCGACCACCGCTGGCGCGGCCCTCGCGCCACCCAGTGGTCAGGTGGGATCCCGCCCCTGGTCGGCCGCCTGGGATACATCCCCTCCACCGACAACTCCCGCAGCCGAACCCGCACTCGCAGCCCAGGGGCCCTCGGAATCGACCACCGGCATCGCCCCCGCCATGGCCGATGACGACGCCGCAAGGGCCGCCTCGAACCCGACACGTGGAGTAGCGAAGTCGCGGTTGTACGCCCGCGAACCCCGAGACGCGTGGGGTCGGGCCGCTGAAGCGGACTTGCGCTGCCTCCGCCGCCATGAAGAGTTCCTCTTGCGAACTCCACAGCCCCGACTCGATGCGGGCGGGCTACCCCCTTCGGTCGGCGCCGACCGCTTCCCGGTGACGAGGTGACGCCGTGGGCCACGGCCGCAGCCTCCCAGGCGCCGAACACCATCCATGGCCGACCCACCATCGCCACCTCGCGGGCCCCGCAACCACCTGGTGGTGGCCGCAGCCCCGGCTGGTCCGACCCCACCAGCTCCCGGAGGTCGGGCGCCACGGAGGATCTCGACGAGCGCAAAGACGATATCTGGCCGGGCGACCCCCCGCAGACCGGGCCATACCGAGGCCGAAACGCTAGCCTTCTCAAGGCCTTCTGGGGTGCAGAGCCAACAGGCGGCCCCCGCTTCTCGCCGGGTCAAGAACGTGTCGTGACAAAGCAATCATATGCCGTAAGAAGATCAAGACCCGAAAGGCGGAAAAGGAAACCACTTAGCCGAGGGATCGCCTCTGCCGCGACGAGGCCCGGATGGTCGCGACCCTCTGTCGCCGCACCGACGCCGGCGCGCCTTGCCCACCCACGCTCAGACGCCACGGGAGCCGGACGACGGGGGTCGCCGGGCCGTCTTCCGAACCGCGCCGGCGCCGGGTACCCGCGACAGAGTGTGTCGACTCTCCTTCGGCCTCACCGTGACGCCAGGTGCCCACGCGGGCCGATGCCACGGTCCCGGTGGATCGCCTAAGAGCCCCAAGCGCACGACGGGCGCCGCCGCGCCGCATCACGCCGGGCTCAGACGGGCTCGTGAACGGCTCCCGACTCGTCGGGAGCCCCATGGCTCGACTGTCCGAGCCGCCACGCCGCCACGTCCCATCCGACGAGTTCACGCAGAACCCCGGGTCCTCCGATCCCCGTCCCTCGGGGTGGTCGAGGTGTCGTGACCCGCCCGCCTCCTGGCCGCCGGCCCGACGCCGCGAGCCACGCTTCTCTTTCTTCTTCTCCTCCTCCTTCTTCACGCCGTCGCGCAGCCTTGTGTTCCGAGCACGCCGCCGCCCCGGCCGACGGCATCCAATGCCGGCACAGCGGAGGGGAGTCGCTAATCCGCACGGCCCCCGCAGAAGAAAGAGTGAATTGCCATGGCGACAATGCACCGGCTAAATGCGAGGACACCGTCAAGAAGCACTTACCAGAGATATACCCTGGCCGTAGCATGGGGATCCGGATACGTGCCGGGTGCTTGGACCCAACGCATCCTCACCCTCTCGCCGTGCCATCGGTGGAAAGCAAAAGGCCCGACATCCGCACGCACCAATACCGGCGCCCTCGGGGGCAGTCCGCAAATGAGCAAAGGGCGACATCACACCCAAACACCCGACGCCGATGAAAGGCGGTGCGACCACGGCAAGCCAAAGATTCACGTCCTTCCCTGAGCCGCAGGACACGCCGCCTTAGGCCCTCCAACCCACGATGATCCTCCGAGGGGACCCCGCCCACTTCGCTGGCGATGCTTGAGGACACGCCTCGTGTACACGGAAGCGCCGTTTCGCTGCAGTGGAGGTAGAACCACCGATCTTGCCACCCCCTTGTTGAGGAGGTGAGCTTGGGAGACAATGTACCCATCGGCCTCGGCCTCGCCCGGCCCCGAGCGACTGAGCCGCACACCTCCAACCCGCTCCGTGGCTGGCCCCCGCGCCCACCGAGCGGTGTAAGGGTCCGCCTTTGAAGAACCACAACCGAGGTCCCACGTGCTCGATCCCCTGCAATCCCCTCACAAAGGGTGACGGACGGCCTAGGAGATCGAGTTCGGGGCGATGATGAAGCTCGATTTCATAGTAGTGGAGGATCGCCGACAAACCGGTCACGGCATACCTAACCCGCCGCCCACGTGAAGATCCATCAACATCAAGTCACCACGTAGCCATCGTGAGGGTTAGGCTCCTCGTCCAATCCACGGAAAGCAATCCATCTTCCGGCCGCGCTTCATCGGTGCGGGACGAAGAAGCCTTCACTCCTGGCGACGCTGGAGTTCCCTCCGCCGCCGCCGCCGTCCGGCCACGCCGCAAGACAGCGCCTCCCTCACGCCGCCACGCCACCCGATTGCGCCATGGATGAAAGCGGAGGCGATGGTGGCAAAATCCGCATAGCAACCCCGGGACACACAGCACAAGCGGGCAAGTGAATCTCCTTAATTTACGCTTCTCTCTATCTCCCCAGCATGTCGCGCAAAGAAGAAGGCAAGAAGGCGATGGCGGCGCAAGGGAGCACCACCACGCACGCGCTGGCGACCCCCCACATTTATAGGAAGAAGGCAAACCGCCGGCCCGGGCAATCGAACCGACTTCGGGAGTGGACGTGCCCATGATGGAGCGAGAACCGCCATCCAACGGCCAAGCTGTGGGAACCCCGGTCAAAGATACATCACCTTTGACGGAGCCCCCCGATCTCCGGCCTCCGACAAGAAGACGTAGCGTCGGCGTCCCCCAAGCCGCAACAGTCACGCCCACTCAGCGCGTGGCGATCAGATGCCCCCAAATCCGGGCCAAACCGTCCGGCCACCCATATCCAAACAGCGCCCCGACCCCGAGGCAAAAAGCGGCCTCGATCCCCTCGCCCTAAACCCAAACGAGCCTCGGGCTCGACACACCCCACGCTCCGTAGGCCACCGTCGGGCCCATTGGGGAGCCGCAACGCCCCGGATAACCCGAGCCAGTGGACACGGTGAGGGAATGCACAACCCGAGCCTATACCCTGGCCCCCGGGGGCCTGATTTCCGAACGTGTTTAAGGCCCGCGGGTGCCGCTTTATAGAGATGTCCCATCCGTGGGAGGCCCACGTGCCCCTGGTTGGTCCGCCCAAACTCGGATCGCGCTCGGGTCCCGGCAGGCCTCATGGGGTGAATCCCGGATCACATAGCCGACCCTTGCTCCGCAAGGGCACTCCGCACCCCACTTAAACACCGCTACAACGGCTCACCGAGCACGACCATTCGGCTACTTTATTGTGGCATTGTGACGTGTCTCCCCCCCCCTCGTCCCTCTCAGAGGGCGACAGAGGGCGTTATAATCAAAACAGGAGGCCTGGTCGACCTTTATGACATAGGCGCAGCCTCGGTCATCGCCCACGCAAAATGAGAACAGACCAAGACAAATACGCACAAAGAATTTAAGAGTCTGCCGCCCTTGCTGCGGAAGATATAAAAGACTCCTCGAAGGAACCCGCCATTCCATTCAGGCCTCTGGTTACACTCCAACTGCGCGCCAAGGCACCCCCTTGTAGACGACCACCACCCCGAGAAGCAACAAGACGAACGGAACCCCGGGCGAGTCCACACTCGCCAAAGGCTCGGGCCACTGCCGGGACCCAAACATTGGGCCCAGGCACATTCCTCCAACTATGAGATCGCCCCGCCAAGGCCCAAGAAAACCTAGCTCCCGCTATCATCCCAAGACCTGAGGACGGGCCCGACGGACGATAGCCGCCATTGGCCACTTACGCCACATGACTTACCGTAAATCGGCCACCTGACGGTCCCCCACAAAGCGCCCCAAATGGAAAGTCATCACGACGCAAAGAGTCTGGTTACGCCACGAAGGACAAGGTCAAGGACCCTACAAAACAACGAACCATGACGATCCATCGCCGACAGCCGCCAGCCTAAACCATGGCGCGGACCAACCACGATCTCCGTTGCTGTCCGAGGTCGCCTAGCTCACCCGGAGAAATCTTCGTCGTCTCGGTGGGTGGCCTAGCTCACCACCCGGGAGTTCCGCCTCGCGCCCGAGAGGAGACCAGCTCTCCATCCCCTGGCGAGGCGTGCCCAACTAGCCTGGCCTCCAGGTCGCCGGACTGGCGTGGAGGTTCCCGTCCGAGGAACGGAAACCGCCGCCGATTCAACGCGACACGGCAGCGAGGCGCTGCCATCGATACGCTTAGTCAAATCGATCGCCGACCGCCTCCCAATCCGACCGGGACGCAGTTTTTAAAGTCGAACTGACGCGATTACAGCCACCCGCACGGAAACCGTGATGACACCGTTTCATTTCCCCGTGTAGCAATCGTCAAAACGCGCCACGCCCGTTGGGCCGTACTCTCGCATCTTGACACACGCATAGCGACTGACCGCCCTCGCTATGCGGATTGGAGGGGACGCCTCACAGACTTCTGGTCGCGCTGCCGGATCTCGCACGCCCACCATCGGATCCGGACGCCGTGTCTTCTGGCAACATCCTGCCAGCCCAACCCCCCAGCCGCACATGCAAATCGATGTAGCCTCGAATTAGCCACCCAGGCGTCCACACTGTATAAACATTATCTCTCCCCTTCTCCTATAAAAGGGGAGTAAATGCCTCATTAGGGGATTTTTGGACAAAACCAGTTCACGTAGGAAACCGCCCACCACCACCACCCATAACCACGATCTAGGCTTGAGACCCGCTGCCTCTCCCCGGGCGCCCCAGAACCCCTACCGCAGCTCACCTGAGCGAGGTAACACGAGCAGACACACCCCCCGCTGGACGCAGGGCCCCGGCCCGGCTGAACCAGGATAACCGCGCGTCCCGTGTCCATCTTGCGCCACGCCATTGAGGGAGCGGGCACACCCGCTTTATACCTCTTTTGCTGCCGTGTTTACCGAGGCACTCCACCGCTCGGGTACGACACTATCCTAC